>JAXDDX010000004.1:1272500-1730000 GCA_034670405.1 Hoplostethus atlanticus
AACTCAAAATGTTTTTCCCCTACTAAACTCCTGACCCCAATCTGAAGCCAAGAAAGACAGAAGAGAGGGAGAAACTGAGAAAGAGAGAGAGAGAAAGAAAAACAAATGGGATTCGTGGGGGGGGGGGGGGTGAAAATGGACCTAAATGGGGGAAGGGAGGGGGAACGAGTAGCTATAGTAGGCTTTCCCAAAGAGAGAGAGAGCAGAGCAGTGGTGGTCCTGCCTCAGTTGGTGCCCGAGGCTAAAATCACCTAAGGACCAAGGCAGGCCACACAACACAATCCCATGATGCAACATGGTGTAAGCACTGTTATTGTATGTCTGCAAGAATTCATACAAGATACACAAAATAACTTATTTTAACTTACTTGTGCTTTTTAAATATATGTCTACGTTTGAAATCTACGTGCAACAAGAGGAAGTGCATTCTTGTGCAGATATGATTGAAAAGACGACCTATGACGCTTGGATCTCAAACTGACGGTGGGCCGGGTTCACCAAGTATCTCTTCAAGTATCTTTGTCAAATTTTTTACTTCAGGTCGTTCGGGAAACGCACGTGACATTTTCAAGAACTGTCGTGAAACTCGTGCGTGAGGTATACGTGGTGAGGTTTTCAAGATCGAATCGCTATCGGGGAAAAGCCAAACCCCTCAGGACAGTGAGAGAGTTGGGGGGGAGAGGAGAGGTGACTCTTTGACAGGCAACCCCCTCCCCCGTCTGGTGAGGAGACAGCAGCAGAAGTGGGAGGAGGGAGAGCAGCACAGTGAAAGGCGCGCCCCAGACATGAGCGCAGATTGAGAGCGATAGAGAGGTGTGTGTGTGTGTGTGTGTGTGTGTGTGTGTGTGTGTGTGAAGCATTTGCCGCTCTAGGCAATTGCCTGTATCAGATAGATAGATAGATGGATAGATGGATAGATAGATAGATAGATGGATAGATGGATAGAGAGATAGAGAGATAGATAGATAGATAGATAGATAGATAGATAGATGGATAGAGAGATAGATAGATAGATAGATAGATAGAGAGATAGATAGAGAGATAGATAGATAGATAGATAGATAGATAGATAGAGAGAGAGAGAGATAGATAGATAGAGGGAAAAGTGGGGAAAAAGGCAATCCATCGCAAAAAAAAACCCTAAACATCTTCAGATCCATCATTTCAGCACATGGCGGCTTGGCTCATTTTTCACCGTAGGCTGTGATGACATGCTCCAACATGCACAGGAGTCATGTCAATTACACCTGAACGGGGGGGAGGGGGGGGGGTGCTAGTTAAAACATGCCTGTTCACCATTAGCGATCGGAGATTACACTCGTATTATGCTTCCCCTGCTGCTAGGTTGTCTTCTGCGGATGCTCAGGAAGATGCTGATGCTCTTAAACCGGCACCGCGTTAAATGACCCCCGACACGATGAATGCAATGCAATACGGCAATTCCGATCTGCTGAAGTGTCCTCGAGCAAAGCACCAATACCAGCTGGTATAGGTGCTGACCCTGCATCTACAACATCCTTGTGGAGCAGAGGCAAATCTAACAAGGCCTGGGTGGGTGTAAGCAATATGGCCGAAACCAGGTGACACTATCAGATCTGTTTTAAAACGGTGTGGTGTAACGTCCCTTCGCCCCGCCCTTCTTCAAACGAAAGCTCCCGATACGGAGGCAGCCGGAATAGACCTGACCTGTGTAACAATCTATATCTCTAATCTGGATGAAAACGGAGATGAATTCTCGGCGAGCCAATTAGAGGAGCGGCTAATCCCCTTGTAACTCGGCGAAGGCGTAAAGCATTCCTTTCCTTGCCTCCCTCTTCCTCGCTCCCTCCGTTTCGCTCCACTTTCATCTCTCTCCTCTTTAATCTTATCAATAGACACATATAGAGCGCCGCAGACACAGAGCGCCGGGGCCCTAGATCTTTCAGAAACAAGCCGCGTGTGACGTTTTACATCGCTTTCTTGCATTCCACACTAAATTCCATTAAGTTCCCGACATCGCTTCCTCCTGCACGAGTAGGAACAGAAGAGGCTTGCATCTCCGTGCGGCTACTGCAACAACAGGAAGTAAGACACAGCTTGGTTTGTATTAGAAAAGAGATGGACTGTAAGTGTACGTGCTCCTAAACACAGTGCATGTCGTGTCATGTCATCTTACATATGATGAAGATAGATCGTATCTATGCTGTACATTGACATAATTGATGGCATCGCTTCAATTGGGCTTGCGAAGAGGGAGGGGTTTTCTCCCCCCCCGGTCGGCTAATGGCCACATAGCGTCCTCTCCACGGCCGCGTCTGATTGGCCGAGAGCCTCTCCAGAGTGGTGGGGTAATAAAAGTTACAAATGAGAGCAGGCTATTAGAGCCATTGACGTGCGTAGGCTAGTGCACTAATTAATTGATCCTGAAACTTCATCTATTCTGCAGCCAGAGAGGAACCCTTAATTAATCAGCCCTTGCATATCATTGTCCTCTTTTGTTTCTACCCCTTTCTCTTTCCTCCCTCTCTCTCCCTCTCTCTCTTAATGTCTTCTTTAATTGTGAGCTGGAAATGCCCAGGGTCCCAAGGGGTAGGGAAGGGGCGGAGGTCTAGAGTTGTGTTGTGTGTGTGTCTGTGTGTATGAGATGTGTACTTTGAAGAGCCGCCACTATTTCAAGAGCCTTTCAAAAAGGGAGGGGCTTGACAAGGCTGGAGTGGCCCCTGTTGGCTGCCCCCCCCCCCCCCCCCCCCCCATCTTTCCTGGCAGAGGGGCTGATTTATCGGGGCTTCCCAGCCATCCGTCAGACCCAGCAGCGCTGGCTGCATTAACCCCAAAGACAGCCCCAGCGCCCGGGGCCCCTAAGTGCTTCCAAGTGGCCCTCGCACTCCCCACCAACGAGGAACCCCCCCGCCCAGGCTCAATCGATGCCGTAAATTACGCATCTAACTCCCCACAGTCGATAGCCCATGAGGTGACGCTTCGGACAGACAACGATTTTACAGAATTGTTTTCCCCAGTTGAGTAAAGAAAGGGGTACTGTACTTTGGTGGTGAGAGGGCCCATACGGAAATGTAATATATGACATATATGCCCCTATATCAGCGAGCGATATTGCCATATATGTTACATATAAGGCGATTTATTATTACCACATACATACATCCTCTGGATGTATGACGATATAGGTTTTTAACATATATGAAATATCCATAGTAAAATTTGTATATGTAGCCTACATATATTAAAAAATTGTATTGTATGAATTTGTATATGGTATTATATGTTGCAACCATATATGTTAACAATATATGTTTAATTTATACATTTATATATGTTTATTAAAACAACATATATACAACATATATAATTAAACATATATTGTTAACATATATGTTTAATTTATATATTTATATATGTTTATTAAAACAACATATATACAACATATATAATTAAACATATATGTTAACATATATGTTTAATTTATATATTTATATATGTTTATTAAAACAACATATATACAACATATATAATTAAACATATGCCTCTCCTCGTTAGTACGGAGACCGGGGTTCAATTCCGCGACGAGGAGGACACTCTACTTATATGGGGTGGCTGTGGCTCAGGAGGTAGAGCGGTTCGACCTCCCATCAGAAGATCGTAGGTTCGATCCCCGGCTCCTCCAGTCCACATGTCCCGATGGTCAGACCAGCACCTTGCATGGTAGCTCACTGCCGTGAGTGTGAATGGGTGAATGAGAGGCATATACTGTAAAGCGCTTTGGATAAAAGCGCTATATAAATGCAGTCCATTTACCATCCATTTGTATGGGCTAGACATATATTTGTATTTTATACAAATACATATATGTTATATGTATAAATAATTATATACGTGACATATATGTCACAAAATGCATTATACATACATAAACATATATATTTGTATGGGCTAGACATATATGTCATATATGAAATTGTTCCAATTTCTAATAGGTTTCATATATAGTTTGTACATACATGTACATATATGTTTTTCCTTCATATGTACATATATTTCATATATGGAAATTTACTATATGTACATATATTACATTTCCGTATGGGGGGGAGGGATGGGAGAAAGTGAGAGTCAAGGTGTCAAATAAGAAATGGCTGAAAATGGCCTGTACTCACTACACTGTTGGTAGAAGGAGGAGGGGGGGGTTATCAGGTGGGCACCTCCCATCACTTGGTTGAATTAGGCCTTTGACACCTCCAAGAGGATCAGAACCACCGCTATCCCAACACCTCTCACCCTGAGGCCAGCCTCTCTTTTTTGTCAGAAAACACACGTTGCTTAGCAACCAGTTTGTTAAGTTACTGTTTGAGAAGTATAGCGCAAGACGGAAGAAAAACATTCAATTATTATTTAATGATTATCAATTAAAATAAAAGCTCCAGTCAATGTTTTCATTCTTTCCATCACCACTTTATAAAAGCCACAGCCACTCGACGCAGTGCTGTGCAGCGGTTTTAGGACTCCACTTGACGCCATAGCTGTTCTAAAATCACTATAGAGCACCGCCTCTCCAGGGTTATTGTTGAACATTAAAACATAAAGTGAATGAAAACAACAAAAAAAATATATGGCGTTTTATTTTGGAAGGTCCCGGTAGCTAGACCATTACAGGGAGCGCAGGTGCACTTCTCTTTTTTTTCCTATTTCTCTCTGTTCTCTCTTTGTCTCTCTCCACCGGTGACTATTAAATAAAGACCATGCCCTAAAAATAATCGTTAAAAAAAAAAAAAAAAAAAGAGTAGGACTTGAGAGAGAGGATGGAGGAGGCTGCAAGGGACAGAGGGCTGGGGAAGGGGCCTGGTGGTTTGTATGGATTGAACAGGCGGCGGGTCAGCCACATTTCCACTTGACTTTAAATGCTTGGCTTCTATTAAGTTGGCCCAGTGTGTGAGGAACAAACAGCCGACACTGGTAATGGTTTGTGCCTGGCTCGTTGACACATTCACCCCCCGCCCTCCCCTCCCTCCCTCTTTCTCTCTCTCTCTTTCCCTCTCTCTCTTTCATTTCACAGGCAATCTTTTTTTTTTCTCTCTCGCGCTCTTTCTCCCTCTCCTTCGCTCTCTTTCACCCCTCCCCTCTTTTCACATCAAACAGTAATGTTTCCTTCAAATTCCTTTTCCTCTCCGTCTGCCAACTTTGACATCACAGGAAATTACGCTCCGAATTGGCGGCGCCGTTTCTTTTTTTTTTTTTTTTTTTTTCCCGCTTTCAACTTCATTCCACTTCCCAAACAGACGCTTCTCTCGCTCGGCCTGTCATCCCCAAGACGCCCGCCTCCTTCTTCTACTTCCTACTCTTCTTCTTCTTCTTCTTCTTTTTTCTTGTGCTGATATGTTTGTTCTGCCTCCCGTCACTCACACACACACACACAGTCTATCACCCACACCTTCACACACACACACACACACACACTCCATCTCACTCTCTCACACACACTTAGTCTCTCACCCTCTCTCTATCTCTCACTCACACACACACAAACACACGCAGGCGCAGCATGACGCTAACTACACCTAATGCAAGTTCCAGCCTCATTTGCTGGAGGGCGGTAGGAGAAGCTGGGTTTTTTTTTCTGGGAGACATCAACAGTGAGATCAGTGCCTGTGCTTGCCTCCTGTGGCTGGATTAAGGACGAGGCCACGAGCAGTCTGCTTAATTGGTGCCTAGCTGCAATGGAAGAGTGTGTGAAGCTCTGTAGATGTGTGTTTGTGTGTGTGAGAGAGAGAGAGAGAGAGAGGAAGTGTGTGTACAATCACATATACATGTACATAGGTAACTGTATCTATTCACGCTTGTATATGTGTGTGTGTGTGTGTGTGTGTGTGTGTGTGGGTCCCTTTATGGCTCCATAGGGTCCACACATTATGCTAGAGGACTTGAAGGGGTAAACAAAGTCCCCTTGAAAGGACAACTCGACCTGGGCTAGAGGGTCAGCCATAGCCTCTGGGGGTCATTGGCATTGCCCTGTTACACACACACACACACACACACACCATATATCCAGACACACTGTTATAAACATTTTGTCTGTATAGTGTAATTCCTATGTAAAGGATCTCCACAGATCCAGTACTACCAGTGGATGGAATCAACACACACACATGCACAGTCCCTGGGAAATCACCGCGACACACGTACACACACACATCTCCGCTGACGTCACGTTGCCTGGCAACACCCCAGTACGCTTTTTTTGTGACACGCCAAGGTCTCAGCCCCTAGCGCAATGCATCATGGGGGATCATGTGTGCCGTGTCTTACATCATCCAAAATCCCCCCCCCCCCCCCCCGCTACTGCTACAGCTGCAGCCCAGAGGGTGAAATTGTTCTTTGTTGCTGATCCTGGGACAGTTTTGCAACAGCTGAGATTGAGAAAGAGGGAGGGAGGGAGACACACTGCAAAAAGTGTCCATCTTAACACGCCATTTTCAGTCTCATATTCAATCTAAATTCTCCTAATGGGTTGAGACAGCGCCACTTGTTTCCAAAAAAGTGTCAATATCTTGAAGTAAAAGCAGAAGGAGGCAGATCAAGAACATTTTGATTGGAAAACAACTGAAATTATCTTTTTTTCACTTCATTTCAAGACTCCATAGTAGTTTAAATTACATTTCAAGGTGGATATTTTTTTGCAGTACACATCTGGAGCGTCGTTTTTTCCCCCCCTTCCCTGATCAGACCACTGACCGCCTTTTCTGTAGGTGAGGCTCATTACGCTCATCTGAGAGTGTGGAATTAAACCTCCTCCTCTGAACTCATTAGTCTGAGCTAGATTTCACCGTCTGCAGACAGGCAGCGCGGTGGTGCTGCTTTTAAAGCCAGAGTCAGATAATTAGAAACTTTAGAAGCACAGTTCCCATGGCCATAGCCAGAGAGAACAACTAATTCTATTTGAACTAATTACGCTCCGTAGCACTACGCTGTGATTGCTACCCCGACACTCGGCCTCCCCGATGTATTACGCCGAGGATTTCAACACAACACAGTAACAGGATTTATTTGTGTGTGTGTGTGTGTGTGTGTGCGTGTGTGTGTATGAATGTTTATCACTATGCATTGGCATGACCCCCCCCCCCCCACACACACACACACACGCGCACACACTCCCAGTTGTGTGTATTTTATACTGCAAAAACCCCTTAGCAGGCTCAATGATGCCATATTTGTGTGAGTGCGCTGATGTCATCAGAGGTGGTGCTGAGATGCAGCTTGGGTAATGGAGTCCAAGTTGAAGACTTTCCTCAGCCTGCCTGTCAGGACTGCAGGAGTACGGTGTGAGCATTGAGACAAAAAGGAGAATGAATGATATTGAAAAAAAGAAACAGAATGGTAGACGACATAAATAGCTTAACATGACACACTTATTGTTCTGTTATGTGAATGGGTGTTGTCTAAGTGTAAATCTGGGACTTGTGTGTGTGTGTGTGTGTGTGTGTGTGTGTGTGTGTGTGTGTGTGTGTGTGTGTGTGTGTGTGTGTGTGTGCAGACATTTATGCATGTGCACTGGAAGTACATACATTTGGACAATATAAAAAAAACAAAACAGGACCTTTGTCTGTCAGTCCATCTCTCTCTCTCTCTCTCTCTCTCTCTCTCTCTCTCTCTCTCTCTCTCTCTCTCTCTCTCTCTCTCTCTCTCTCTGTGTGGAAGCTGGTCCCAGTGAGAGGCATCCAATCCAGACCAACAGACCAGGCTGACTAAATATAGCAGGCAGTGACAGCAGGGGACACTGTGCTCGCTCTCTCTCTCTCTCTCTCTCTCTCTCTCTCTCTCTCTCTCTCTCTCTCTTCTCTCTCTCTCCCAGAATAGCGTGACTTGCTGTGGTGCCCAGTGCTGTTGTTTCACTACAAACTACACTAAGGCATCAATAAGATTGCCATCCACACACAGAGATGGATGCCAGTAATATGGGATACACACATGCACACAGACACGTACGCAAACATTAACACACTTGCTTTCGCATTGCTTTCTATCTGTCTCGCTCCCTTTCTCTCTCTCTCTCTCTCTCTCTCTCTCTCTCTCTGTCACACACACAAACAGCAGCACATGCTCACACACTCCCTTCCCTTCCAAATGGGATTTACTTAAGACTCAATAAAGCAGACAGGAGCACTATTGTCTCCAACACAGGCCTATTGTGTTGCACAGAGAGACTGTGACGTGGGTCGGCTGCGCGGTGCCCATGTTTACTACACAGAGAGCATTCCACTACACAATCACACACACACACACACACACACACACACACACACACAATCAAGCATACAAGCACGCAATCACACAAGCATACAGACTCGTGCGGACAATCACATACACGCACACAATCAAGCATGCAAGCGCGCAATCAAACAGGCGTACAGGCACATTCACAAAAGCACGAACACACACACACACACACACACACACACACGCACGCACACAGCATCAAACTTGTCTCATTCCAGTGGGAGTCTATGGGGAAGTGAGTGATGAACAGGAGTGACACCACCACATGCCAGAGTGTAAGATGCGCTGCCTGGTATTTTAGGCTCCGTCTCAAATTGAACACGCCAAGCCTTCAGGGGAAAATCACTAGAGAATGTTCACAATGAGAAGCAAATGTCCCACCGCAATATCGCTTATGATACCAGCTACAATATCTGGAACGGCACCGCAGAGGGGGCTGACTCACTCACTGGATCGCACTGAACCACACACACACACACACACACACACACACACAAATGTAGTGTTGCTGTCATTTTGGCTCGTCTACACACCTGCTGTTGAGGATACTGCATCCCGCCTATGCCCACTTGGCCCCTCCCCTGCACGGCCATTGGGTATCGGTGCGGAGTGGGCGATGGGTACGGCTGGCTGGGGGGGTAAGGTCCGCCCCCGGCCTGCTGCGGGGTGGAGTAAGGGTTGTTGGCCATGCTGTAGAGCTGCGAGCGCTTCATGGCCATGAAGTCCATGGAGGCCACCTGCGGAGGAGAGAGGAGGGAGTAAAAGTCAACGCTATTCCAAACGGCATTCCATTTCCCGGCTAATATTACACAGCATTTGTTTCTGACTGTGCGTTGTGATTGGATAAGAGCCATTCCATGAGTGCTTACAACCACAGTGTTCACCACCAGTGGGGCTACCAGCCAAGTCCTCACAACAAGTCACACACACCCTCTCTCTCTTGATTCATTTTTTAGTGTTTGCACGCTGAGCGGAAGCATTCAAATAAATGTCCACAGGCCATAAATGAACTTTGCATCGGATGAAGCAAGTGAGGATGCTTATTGCGTAGCAACCGGGAGATCGTTTTTAGTTGGCGGACGGCCAAAATTAAATTACAAAATGAAAACCCAAAGCTTGTATCTTGTGTAACGTTTGATACCGTTCAAAAAATGTTGTAGGGGTTGTATAAAAGCGTCGGGGCCACAGCACACCGGTGCCAATAACCACCGTATAGCACGCCCTCTTGTATGGTACTGCTGAGCCATTTAGCTGACACTCATCCAGAGCTGCTTACAGTGAGTGAACCAGTACGGGATGTGTGGCGGGGATCAAACCTGTGACCTTTCGGTTACAGGACGTTATATCTAATCAACAGGCTGCCCTGGCATCCTGTGCCGTTGTGTTATTGACACCTCAAGTTTTATTCCATACCAGCATCACGAGGTCAAAGGAATGGCTGAGCTGAGGTTGCGAGTTCGAATCCCAGCAGGGACCTCATGGCTGCACGACTCTGGAGAACGTTTTTTTATTTCAACAACTCCAACATAAAAAATAAAAAAAACAGGAAAAGAAGGTGTCGAGGGCGAGGTATTCTTTTGTAAGTATTTCAAAGCCTTTTTAGGGGTTGTTTGGGGTCTCGGTGAGCCGTCGGAAAAATTCCGGTACAGTGTGCGGGGCTAATGCTAATCCGTCACCCGTAGCGGCGTGTTTGTCTGTCTGCTGGGCAGATAATGTGGAGTCCTTCTATCTCCTCTCTCTTGCTTTCTCCCTTTCGTCTCCGCCATGTGGGATCATGTGTGATTTATGACATTTTGTTCCTACTGTTTCTTACACACACACACACACACACACACTTTAACTTCTCCTCTCTCATCTTGCCCCCCCACCACCCCTCCACCCCCCCCCCCCCCCCCCATCTCCCTCCTCAGTTCCTTCTCTTCTCCCCAACTCAATATCACTTCGTCTAGCGTGGAGGAGAAATTGCCGCTGCCTCATATTGCCGAGCTAATATCAAGAAGACATGTCAGGGGATGGGAGCACTTTATTCGGCGGGTTACGTGCGGACGGTTACGGCGCTCTAGCTTTAAAGTGGTTATGTCTACTGAGGCATGTGTGTGGAGTAGTTTGGACTATTTCACAGAGTGGCGAGGAGGAGGGGGGGGAAAAAAGTGCGTTTGGGGAGCGAGATAGCTACATAGAGAGAGAGAGAGAGAGAGAGAGAGAGAGAGAGAGAGACAGAAAGGAAGAGAGAGGGAATGGTATGGGGGGCTCTCAAGTTGGTGCAGAGTAGTCATTTCTTACTATGGAGGTGGGATGGATGGAGGGGTAGGAGGGGGGCAGCTGATATTACAAAGGTCCACAACAGGGATTTTAAGAGGCCAATACTGAGAGAGAGAGAAAGCAGTGTAGTGTGTGTGTGTGTGTGTGTGTGTTTTCATGCGTGCACGTGGTTACGGCCGATGTACGCCTGTCCATGTATGTATGACACAACCGCCCATTACTCTTCCTTCGCCATCCGTCGCGCACGCAGCTACTAACAAGCGCAAGGAGTCTCACTCCTCAAAATGAAAATATCCACCGTTAGAGAAAACAGACGTCTAATCTGACAAAACGATTGCAGGCATGAGAGCAAAAAGCAAGTTACGGGGAAACTAAGAGTTATGAGTCACGGTAACGTTAGACCTTGCTGAGGAGAATCATCTGTGTTTTAGAGAAAGTAATTTGATTTATCCAACTGGACCGAGTACGAGACTGAAGCAGATTTAGTGCCTCTGAATTGTAAAATGTGTCGAACTAAAATAGACGGAACATTTTCAGAGGAGGGAATGATACTGGCGGACCTTTTGATGTGCTAAAACAGACGCAGGTCGGGGTGGTGGGGGGGGGGGGGGGTTGTGCAACACCTGACCCGCTTAAGCGTTTGTACACCCAAAACACTCAAGAGCGCGCCGTGACTTCCCCGCCCCTGACACACACACACACACACACACGGGTCCACTAATTAGAGCAATATCTGCAGTGAAAGGGCGACGCTCTCGAGTTTCAGAAAATCCAGGGCACTGTGCCACCCTCGATATGGGACACGCACACACCCCCCTCCACCCTCCCCCCTCCATCCAGTTCACCAATCCATCTCAAGAGGTCCTCCGTTTGCCAAAAATGCTGAGTGCAACATAAGTAAATCCCTTCACACTGCTGCCAAGTGCACACACACACACACACACTGCTGCACTTAGAAAAGGCACTGGACACAGAAAACGACTCCAGAGTTTTGGGAATGGAGAAGGGGAAGGTCGATTAAACACACGCACACACACACACACACACACACACATATATATATATTAGCACAATCTTGCACTCAGACTGAATCTCTCTCTCACTCCCGCTCTCTCTCTCTCTCTCACACACACACACACATGCACTCAGATACCTTTGGGGGGGAATTCTTAAATAATACCACGGCAATAAAGTCGTACAGGGCTATCAGATACACTGCCCCATTTTCCACAGATGGTATTATCCACACCAGTCCACGGAGGCAAAAACCGAGTATCCGCCGTCTCCCCAAACGGACCCACATATCTGCTTTCATGACAAGTTCCACTAAATGAGATTTCAGCCCACTGCAGCCTTTTCCTAGAGATATGCCCACCATTTCCCTCACACCACCAGGAAAACAGACAACCATTCTTGACAAATTGAAACATTATTTTTTCCTCCCCTCAGAGAAATGGCTGTACTTAGGAAAAAAAAAAAATTATGAATATGACACGAAGTGAATCTGTGTTTCTGCCAGGAGGGACGGCAGATAAAAAACTAGTGGGAATACATAGAAATTGTTTTTTATTTTCTTCAAATGTGTTTTTCACTTTTGTTCATCTGGGCACGCCATTCAGCAGACGAGGAGGAGGCACGGGAGACAATAGTAATTCAACTGCTAAATTTAAAATTCAATTTATGAACTCCACTCCAATGTTCTGACTCTCGTGAGCTTTTTTTTTTTTTGCAAAACAAAGCCATTAAAACAGAACATGGGTGAAATTACTGTGGGGTGAAACCTGCTAAATTGCTTTTCTGAGCTCTATCGACAGCTGGTTTTATGTCCCGAAAATGATTTTACTCCCTCTCACTTTAATGTGCTAAGTTGTTAATCGGAAAGAGAAAGAATGCTTGACACAAAAGGCTCTGCGATCGGCGGATTACGAGACACGCGCAGGAATCAAACAGACATAAAACCATATTGGTAAACGGTTATTATTCCAATTCCATTTCGAATGCAGGGAATATAAAAACATTTGATTTATTGATTTATTACCATGAGGACTGAACGATGTGCTGGCGAGGGTTTCACACACACACACACACACACACACGTGTGTGTAACTGGCCCTGTGACTACTGCCACCCTGTCCTTCACACTATATCGCCAAATCATCAGCTGTCTGCATCAGCCCTTCATTTCAGTTATTTACTGTCCCACGACCCTCCATACACACACACACACACACACACACACACACACACACAGAGGGAACAGCGTCAGACCCGTACAAAGAGACAGGTGTGGTAACTACATGCTGAGTGTTAAGGGCAGTGGGACACTGAATGGATCCACTGAACCCCTTTGATTATTCTGACTTAGCAATTTAACAGCACAGTGGTCTTCATATAAACAACACTGTAAAAGAAAAAAGTTTTTTTATGGGCTACAAGGTGCTTTATAGAGCCATGACTAATTCAGAAATTGTCTGAACGTCAAAAAAGCAATTTGGTGGTATTTGAAGAACTATTACAGTCTCTTGTGGTTCCATACCACAAATGGTTCATATTGGATCTGTAATAGTCCCTATAACCATTTCTAGTCCAGTGGACCAAATACAGTAAAGCTACCGTGAGTGAAAGCTACTTTACAACCTGAACATTAGTGAACTAGGGTTGAACCTTGCTTGATCTAAACGGTGGAGCCTCAGCTGTATTGTACAAGTAGCACAAGACTAGTATTTTTCAGCAAATGGGTGTTAAGCACCATTTGGCTCTCAGACGGTGCAGTTGAGTGTAGAGACGGTTCTAAGGAAGCACCAAAACTGGATGAACATGAGCCCCGAGATCACTTTTTTGGTATTGTTCAGCTCCTCTGCAGAACTCCAGCTTTCATTTCTACGTAATGAAACCATTTTAGAGTGTGTGTATTTGTGAGGAGAAACAAATAAGGATAATTATTGTCAGTGGATCCTCTTCATCCTCTGTGCCTGCGTCGGTCTCTGGAGAATCAACATGCTGCTGCCAGAGCCCGTCGGTCTGCTGAGACAATCAGCCTCGTCTTTTATGTTATTTATTTATACCGTGCAGCAGAACACTCACAAATTCCTATTAAACCGCGGGGCCCGGGCTGCCTAGGCCTCCAGAACAAAGCTCCACATTTCAGGCTGAAACCCCGTGCGTTTGGGCCTGCTGTTTCAAACACACACAAAAAAAGGATGGAAAGAAAAAAGACGAGAAAGAAAGAGAGGGGGAGGGAGAAAGAGGAGAAGAGAGACTGCAGCAGTGGGCGAGTACAGATCGAGTTCCATATTAATGTGTGCAAATTCCCCCGCTCCTGCTGACTAAGATTAGAAAAATTAATTTCATGGATGCAGAGACAATACTGATGTCATCAAGCGGAGAGGAGAGGAGCAGCGCGCTGTTAACTCCTCACTGCCCAGCCTCCATGAGGAACAAATTACTCTTACTGTCTCAATAAGGGTTTATCGCTTTCATTTTCACTGCCAGCAATCCAGCAGGTAAATGCATACCTACTAGCAAGGCAACACTAAATACTTAGCCCTAACAGATGTTGTCTAATAATTTATCTCGCCCCAAAAGCAATAATGAAACTCAGAGTCTAAGTGTGACACCGTCTCACTGTGAAGTGGCTGAACTGCGTGCACGCTAGCATTCCCATGTGTCTGTTGCATTGCTAAGAGGACTGAATTCAGTGAATTATATCTCGAGACCAAATCTCATCCTGTATCTCAGCATGCACGCCTTGTTAGTAAAAAGTCCCGTAACAAATGACAGTGCGAAGAGTAGGACTGGTCCACAGGGAGCTGGGTAGAGCCAAATTGCCTTTCCTCAGCCCAATATGCCTGGATGGCACAGGCAGCTAGGCATGAAGGCTGGCTAGCAATGAGATGCATGAAATTATCTGAGGAGAGAGAGAGAGAGAGAGAGAGAGAGAGAGAGAGAGGGAGAGGTGCAGGGGAGAAATGACAGCCACGGAGGAAGAAGGGGGAACGTGCACATCTACACGATGTATGTCTGGAAACGAGGCAGTGAACGCGGCGCAGAAAGAAAGGCAGACAGAGAGGAGGCAGATAAGATGCTGTTGTTATGCAGCCGACCAACGCGCTATTGTGTTCGCCGCGATGCACGTAATTGCCCCCGCTGCCGCGGCGTCCGCCGAGCTGGTGATCAGTACGAATGCCCTCTGCGTTTGACACCAATATTTACACCATCCACCCCCCCACAATACATCCACAGCCACTCCATGTGCATCGGCAAAAGTGGCCGAGCGCTCGGTTCCTCAAGGCCGGCGCGAAGGCGTCATTAAGAGAGTGGAGTGGGGAGGGAGGGAGATGGCGGAGAAGGGGTGGGTGGGTGTGGGGGGGGGGAAAGGCTGCTTCATCTGTCTCAAGTGAGATTGGGGTCGCGGGGTCGTCGGAGCCCTTTTCCTCCGCCGAGACTGCGAGCTAAAGAAGCGCCGGGGAGGGGAAAAAAACAACAACCTTAAATGACAAAACGAGATGCGGCTGACATGCCGGCGACACGCCATTAGAGAATGAAAACAAATAAAACGCTATCGTCTGCAAACGACAAAAGGGGAGGCACGTTCGCAATAGCATGGACCTCCAATCTGCCAGCAAACTCACCTGAAATCCCCAAATAATACCAATAAACCCACCGCCATACCAGGACGCAGTTTTCCAAGACAGAATTCCGGGTAATGAATACCAGTGTTGTATTGGCAGGCTTCAGTTTCATGGTTACAAAAAGATACAAATCTGTAGGTTTTGTTAATAGCAATAGCTTCATCTTAGCTAGTGGGCTAGTGCTTCTTTATTCACTTCTCTACAATACATTTTGTGGCATATAACCATTTTTCCATGTGCTGAGCATGTGTTTTTAAATCACCAGACAAACTTTGCTAAAAAATCAACAGTGTTTCCTCTAGAAACTCTTTCTTGCTGGGATGGAAAGTCCTCTGAAAAGCCTCTAGGCAAGAGCGTGTGATACTAAAACTCGCTTGCTTTGAAACCAACGCTAATGAAATGCTTTCGGGGCAACGTCGCGGCACCTTCTAGCGCTGCTGAAGTTCATGCCTATTTTCATAGACGCTGGTACTAATGTGGAGGAGTGAGAGAGCTTCGCTACTTTCCCAGTGTTTTGCTGCGTCTCTGCCCCCAATGTGCCTCCTGCCAGCCGCGACCCTGGGAACGAGGAGGGCCGCCGGAAAAAAAAAAGAAGCTATTTCATCTGAGGGCCGCCGTGGAACGAGAGGAATGCACTCCTCTCTAACTCCCCCAGCCCGCAGAGCCCCGTGGAGAGATGCTGTTACGCAACCAAATGAAAGAGAGAAAAAGGGGGCGGGAGGGGGGGGGGGGGGGAAATAACAATAACTCCATCGGCCCCGAAGAGAGAGAACAGGCTGTTTGAGTAAAACGTGCTGCCTTTTTTTTGTTTCCCACGTCTCCCGGAGCCCAAACGCCGGTATTAAAAATGCAGGCCGGTGTCCCTCCTTATTCAAGGAAATCACCACCTTTGCTAATGGAATGGTCTTGGAGGGGAACGGCGTTTTTACAGCTCGGATAATTACGAACCGGGGTCCCATATCGCCGAGTGTGTTTATGAATTAGCAATGGTTATTCATGATATTGTGCTCAGAGTAGGGTGAAAATACATAAGTGAATGCTAAGCGAGCAGACCAACAGAAACGATGCTAAAGGGTCCTGAGGGGGCTTTCTCTGCCATCCATTAGTCTTCCCTGTAAGGCAAAGCTTAACGAGCTCCTCGGGCCGGGAGGCTGGCCATTGAGGGAGAGGGAGCAGAGTAAGTCATGAATGCTAAAGCTCAATGCAAAATAAAAACAGAATAAACCTCCCCCACCCCCCTCCTCCTCCTTTTAAGTCTTCTTCCACCTTTTTCTCCTTTTACTTTTTTCCTGTGACCTCTGAAATGCAGGCCTCGTATCCCGATGAGAGAACGCTTTGCATGGAGAGGAAATAAATGGCAAACAAACTGTTATCTATAAAAAGAAAGTTGTCAATCTAGGTCACGCCCGCGGTGCAGTTAAAGAGGTTCCCCACTAAAAACAACACGGATTTACATTCAGCCTGCTTGTTTTGGAGCGCGGCCCAGTCCTCCAGGACAGATCCATCCATATTTCTCCTGCGGGTGATCCATCACTTAAAAAAAAAATGTAAAAACCCCCACAAATAACAAACAGACATCCTGACCTTCCCTCCTCAGGCGGATATTAGATACTCATTAAAAGTCACCTGAAACAATTTGAACCAAATTGATTTCATTATCGGACTCCGCACGACACACAAGGTCCCGACGTCTGATAGCTCAGCGGGAAATGTACAAAGTTAATTAGAAAAAAATTGATTTTCATTTAATTTTTTTTTTACCCTCCGCTCGACCGTCGTGAAGCGACGTGGTGCGTGAGCCGGTGATGCGTGGTGGCGGTGACGCTGAGTGTGGGCGGGGACGCAGCGGGACTGTGGCTCGAACGCTTCAAGTGGCGTCAGAAAATTGATCTCAGCTTTCAGTGGTGATAGAAAGGAGTGTGTGTGTGTCTGTGTGTGTGTGTGTGTGTGTGTGTACATATGTATGGCTATGATAGGTTGTGTATTGGTACATTAAAGCAGCCTTATTTCCATCCCCCTAACACACCAATATCTCTTCACCGCTTTTCCCCCAGAGCTCCATATAGCAGACATAGCTGTAGACATGGCCTTGATTGTCCCCTGTAATGGTCCACCCTCCACCCTGTCATGGAGGCTCCCCCAGAAATGGGTTCCTCGACCTGGGTTAGGGCACCTGGAAATAGGCTGGCTGTGAGCCCCCTCCCCCTCCCTTACCCCATAGCCCCTCCAGGTCACCCTCTGTGAGGCCCCAGGCTCTCTCAGCCCGGGCCAGGCCTCCCATCTCCTGGGCTCTAACTGGGAATCAATCAGCCAAGGCTGGCTGGGAACATGGGGTGGGGGAGCTGGGTCGATCAATGAGAGGCTCCAGGCCTGTGGGAGTCCTGATGCATGGCCTGACTGCACACACTGACTTCCACTGAACTCCAACATTCACTCCCATTATTCCTTTGCCCCAGGGCAGCTATGTTTATGGTAGAGTGAACTGTGCCGGGCCATATGAATAACATATGACTTGGTAAATTGAGAGATATTCTCATTTAAGAGCCTTAACTAGATTTGTACATGGTTACATTAAATGTGAGCACAACGATGTCTGTATACATGTACTGCATACCGCCAAACCCTTTCTATGATCTTTTCCATCCGTTTTGGTTGTAAATCCAAACTGCACTTCACCAGTCTTTTCACCACAGGAGTAATGCAACACAAGCTCCTGGTATTATAAATCCAGCATTTAGTGTGAGTGTACACATATCCTGATCTGACCAAGCCACTATGTGACCAAAATAAGCACCTTGATCATGAGTCGTTTTGAACCCTTGACCCACATCCATGGCCAGGTTTATATAAAAAGGCCAGACATATTAAAGGTATGGACATATTTCCCACGAGAGGAAACACATCCTTTGGCTGCAACACGCTGGCCGCTTCATTTCAGCATGTGTTCACCTCTATAGAAGTTTGTGAAACCGAGTGTGTGCGTGTGGATGCATGCACATGCACTGTGTAATAACCTGTGTGTACAGTGTGTCTCTGAATATGTGCCAGCATGTGAAAGTAAAGTGAAAGTAAAGTAGCTTTGTGAATGTGTGCGAGCTTAAAAAAAAAAAGCTTTTCTGTGTTTGTGTGTGTGTGTGTATGTGTGTGTGTGTGTGTACCATCTGTGTCCAGATGTGGTGTAGAGAGCAGGCCTGTGTGGACAGCCAGACAGTTGGCAGGCCTTCTGACAGGCCTGCGTTCCTTATTGATAGAGGGATCACAGAGACAGAAGAATCAGCCGCGCTCGGCTAGACCACAATATTGTCCTTTCTGCCATTATTCATCCCAGTCAGCGAGTAGAAAATGGGCTGTTCTGAGCCAAGTTCATAGCTGTCAGACCTGGGCCGAATACGAGTTGAATAGGTTTCAAACGTTTGCAGAACAGCATGGCGAACGTTTGATTTGTCATACAGATGCAGCCAGATAAAGCCCATGGCACAGGCCAGCATGTTGGTGGACTGGTTAGACAGGTTTCTATGGTGTTTTGCAGAGGCAATACTGAGGCATTGAGGGTACAGCATAACAGAGAGTACTTTGAGCAATGGAAATGACTGTAGCCAGTAAGCTCCATCTGCTTGCGAGGCCACTGGAGACAGTCTGAGCAAATCAAAGAACTGATATAGGTACAGATACAAATATGTTAAAAAACATTTCCCATTAACCTCAATCTACACACCTGACTCTGACACTACCCGTTTTGATGTGAAAAGCCGAACTCTCCTCCACTTTATCCCAGTTCCTCTACGTCTTTTGCCTCTACCAAAAGCATCTGTTGTCTGACTGGTTAGTTTCCATTATTGCCTTGCAGAACCGTCTCCCTGACCTCGCACCCCGTGCCATCTTTCTTCCCCTGGCTCCTGCCAGAGTTATGGAGCGGGGCCGACGTTTATGGAGGGCAGACCCTTTCCCCGGAGCTTTGATCCAGAAAGTTCTATAGCCTATAGTTTTGCAGGGGTCGTCCAGGCGGGGCCATGCAGGGGCGGCAGGGTGTGTAAGTGAAAGCACATTGAGCTGCTCATTTTAACCAGGCTGTTCGGAGCCCCCAGAGCCTTGCTGTGTGTGTGTGTGTGTGTGTGTGGAGGCTAGCATGGACGGACCTTGGACAATTGGAGGGGTTAAATGGTGTGTGTGTGTTTGGGTGTGTGCATGGGTTTGTATAAGGGGTGTTGTGTCTAAGTGTGAGATGTAAATAAGAAAAAAGACACAGGAAAAAAATGAAGTGCCAGAAAACAGTGAAGCGGCGGGGGAAGGCCAACCCAAAATTCCATCAGGCAATATCACCCCTCTCATATCCGTCATCGCGGTTTCTCCCTCTCCGAACTCCTTCGTCCCCTATACAAATTATTCATGCCAGCAGCTAAACGTATTCATACCGTTCTGTTTACTTTATTACTCCACTTTTATTCTGCTCTTTTCCCCACATTTGTTTACAAGAATAAAAGCCTACTCTGACAGAATTATCCCTCTGCACAACAAAAATAAATCACAGCGCTGCACACACATCATTCACATTCAAAGAGCACAACTAAATTATAGATGGCCCCTTTCTCCCCAAATATGCATTTCATTAGCATTTCCTTCGCCTGTTGTTTTTTCCCCCCCTTCTTCTTGCCTGCCCGCCCGCTTGTGTGTGTGTGTGTGTGCGTGCGCGTGTGCGTGCGTGCAAGTAGAATGGGAACAGACTCGCGGCAAAGCAGGACGCGTCCCCTTTCCCAGGCCTAATTTAGGATTCAATTACAATACTCTTTAAAAAGCGTCGACTTCGCAATTAATTATTTTAAGATTAGCCTGACAGTAATGGGCCTCCCACCGACGCCAGCCCTGCGCGAGACTGGCCGCCTGCACCCCAGGACCACTCTCTCTTTCTCCATACCTTTCCCTCTCCTTCTCCACCTAATCATCTCTCTCCTCTGCTATCTCTCTAAATGCCTCTCCCCTTCTCGCTACGTCTCACTCTCCCCCCGCCTTCTCTCTCCTTCTCTCTCTCTCTCTCGCTCAATCTCCTGGGGAAACAGGAGATAAATCTTCCTCCTCACCTTCCTCTCCCTCCCTCTGTCCTTTCTTTTTTTCTCCCCCCCCCCCCCCGCCTCCTCTCATTGCTGCCTTACATTCTGTTTTTTTTTTTCCTTACTTCGCCTCATGCTCTGATCTCCTTGGCGGTTGGCGTGCGATTGATATTGCTTCAGTACGGCGGGCTGCTTTTTACGAGCCGCAAGGGCCTTCTCCCACGTCCTCCCCGCGTCCCCGGGAAACGCTGACGGATGGGCCCCGCGACAATGCGCACACACACATCCACTCTCTCGCTCTCTCTCACACACACACACACACACACACACACACACACCCGTCCGTCACCGCCGCTGCCAGGCGTAAGCGAAAAACACGCCATCCTCCCCCGCCCGCTTTGATTGGAGCCAAGCGAAGCATTTTCTCTTCCCCTTCCTCTCCTCCGCCGCCGCTGCTGAGTTTCCTCCCGCGGTACCCTACGCCCCCCTCACCCAAGCCTTTTTTTGCTTTCCTCGTCTCGGAAATGAATGTCATCATCCATCCCTCCCTCCCTCCTTCCCTCCCCCCGCCACAACCCCCCTCAGGGCAAACCTCAGCCGAAGCCCCCTATTCTGTTTATTTAAATATTTGATATGTAAGCAGTCATAAAATAAATGTCAGAAGAGGGAAAGGGAATGGATATGCGGGGTGTGGGGAAAGAGGCCATTATGGGTAATGGTTTCTGATGTACTCCGCGGCCCCCGCGTTGTAAGACCCCCCCCCCCCCTCCCTCCACACACACACCGCGGACGAACGTGCACGTGACGCAGCCAAGAGAGGAAGCAACAGGGGAATAGATGAAGCGGAGGTATATATGTATTATGTGTATGTGTGTGTGTGTGTGTGTGTGAGTGTGTGAGTGTGTGTGTGTGTGTGTGCCCCGTATGCACAGAGACGCAACGGCTGCATGGACAACTAAACACTCGCACACTGACACACTTGTTCGACTAGCGATATGGAAAATAGGCCCTCCCATGCACAATTGACTTCTAATACAGAGCATTCTCCACAAACCATCCATTTACCAGGCATTGCAATTTCGGGGCTCCAATGCAGCACTCTGGCAGCACTCTGGCAGCACTTTGCAAAAGACCTTAAAAGAATCCCCATGCCTTCAGAGGCTTAAAAAGATACTCTCTATCACTGACTGACTCTACCCCCTGAATGTTACGTTTCAGTTTAGTGACAGCACAGCCTTGTTCTCCGGTATCTCAGCTTCATCGCTTTATTGACCCACCAGCATCTCCACGTTTGACACAGACCCCAGCGCTCCCACTAACACCACCATCGTTTCCCTGTTTGTTTAGACCCCACCCGGTCACCTCTCCCAGTGCCTGTTGATCGCCATCAGTCTCACAGCTAGTTGCACCCAAAGGCCTATAAAGGACTGTGACAATTTCACCCGGGCACTGATGAGAATGGGTAAATAAATCAAGTGCACCCAAAGTGATAGAGAGAGAGAGAGAGAGAATTTCTCTCACTGAACAACCTTGAATTTCTCCTTGATGCTGGAATGCTAAAATACTGCAGATCAGCATAAAAAAATCCATGGCCCCAATTAAGAACAAAAACCATCACAAAATGTTCATTAGCGCTGATGGTATTGGCTTGGCATTTCAGGGCCTTTTTATTCTCGGGCCTTTGTCTAACAAGCTCCCTGGCCACGCTAAAGGGCTTCGGGAGGGGAAGTGACATCACATCAGGGGGTCAATGAGGGGTGTTGCCTACCGTCGACCCTGCGGACCCCCCCAGGGCCCAGTCACCCCTAAACGCTCGAACGTGCTGAACGCTATCGAGTTTTTTCCCCCTCTGTCAGCACACAGGAATGTATGCACACACACACACACACACACACACACACACACACACACACACAGAACATCTCATATATACCTAGAACGCCCCCACACACACTCATACATACACACATTCCCATGATATTGATTATATATACACACACACACACTTAAACACACCTATAATCCCCCCCATTCACACAAAGTTACACATTCCCATTACATCAATTACACACACACACACACACACACAAATACACACCTTCCAATTACATTGACCAAACCACACACACACACACCTATAATCGCCCCCCACCCACTCACTTATACATTCACACACAAAAATACACACTCTCCTGTTACATCGATCACACACACACACACACACACACTCATACATATATATACCTAAGCCTCCGACACACATGCACCCCCTTACCTCCCCTCTGCCCCCTCCAGAGCCTAGGTCAGGGTGCCCTCCAGAGTGCCTCGCTCTCTCCGCTGTTAATTACCACTAATTGGCCCCGCTCGTTTTTTTTCCCCCTGCTCTGCTATAATGGAACCATTCATCTTTAGTGCTTAATGAGTAGGCACCGTAGTCACCAGCCAAGGTCACCCACAACTAGCGCCAAAACCAAGACAGAAAGAGACTCGGAGAACAGTCGGAAAGGAGGAGAGAGAGAGAGAGAGAGAGCGAACGGGAGAGTCGGAGGTTGTTTATCCTCGAAAGATTGAGAAAGAAGAAAATGCGAATTTGCGAAAGTTTCCAGACAACTCCACTTTGGAACGTGGCCAACGTGTAAAAAAAAAAAGTGGAGAAATGTCTGGGAGCTGTGGGAGTCTGCAGTGTCCAACACAAACCACAACACACACAGGGAATTTCCAAAGACAGGGCTAATTAAAATACCCGTTATGCTAGTGAAAACAATGGATCCCTCAAAACAATACTGAAACCATGCTGTACACATAAAATGTGTTTTTCAAAATGGAATGAGACCCTATTCTCTCACTTATCCACATATAACTGTCAAACCCATCAGTTTGACTGTCGGCAGAGGACACTGGGCCCAGAGGGTGAAAACTTTTCACCATAAAAATTCAGTATCTGACTTTATTACTCACCTCTCCCCCAAAACATTAACCATTGTACATATATCACAAGAGCCATTCTAAAACCTGCAACACCTACTGGACCTGATCCTGGACTGGGCCTAGGGTCTGAACCGCCACCACCCCACCACCCACATCGACAAAAAAAAAAACTACAGGAAACATTGTATTAGTCTGTGTCCGATAAGTTGTTGCCAAAGCTAATAAACTCTCAATCCACAGCATGTTAGAGCACACCGCCAACTGTTTGCACGCGCACCCAAGGGCCAAGAAGAAGAAGCTGGCGCAGAACAATAGGTCAGATTGACAATATCTTCACATTTGCTAGCCACGTGAGCAACGTCAGCCATCATTCCAGGTTAAAGCATAACAATTTGTCATGCTAAAAGTGACACCCTGCCTTCCCTTATCTTTTGTCAGAGTAGTGCCGCCGTTTTTTTGTGTGTGTGTGCGAATCCTCTGCAGAATCTCACGCAGAGCGGCGGCGGCAGCAGTCGCGTGTTCCCGCGGGGACGAGGCGGTCGGCCCGGCGCAGCGCGGCGCTGTTTGTAAATGGGACAGTTGTCTATGGATTATGTTAATGTGGTATTCCACACTCCCCTCTGGCATGCGCCTGACATTACAGTAACCTTTGCATGTTTAGCCAACACTAGCTATGGATGTTCATTGAGTAGAGACACACACACACACACACACACACACACACACACACACACAGAGACACGGCAGCACAGGGAGAGCAACTGTGCACGGCAAACATCTGCTGAACAATATTGATATCCTTTGGAGGAATTAACATCTTAAAGAAATAAGACATTTAAACTCTGAAAATAAAGTTCACTTGTTGTCGATATCTAATCCAGTTGATCCAGTTTATGTCAAAGGAGCGGCTAGAATGCTGAACAGGAGTCTGGCGATAAAATGAAAGAAAATGACAGAGAAATATCAGGACGAAGCTTCACACCGCATCCATTGTAACACACAGCTTACAGATTTCTGACATAACAGATCTCCAGAGACCGGTGTTAAATATGCGTGTGTGTGTGTGTGTGTGTATGTGTGTGTGTGCATATGTTTTTGGAGGGGATGTGGCATGGAGGTTGTTCCCTAAATTGCTGTGATATAATTGAACTAAATGAGGTAGAGTTCGTCCAGGAGTGACCACTAGTGTCCTGTTATGACCGGTGTCTATAAATCACCATTATACCTCCACACCAGCTCTACACACACACACACACACACACACACACACACACACACACACACACAGTGCTTGGCTTGGAGCTTTAGTGCACCTGGTAGCTGTAATGGACAATCGAAGGTTTGGTGATAGGAAGAGGAACACATTGTGGCTGGGAAAATACATGGTAGACCAGTTAACGCAACACTGAGAGAGACAATGAGTGTGCGTGTGTGTGTGTGTGTGTGTGTGTGTAATCCTCTGTAAAACATGTATCCACAGTCTGCAGGTCTGTTGGTTGGTGGGTGCATGTAGGTGGTATCTGTGTGTGTTTATATGTGTGTGTGTACATAAGTATGTGTGTGCACGCAGATGCATGTCCATGTGTGTGTATGTGTGTCTATGTGTGTGACACAGAAAGAGAACGATTCGGAGAGAAACAGACAGACAAGACTCATTAACAGAAACCCGCTGCACCGTCCACATCCACCGACTCCCGTTGTTTTTCTATTTTTGTCTCCCTGTGCTTCAGAAAGGACAGACAGCACCTTGCTGAAGCTGCTTTTTTTGTTGTTGTTTTTTTAACTGAACAAATTGTCACAACGTGCCATCATTGATTAGGATCAGCCCAAACCAAACAGCACAGCAGCTTTGATGTGTTAAGTGACTGATGATGATGATGATGATGATGATGATGAGGGGAATGCTCCTCTTCACAGGCTGGCAAGATGGTGGTCGGCATTCACACACACACACACACGACTTACACATCACACACACAAAAACATACACTCAGCAGCATTCACACACACTCACCCACATACTGCACACACACTTCTCAGCATTTGTACATACCTATGTACAGGAACACACAGTCAGATTGACTGTTAGTCACATAGGATTTCAAATTTTATCCTGATTATTGCGACGCTTTCATTTTGCGGCAGGTTTTCTCAAAGGTTGCAGATGTTTTAGCTGTTTTTTGCAGTAAAATTGCAGGGATTGGTAAAAATCATGAGTCAACGAAAAAATGGTACTAAAAGGACACTAAAGGGATATGAAAAAAATGGGATTTTTATAACTACCTCAAATTAAGAAAAAGTCAGATATAATCACTTCCTGTGATAATAAACATAGGCCTATTGCATCACAGAAACTTTCGTGCTCATGCTTTTTAATATTTCCTGAACAGAAAAAAAAACGTTACAACAAAACAAAGAAAAGTTTGTGCTTGGAATTCTAGTCTATAACTTCGACTCAACATCAGCACAGTAAGCACCAAATACAATCAGGGTATGTCATTATGTTTTGTGATTAAAAATATCTTTCATGTCTCATTTTTTAAAAAGTGCCCGTTTTGTTTAAAGTAGACTTTCTGTTCTTCTTCCAAAGGCTCATGATGAATGGAAACTAGAATAATGCAGAATAAATGAAAAACAAAGTGCACTCATCTTCTTACACTTGTAGGGTGAATAAAACTACCACACACTGTCCTCTGAATCCTCCTACATCTCCTTCCTCTATGAAGAGTCGTTGGTTGTATAAGAAGACCGAGGCAGACGTACTAAATTGTTGACGTATGCTTTGACTGTGAAGAAATGCAATAATTGGCCAAAATTACAAGAAGCTGCGAGGAGAGGAGGAGGGGAGGGAGGGCAGTGGTTCAGTAGGACAGTGTTAGGAGCCCCGCACATCCATTCAGCATAGTGTATAAATATTAGATGGGATATGCTGGCTGTCTAAATACCTCTGGACTGGCTGCCTGCCCCTAGGGACACCATAGCTAGATACTGAGAAACACAGAGGGATAGAGGGAGGGCAGATGGAAGAGGAGAGGCGATGTGTAGAGCGAAAACAACACAGGAAAGAACAAAAAAAAAGCAAGGGTGATCGCAATGTTTGTAGAGGAGCTTCTACTCACAACGTATATATGTAACTGTCATGTAGTCACTTATAGAGTAAAATAAACTGAGGGAGACAATATGAGAAAGAAAGAAAGAGAGAAAGAGAAAGAAAGAAAGAAAGAAAGAAAGAACCCCTCTGGGATGGCAGGATGGAGGGAGGAGGGGGGAGGGGGGGAGCGCGCCTCCTTCCATTCATCGCCTCCACGTGGCTAATTAGCATATGTGAAGGTCGGGGTGGGGGCGGTGGGGGGGCAGGGGAGACGGGTGAGGCCACCACAGCACCCACCGCCATGGGACCTGGCGCCCTGCCAGCCACACACATGAGTGGCTGGCCACACACACACAAATATATTGGGTTTCCCCCTCTAGTGGTGTGTGTGTGGCCAGCCACTCATAAATACTTCTTTTCCCCCCGTTTTTCACAAGGCTGAAGAAGGGCGAGCTCCAGAGGGAGAGGATTTTAACTATGTTGACATTTGCCAGAGTTCAGATACTGACTCTCTCTCTCTCTCTCTCTCTCTCTCTCTCTCTCTCTCTTTCTCTCTCTCTCTCTCTCAACTCGGCCAGGCCCACGTCTCAGAAGTCAGCAGCCCTCCATGTGACTCACTTCAAATACCGCCACTACATTTCCAGACCTCTAGCCTTCCCATATTCTCTCTCTCTCTCTCTCTCTCTGAAATTTCCTCAATATCACAAAAAAGTTTTCATGCTCGCTTGAAGGAAAAGGTTATTTTGTTGATAAAAGAATTCTGTGATAAATAGCGTGGACACATTTGTTGGATAAATAATGAAGTGAGCGACATTTACAGCAAAAGGCTCCCAGAAATGTCATATATGCTATCACTCCCATGTATAAAGTACCTGTTGTGGCTGTATGGCCATTAGTTGGTGCATTACAATATTGCCAAGTGCATTTCTTTGTTTTGTTGTTCGGCCAGCATGAAATATGGCGAGCATTAGCTGACACTAAAGAACAGTAATAGCTTGCCCAATACTAATTAATTCTTGAAAGACGTTCAGGAAGCTTGTTTATCCGCTTCAACCCGGCTAATGGAAAGGCACCGGGGACGACAGGCCTTCCTGGCACAGAGAGAGGCATGGTGGCGAATGGGTGAGCCTTTTTTTTTTTAATCTATCTACAACCCATGCCCCAACCAGCAATACAGACTACAAATCCCAGAATGCCACAGGAGGTCTGGAATCCAGGACCCATAAGGGACATGTGAGGGAGGGCAGTTTTCATATAAGGTCATCATGAGCTGAATAGCATCCTGCCTGACACTGAAACGGCTGTCCCATCCAAGAGACCCTGGACTACCACACCCACATGGAGAACGGACACTTAACATTCTTCCTCAAAACTGTTTTGGTTTTGATTTTTTTGTTTTAAGGATCAGACTAGAGCTCAGAAACAGCTGACACCAAACCAACAGCGGCTCACAGTAATTAAATAATTTCTCCGGGAGGTTTACGCATCAACCTTTGACTGAAGGGGTTGTTCTGACTGCATGATAAAAAAACTAAAATTATTTTATTAGCGGGCTAATTGTTCATACAGCCAGAAACGCAAGTGGTCAGTTGTTTTGCTTTCTCTTTTTTTGGGTTTGTTTTTAAATCGGAATTAATTGGCGTTTTGTGGAAACCACGGGCAGTCCCGGGATAACCCCGGCCTGCCAATTACCTAACCAGGCTCTGTGTTTCATCCAAGGAAGATGAGAAACGCCGCGCAGGGCCCTTATCGGCAGCACCAGAGCAAATTAAAACTTCACTCTAGTGCTGCTAATCAGCGGCGCGCTGGCTAGCCAAGACAGAGATGTAAACAAAACAACATAAACAAATGACTGGGGGGGCGCAGGGGGTGGGGGTGAAGAGAGAGAGATAGGGGGGGGGGAGGGGGGGCGGAGGCGTTGGACTGCTAAGTGCTGACGAAGCGGCTTCTGCCTGCTCTCGCCTGCACGCACACACACAGACGCACACACTCAAGGACACACACACAAACAGCCAAATAGAAATTCTAAACACACACCAGCAAAGAGAGAAACACACACACCTGTGCGCGCCCACTCCGTGATCAGGCACCGTGGGCTGTCCGCCCGATGCAGAACATGTACCATAAATTACATTCCAGCAGCTCGAGTCAAGCCCATCACTATGCACAAGGCTCCCTGAGATAGCCGCATAATACAATGTGACATTGATGCATTGCTCCCATTATAAAGTCTTTGTTCATATCACACTAATAATTCATAAGAGAGAAATGTAAACAGTATGCACTGCACAGCTCTGCGAGCAGGGATCATTTCAAGGTAAGCACATTACCAAGGATGGGATTCAGTCTAGTCTTTGATATGTATAACTCATAATCAATTCTAATAAAAAAAACAAAGGCAAAACATTGAGAATAACAGTGGTAAATTAATGAAAACTATAGATATCTATTTATTTTTATTGTATCAGGCCAGATTTGTAATGAGTTGCTGCTGTAATTAATTGTAAATGGCTAAGCAGCGACACTGCGTTTCCAAACTTGCTAGGTCCTCATCGTTATCTACTAATTACCTTTATTGTTTCCTCTGTGTATGTTGTGTGTTCTGATTAGTGGCCGATCTGAGTTACACGTAGGTTGAGACAGAAAACGCCATACACATGCTGTCATATTGCTGCCACGGCCTCATAGGCAACTGAGGAAAGACAGACAGGCAGACACACAGACAGACAGTGGGTCTCAACGTGAACACTGTGTACTGTTCCTTTTTCTATTCCCTCAATCAAATAGGCCACGGTAATTCAAAAAAACTAGAACAATGCGATTTTGATGAGAGAGCAGGTTCAACACACACACACACGCACACACGCACCTCTAAACACACGTTTACCCGCACCACAACACGGACACACACACACACACACACAAACGTCGGTGCGGCCCCGTCTTCATTCTGGTGAGTGGCCAGACAAGTGAGTAGGGGGGAAACAGCGGTGTAAATGAGGCGCACTCGTTTCGCACACAGCTTGCTCCCGAAGTGAGGCAGTGGGGAGGGAAATTGAATTTGAAAGAGGGGGGAACGGTGCCAACAGGTGACAGAGGCGTGCTCCGACCAAACGCACTCTGAAGTGGAGCACAGTCATATCACGGGGGCAATTTGGAGGCTGTATTATGCACTACACCGCTCCCCTTTCTCACACAGCCTGTCAGTGCACCGGAGAGCACCGCTGCCGCTCCGAATATGAATTAAACATAGGGCTTTTGTAGCGTGAATATACTGCTGCTGAAACGTTGGTAGAGTTAACCAAAAAAAAAAACAGTAACACATGCACTTATACACCTACAGTGAAATGAAATACTGGGGGGAAAAATGTTTTGACAATTTTCATTTGCAGCATAAAAATGTGAGATTTGTTTAGAGGGGTATAGTTTACTGCAATTATCTGCTGGAAAAACAATGTGACGAAAAGTTATGTTCGCCTAAAAGAGACCAAACTGAATGAGAATAGAAATAGAAACTCAGATAAATAAAATAGCAAAACCGTGCCATTTGAGGTTCTTTGAAAGGCCCTTAAAATATATATTTTGAAATACCTTATAATACGCACAATCAGCAATACTATTGGTAGTTAAGAGGCAGGATTACTGCAGGGTTCTAATTCTTATTCTTAAATTTGACAACGATCAATACCGCAGCCAACCCTCCCACGCTAAAACATTCATTTCATTTCCACAGCATCTAACACAAATTGCCTTTGATTGAAACAATGTAGACTAATGAATTGCTTTTGTTTGCGAGAGGCAGACAGTATAAGCTGTGCTCAACCACCTTGCCCTCCAGTCGTCCAGATGTGGGATCCAACCGTGCGCATAATTTAGCGCATCAAAAACAACCACACGATGAAGGCTCTCGTGGCGATGCGCTGCGTTGTTGCGGGCGGTGTTTTAAACAGGCAGCTACTCCCCGCCCCTGGCTGCAGGTCCGCGCGCACTGTTCACGTGAGCAGCGTTTTAGCACAGTCGGTTCCCAAAGTGGGGTTCGGGGACGCCCAGGGGTCCTTGGGGAGTTTTGAGGGCGGCCCCCACAAAAAATGGAATGGTTTAATTTTTACCAATATTTTATTCATTAGTAGTGGGCACAATAAGAAACGTGTAAGAATGTAAAAGAACAATTCATCATATCTTATCTCTCCACCTGTAGTGACCAAGGTCGTCGGTTTGAACAGGCTGGGGAAATGTGGTTGGCGAAACTGAATGAGAAACACTTTCCTCTCCCTCGACAACAACTGCAAGGTCCCCTTGAGCAAGGCACTTAACCCCCACCTGCTCCAGTGGAGCTGCTCTGTGGTCAACAGTAGAAGACTGGGTAGCTCCCAGGTGTGAGGAACTGTGTGCATGTGAAGCGGGGTATTGCCGGAAAAGAGCATGTGTGCTCAGTTGACTTTTCCTTGATAAATGAAGGTTAAAAATGTCTGGGATCCCATTTTATGCTGCATTCACTTAATATGGGACAGATCTACCATCTGTCCCATATTAAGGTACAGGCTTTCTACTGACAAATATCGTTCACCTCAGCTTTCAGGTGGTAAATCCTACTCAGGGTTTGGCGATGGACGCCAATTTCTCTGACTTACTCAATTCTAAATGTCACTACCAAGGAAAGATGCACAGTCTGCTGTGGCGAATGATATATTCATTTCATATAAAACAAACAAAACTGAACAATTTCATCACATAAGTCGATTTGTGATTGTAACTCTTAAAATGCCATGAAAATTCACATTTACTTGCTTGGATCTTTCCTTTGTGGCTGACATTGAAATGTCTGGTTTGCCGTGAAGCATTAACTCCAATACACCACATACTGAGTGCATGTGTGAAAAGATGAGAATAATTATCGGGAGCAACGAAAGCAGTCAGAAAACTTGAATCGTGGTAGTTGACGGCTCCCAAGTCTCGGTTTTTCCCATATGACCTGAATGCACCATTACTACACTGCCCCGACCAAAGATCTCAGCAAGAACCGTCCTATTTTCTGTGTGCGGGCTGCCCAGCGGAGCTACTGGGAGCCAATCAGATAGCAGACTGGATGTCAACTGTGAGCCAGGAGTATGGTGAGCTTTCAGCCAGTTTACCTCCACTATTCAAATTCCGACCAGAGCTGAATGGGAATAAAGCAGGCGCACAGACGCCCTCTCCTCTCGCCACAGAGCGCACAGCGAGCGGCAGGCGCTACATCGCTTTCCAACGCCGCAGTGGCTGTTTCATTTTTCAAATTACGGAAATATGAGGGGATGGAAACGTTTAAAGGGTTAGGGTTAGCTTTTGAGCTTGATCTAAACGTATTTATATAAATATATTTATGATATTATTTTACTTTACTTCGATGAGAGCCTCGAACACAACGCGCCCTCTAAACAGGGCGTTTTGCAACGTGTCTGAGACCACGTCGGCATAAGGGCGAATCTACCCAACATCGATATTGCTATTTAATTTACAAAAAGAAACAAAAATATATATATAACACAGGGGGCACACGATTGGAATTGGAATATGAAAATGTTCAAGCACATGGAGGGAATCGAACACAATCCTACTGTATGAGGTCAATTAAAAATAGTTTTTGAAACATATGTTGTGCGTCTTTACGCGAAAATTTGCCGTATTATACTAATAAAACTTGGGTACACGCTTCAAATATAAGTATGAAATATACAAATGTAATGGAAATGTTCTTTTGCATAAAGTCACCTTGAGCAAAATATTGGGCTACACCAAATATAATTCACTGGCACACTTCAACACGCATTTCAGAGTATAGTAGGCCGATACCGAGTCACGTAGACCCGGTGTTAGTGGTCAACACACACAACGGCTGGTAATTATAGCTGATGGGAGTGACACACTAGAGCTGAGAAACTCAAGTTAGTTCACTGATCCACACCCCAGCGGTTAGGTGTGAAGTTTCCAAAACTGCATGCTTACCTGCGTCCGGCTGAGGCCTTGCCCTCCGTTGCCTGGACTCAGTGAGTGGGGGTGGTTTCTCTGCTGCCCTCCCCAGCCGTGGGCCGATGTGGCTCCGTACTGGGGGCCCACCTCTTTCCCCAGGCCCATGCCGGCTTGCTGCTGCGCCGCGGGGCCACTGTAGTCTTGGTAGGCACCGCCATAACCCCGCATCATGGGACTGGGAGACGTCAGCAGCTGGTTGAGGGTCGGAGTGGCCCCTGAGGGATGTTGCTGCTGCTGACTTTGTCCAGGGAACCTCTGAAAGCCACCAGAGGCAGCTGCTAGAGGAGTCTTGCCGTGGCTTGCTGAGGAGTTGTTGGCCATCATCATGTTTCCAGGCTGCCGGGACCCCGAGGGGCCCATCATACCGTAGGCCCCACCGGCGTAGCCCGCCCGGTAAGCCGGGTACTGATTGTACTGGCTGTTGTGGTACCCTGCTTCGTGGGAGTTCTCCATGCTGTTATGTGCCGAGGAGTGCATTATCCCCATCCCACTGCTTTGTTGCTGCTGTCCGCCATGTTGCTCGTAGCAGGGCCTTGGAGTGTAATAGTTGTTATTAAACTCGGAGTTGTTACCGGCTGGCCCCAAGTTGGGGTTTTCAAACCTGGTGCCCATCATCCTCTCCCCGGGTTTACAGGTGAGATCCCCCTCACCTTTCCCCGGCATGTGCTGCTGCTGTGGCTCCCCCTGGCCCCCCAACAGGTTCTCTTTGCCACCGTGGTGTTGGTGGTCCATACCTCTCTCCCCCCGGGCCCCCTGTCCGTTGTTGTTGTTGATATTGTTACTTTGGATTTGTCGCTGCTGATGTGGCGCAAATTGGCTGAATTGCGGCGACTGCTGCTGCTGCGGCGGCTGAGGCTGAGGGGGATCTCCGCTCCCCACATATTTCAGCTTGTGGTTCGCGATCAAACCAGTTTCCATCGAGGAAGTCGTTGAATTAGTCGACGCCGACGAGGACGTCAGGTTATTCCCACCGTCCCTATCCTTATCGCGGCCGTCCGGAGCGTTATGAGCCGTGGAAGTTGAATGGACCATGTTGAGCTCGTTTCGGCGGTGATGGTCTACATTATTCAGAGTCCCATCTCCGGCTCCCAGCATCGGTCCAGTCCGCTGTACGGTCCCTCCTCCCCCGGATTTCCCCGAATTGAGCTCCGGACCCAAACCGCTGGATAATTTCTTATTTTTGTTATTAGTTCTGGTCGGAGCCGATGCCACTTGCGCAGCCATGGTCACTCCAACATCTCAGCGCGCAGTGACAGCAAGCCCCGACCAGCCTCGCATACAGAAAATAACACAAGATGGGAAGAAAAACACAAGCTGGGAGGAGAAAAATATATTCAATGGGAAAGCAAGCTTTGTTCTAGCGCTGTTGTTGCTGTGGTGGTGGTGAAATGGTGCGTCAGTGAGGCTTCATGTTGAAAGTTTCTCCGCCAGGTTTAGATGAAACTTTTTTTCTTCCCCCCTCCACCTCTCATCCTTCTCGGTTCTCGGTAAAATGTAGCAGCGTCTCCCGGAGCCCTTGTGGCCCAGCATGGCATGAGAGAGAGCGGGCTCTACCAGCTTATCCACCTCCAGGGCACCGGCGCGCCTCACATGGAAAATCCGGACTGGAGTAGCGGGGCATTACGCACGCTGCATTTCGATGTTTCCGTATTTTATGGCGCTTTATCGGTCGATTTTCCAGTAAAAGAAGACACGTGAATATACCCCAAATTTCGTCTCATGGCATCAAATTCCTTCCTTCCTCCATAAAAGCAGGATTTCTTTACATTGCACGGCAAACGCGTTGGGAATGGAACCACACCTAACGTGACAGAAATAATTTATTTTAAAGCAAATATTAACATTAACAAGTCGTGCGTCTCCAAATTACGCACGAGTATTGCTCCTCCACTCGGCTGTGATCGGATCAAATACTCACCTCGCATGTGAAGTTTGTCCAACCTTGATTCTCCAAGCAAAAACTCCAGATCAGGTTTTCCCTTTTCCCACCCTCTCTCCCTCGGCTCAAGCCAGTTCTCTGCAGCTCTGACAGGAGTCGGACACGCAACCACAAGCTGTGCGCAATAATGTTGCCATCGGAATGAGAATGTAATCACTCTTTCTAACAGCTATAATGCTGTAATATCTATAAGGTTACTGTAAAGTTCAATCCCGTCCTCTCTCCAATCACTTATTTTCAGCTTGAAACACTGTAATGTCCTCACACGAAAGAGATACATTACATTTGATAATACATTTGAGAAGGGTACTATACAAATATCACAGCTAAACTATAAAAGATATAAAACACCCTATAGGGATATTATAGCAATGGTACGTAAAAATACAACTAAGTACGATAAGGTCACTATGAACTCACTGTGAGTCTAAAGGAGCGCACTAGGAATATTATAGGACGATTATAAGGGTTTTTCATGAGTCTTATTCAAAGAAAAGCCTATATTCTCTTACTTTTAAAAAACTATCAACGAGTAGCTTTTTTTTTTTTATTAGAAACAAGAATCAACCTCGGGCCGTCGTTTAGGACCACACAAAACCCACATCTCCAACACGCCGCATATTCCATCAGTGGTATTAGAACATGAATGCAAAATAGTGCTTAGTAAAGAAGCTGGGGTGTCTGTTGGGACCTGAATGAGCAGAGGGCCCGCTTTGATGAGATCAGATGCATTTGATCAACAGAGGGAGCAGCGGATGAAAGAAGGGTAGGGGGCTGAGAAGAGACGGATTTGGAGATGAAGGTTGTGGTGATGATGACCATGATAATGATGATGATAATGGTGCTGGTGGTGAAGATGATGGTGATGATGATCACGGTGTTGGCGATGACTATATAGGGGTCATGGTAAGGAGAATGATGATATTTTTCTAACACCTAATTGTTGTTTTAGATCACACATGGGCAAAACGCCGAGGCACAATCAATCCCTCTGCCGTGCACTGAGAAATGGTTCACTATAATGCCATGTCCATGACAATGGGAAGACCCCTGCTGGAGACACCTTGTCAGTACAGCTCACATCTTGGAAAAGGCACAGCAAGCAGAGGAGCACCCTGTGTTTCAGCAGGCAGTACATAGAGGGTTAGTAGGTCTTATGCAGAGACATTTATACGTAATGCACTTAATGAACATATGAAATGTAACATAAAACATCAATAAGACTCAAAATATCACAATGATAGCAAGAGGGTTTATTCCATTGATGTTTTCCAAATGGAAGCTGTAACACTGGGGGCAAACAAAAGCGAGTGACATCCCTAGAAACCTTCGCAGCCGTTTGCCTTTATGGGCCCATATGGCAGAGAATAAAAGCCATCACACTGTTATAGTCCAACTACAAAGTCTCCATGGTGTTCACCATTCAGCGGGCTCAGGCCCAGCCTATAGCATCAACAGGACCAGATGGCTATTTATCTATAGGACACCCCGAGAAGACATCACATTTACATGCTCTGTGAGTGTGAGAGAGAGAGAGAGAGAATGTGTAAATAGCTGAAACAATAAGTGGCCGGTGTTATTCTTGATTGCGTAAGACAAAAGTATATCTCCTTAAATCGCCGAGGATGACTAAAATTAAAAGGTTGCCATGTCTCTCAACGAGGATTCATCCCTGGTTATGTGCAACTATTCTGAGTGGAACAAACCTCATATCTACACCCTTTACAGCTCTCTGTACTTTGTGCACATGCCGACTCCGGCTCCCATCAGCGTCTCAGATCAAAGGCTCAGGTTCTGATCTCATCTAGAGCAACACTAGGGCTGACAGTGAGGAGACCCGGGCATTAGCATATTCTATGATGGCGCCCGGCTTTTCATGCCGTTGCCTCGGCTGCGGCTCTGGGTGTGCCGCGGCTGTGGCTTTGCAACTCTAATTTCCCTCTCTTGCTCATTAAAAAAAGCCCACTGTTCTCCTATTAATCCGCAGACACACTGATCTGTTTGAATGGCGAGGATGGGTGGGGGGGTGTGTGTGTGTGGGGGGGGGAGGAGGAGGGGGAGGACGCGGGGGGGGACAATGGCTCAGCGCATTTGCATTTATGTTTAATTTATAACCTTCAGGGGCCCCCTGATGCAGCAAGATTGAAACAATAACTCCAGACAAACACGGGGAAGAGAGGAGGAGGAGCAGGAGGAGGAGGAGGAGGAGGAGGATGGATGGAATTAAAAATATACAGATCTGGGATGGTATGTGTTTTGAATGAGTGCATGTGTGTGTGTCGGGATTGGTGGTGTAACTGTGTGTGTGTGTGTTCATATGTGCATCTGCATGAAGGTATGGCTGAAACGCACACACACACACACACACACACACACACACGCACACTGACAGAGAGGCAGAGGTCTCCAATCCGCCGGGGGATAACATGCCATGGTGAGTGTCTGTCAGAAGGAGAGCTGGAGCTGGAGCCTGTTCAGGGGGAGTCTGCAGGGATCTCCCCCTAGCAGCACAGCACTGAACAGCACAGCAGACAGCAGCAGCACAAGCTTGGCCAAGCACAGAAAGTGGGTCAGCCTGAAACACACACACACACACACACACACACACACACACACACACACACACACACACAGCTCAGGAGGATGCAGCCCCGGTGTCACTCTGTGGGTGTGTGTGTGTGTGTGTGTTTGAAAGAGAGAGAGAGAGAGAGAAAATAGAGCACGCACGGCAGGAGTGGAGATAGAGGATGGCTTGTGTATGAGAGAGACAGCATGGTAGTATATTTTGCATGAGGGGTCTCTTGTAGAAAGGGGTGGGGAGTGTGTGAGTGTGTGTGTGTGTGTGTGGAGGGGGGGGGTGGCTGAAGACAAAAAACGCCAGCCAGCCATTGTGAGCACACCTTATGGAAGTGCATCAAATTGATCCATAGTCTTTTCATTTCAGGCTTGGGTAAATAACAACATTTGCATTGATCAGTCTGCAAAACCAGGCAACTCCGGGCTGGGGAGCGTACATGTGTGTGTGTGTGTGTGTACATGTGTGTGTACGTGTGTGTGTGTGTGCGCCTGTGTTTGTGTGGCTGCTAACAAAACACATCTCTCATTCCTTTCAGCTCCTTGCGGAGCCGAGGGCCTCGGCAGAGCCCTACAAACGGCTACGAGGATAAAATGTTTTCAACAACACTTGAGAGGAGTGGATGCTATTGTGTCCGCCTGTATACTGAAACACAGAATCACAGAATTCCCAGGACGCCGCGTGCTCTATTTATGCGTTATGAAAAACATGACTCAAAAGAAAAAGGGGAAAAACAGCGATGCTCTACTTTCACTGTCAGCTATCATGTGAAGTATGAAGAAGAGAGCGCCGATGGAGAGAGGAGAGGAGAGGAGAGTGATTTTCTTCATCCACAGATCCTATCCTGTTGGTGACAGGGGACTGGGCTCTCACTCCCCCCCCAATCCCTCCATCCCCTCTGATGCCTGTCACTGGTTCTCTCCTTCTCTCCCTCCCTTCTTCCTGAGCGGAGGAGTGTGTGAAGTGTCCCCCGAGAGGCACAGACTCAAAGACGGCATTTACAAGATCCACACTGAGCCCACTTTTAACTGCCTGTGAAGAACTTCTCCCGCCGCCTTTGATGTGCCAACCTAATGGGGAAGAGCTCGCCGCCAGTCATTGCATATGTTAGCGAGGCAACGTGAGCTAATCCGCTAGCACTGCAAGGTAGACTTCATGCTGCTTGCATTAAGTGAACACTTCAAATGGTGTATAGCGTTGGCGCAGTGCTACCCTTGGAAAAAAAAAACTTAAAAAAAACCCGTTGGCAAACATGCGCCGGCACGATGCGTCACCTTTTACAGCAAATTAGTGGCACCAGCAGCAAAAGCCAAGCGCTTTGCTCATTTCTTCACTCCCACATCACCAGTGGAATGCATATTCATAACTTGGTATATAAGCCGTATGATATGATCGACCAGAATATAGTTACGACTCTACGAGACGCACAGGATGTAAAAACAGTGTTATCGTAATCTATTGTCCTCTCAAGCGTGACATCGTTTTTCAGGCCAAACAAGGTACTCTGGATCCCGCCCCCTTTCAGGCTGATGTCAAAATGAATAGCGGTGTAAAATACATCCATTTGCTTTCACGGGTTCCTCTATTAAGCATTTCTTTATGTGTTGATGGTGATGAGGTGGATTCTGATGGGCTTTGAAGCTGCAATGGAAAAAAAAAAATCGCTAGCCATACTTAGCTTAGCATTCCAGCATTTGTCCCTGCGTGACCCGACGATAATGCAAATTCTGCACCGTAGCATTTTTATTTTGTTTTAATTCAGTAATGCGTTAAAATATGTAATATCTACATCATATGTCATATTTCTACTTTCATTAATTCACCAATTTTAAAAACAGAATGATTGCAAGCCAAAAAAATAAAACAAATCAACAAAAAATACATTTATTTTCAACAGAAAAAAATGGATCCGGATAGAATCCGAAAGCCCCGAAATGACGACACTTGAAACACTTGAGGACATCAGATCCTCAACCCACCCTTTATTGGGATCAAGAACGTTCTGCCGCAATGAATCAGAGTGATTCAACAGCTTCGTGACTCCCGAGCCACCTGACCCTGATGAGTAACATCAACAAAGCAATCGGCCGTGTGAGATCTCCCACAGCGAAACACCCCGGTGTAGACGCCTGTCCAAAGCAGATTTGCTTGCACGGCCCCCTGGGATACGTGGTCTTAAGGCTAGCGGGGACTGACGCATCAGAGCGACTGGCGCCCCCTGCCTACGCTCGACTGAAGGTCGAAGGTCACGTGACACAAACTGGGGACACGGTCTGCTCAGTCGAAACCCGACAAAACAGAGAACAACGGCGGCGCGCGTGGAAACTTAGTATTTTCTTTAACAACAGCACCGAGGAGGAAGGCTTTCATAACAAACAGAGGCATTTGGAACGATTTTGAATCAGGCTAATTAGGTTTGTGTTTTGTTTGTTGTTCAGGAGGCATGATCAAAGTGATATTTCACCAATTTGTGTCAGCTCCGGAGGAGAGGAGGAAGGGTTTTGGAGAACGCTGCCTATTAATCTCCTCAGGTTTGGCTCGTCGTGCGTCGGGGACGGTAATCAAAACAAGGGAATGAATGAATAATGAAAAATGTTGATCAGAAATGGAACAAAACAGCAGATTTGTGCTTTATTAACAGCTTATTAGTGACAGGATTGGACCGCGCACGTTTTTTTTGTTGTTGCTATTTTCATGTTTTTCAACTCTTTCAAGGGGGCTTCAATTTCAATGCACTCTCTATCCCCCCCACCCCTGCTCAGCCTGAGTGGGAGAAGAAAAATCAAAGGGATGTGGATGGCTTGACCCAGGAGCTCAGAGTCTGAGAGCAAGCGGCTGTTTTGATCTTATCTAATATTTATGAATAACTTCCTTGATATTTCCTCCGCTCCGTGAAGCCGTCCGCTTTTACAGTGTTACACAATGATGTCTTAGAGGGGCGATGACGGAGATCAAACGGGGCCCGGGCTCAGAATACAGAGAGCGCTCTCTCTCTCTCTCTCTCTCTCTCTCTCTCTCTCTCTCCGTAGCCCGGGAGGAAACTCAGCAGCGAGCTATCTGACGCCGTGTGATTGAAATACAAGCTCCACTAGGCTGTAGCGTGCAGTTTGATGATATTTGTATTTGTGTCTCTGTCAAAGGAATATGGGCACAAGAAGGGAAAACACTGTCACTGTGTGAGCGCAGAGATACACTGTATGTGTGTGTGTGTGTGTGTGTGTGTGTCAGTGACAGAATGAGTGGCTTGTGTATGCATCCTATGCGTCTGTTCATGTGTATATGTGTGTTTTCTGCAATAGAGCTGAATCCACAGTCTGCCTCTCCCTGGCTCTCACAAAGCCCGCCAGCCACAGAGCCATTTTGTTCAGTAATGGCATCAGATGCTTACCACTATCTCTTCACAAAAGTCAAGTGTTCTCAACACGTTATTTTCCCAAAGTGGCCTTATTCCAAGGCTCTATTGTTAGCCTAATGGAGGCTAGACGACACCAAGGCTCTAATTATGGACAGCAACGATCACCCCTGATAATATTGAGAGCAAAGTGGGTAATTTGTGGCTGTTGTGTTGAAGGGTAGAGGGGAGGAGGAGCGGAGGGGGGGGGGGATGTTGGGGAGAAGAGAAGAGAGGAGGTGGGGAGGTTGTTTTCCCGTGTCATCGCTCCGTCGTCCGTCACCCTAATCATTCCCCCAGAGCAGAGAGCCAAGACACGGCTGCAGCAGGAGAATATTAATGGACTGTGTGACATTACGGTTCCCGCCCATTCAAAAGGAATCTTCTATTACATTATGGGCCATCAACAGGTGATTTCTCCCTGCTCACAAGACTTTATCTATACGTACTCCCCATTCCACAAAGTGCCTGCACAGCACAGCTCAAGTGCCCATCTGTCTTATTTAATACAGATACAACACATACAGTAGACCGACGTTTATAGATCAATGGCTTGTTTGTCGCTAAGCTCGCTGCTTGGCATCGCTGCTTAGCATCGCTGCGATCCGCCTGAAAGATCGTCCAATAAAAAGTAATCGACAAGATCTGATTGAATGGATCTTTACATACAATTACAAAAAGGGGGCGGGGCTACAAGACAGCCTCCCTGCGTCATAGTAACCTAATTCCCCCAACTCTAGCTACGGTGTAAGGTTGGACAAAGGTTGCCCTTTAGCTTAAGTGCGGCCCGAGGTAATCAGTCCATCACGATCGATGCGGCGCGGTGGCAGAACCGGCGAACCAGACACCAAAGCAACTCTGCAAGTCTGTGCCTATTCTGTCAACATTCAAAATCAAAGCCCCCCCCTCTCCCTTGAGTGATCTGTCCAAACAATTAAAATGGAGCCTCTTTGTACCATCACGCCACTTAACATGTCAGACAGAAAAATGAAAGGAGCCTCATGTATTGGAACCGCATGGCGTGACGCCTCCTGTGACAAGCCCCACGGAGAGAGAGCGGCGCGCCACAGGAACAACGGCGCTGTTCAAATTTTAAATATGTTTTGACACGGAATCAAAAGTTGCTGACGATTATAGGGGGAGAGATTCCCCCCGTTTTCCGTGTGATCACTTGTTAGACCCCTAGGTGAACTAGGCAGAAATACTGACACCTGAATATTCTCTTTGCGCTCTCTTTGACATTTTTGAGCAGATCTGGGAATGATTTTCTCATTGTGAGATATAATTTCATAGTGAGATTGAAGCTCTGATCTCGACATCTGAGGCTCATGAAAGCCACCGCTGATCAATGAGGATTCCTGTGTGAGTGTTTGAGTTTTCGACTGGCTCACATTCTCTCCCCCCGCCGGTGTCCAAAAGCTAGGTTTAGCCGCCACTCCATTTCTGATGATAGTAAAACTGTAGAGTTGACAGCTTCACTGTTCTGCTCTGATCGCTAGCGTTGGGCTACGTCTCCCAATGCTAAAACAAACAAACAAAAAAGCGCTCAAATAGTATTGGCAGGATTCCTCTGACGGCTGAAAGCTGATTGGCTCGATGAAGCTGACCCGGGTGTTAATCAACCAGCCGATCCCATCAATCAAAATAGCAGCGGTCTGATCTTTTTGTGAACGCGACAATAGCTTTTTTGGAGAATAATACACTCTCTTTTTACATTAATAAGCTTGAGTGGCTTTAAACATAATGGAAAGCAAGACTATTTCATGGGCTTTCACTGTACTCTATACATAATCCTGAGGATGAAATTCCTAATCTCCTACCAAACAGGGGAGAGGTTTTTTAAAGCAAGACCCCAATTACGCCCAGCCACAAATTAGCATGTTTAATGCAGCAAAATGTTTTAATAAAGAATAAAAGGAAGGGAGCAGAAAACAAAAGGCAACTGGGTAATAAGATTATCTCTGCCAGGCGGCCAGCGCTCATCATTGTAGTTCACACAAACGGAAGAGATTACAAGTCACATTCAAAAACAGCCTAATCCATGAAAGACTCCCGATATGATTACTTTTCATTACGTTCGCTGACAGAGTGGAGATGGATTTATCTGGAAATCCTGAGGAGCCTTTAAAGTACAGTTGGACATAAAGGCAGAAAGCCAGTTGAAGATTAGTTGAATCCATCTGTGATAAGCTTCAGCCCCGCTTGGCCACAAACACAGATAAACACAAATCTGAAGGCCAGATGATGTAATACACATTCAGCAGCTATAGATCATCCCTGCAGATCAGACATGTACATAATGTATCAAAATGGTAACACTTTCCAAAACAAACACATACACCATTCAACTAATTTCAGCCAAGAAAATGTTCAATTAAAAGACATGATTTTAGCACCGAGCGCCAGCCAGTTCCTCTCCAACCCAGCTCCCTCTTCCTCGCCGACTGCCATCTTGACTGCACTTCAGCATGTTACACTGTTCCTAATCTTTGTCGCAGGTGTTTCCCCACCTCTACCCTGCCCTGCCTTCCCCGTGTCCCCATCTCTCTGGGGCCGAATTCAGCCTCCTTCATCCCTGACCTCCTCCTTAGTTCCTGACAAGGTCAAACATCTCCCATTAGGGAGAACTAGGCCTCGCCTCTCGCCAGAGAAGTATCCGAGTCGTACATCGTGAAGGTCAGGGGCTGCATAATGAACTGGAAAATGTCAATTCTATTACTCTCCATTTAAATAGCGGATTTTCCGGCACCAGGAACAAGGGTGATATTTACCCTTTTTTTTCCCTGCACGGGCCCGGAGCAGGAAGGCCTCTTAATCCAGCCCGGGGTGTGAAATTGAGTCGTATGTGTGGTGGGAATGTGATTCCCCCGGTGCCAGAGATGAGTGACTCCGCTATGTTAGACTACACTGCCACCAAGTCTTCTCCACAGGAGGAGAGAAGCTGTAATAACCTTCCTTCCCCCGTTCATTAACGTACAGCGTTCCGACGGTGGCAGACTTATCCATGCATCACTTATTGGTTGCTGGAAAACAGAAACGTTGGCAAGCCGTAACGTAAGAAAAACAACGGCTAAGTAAGATAAAAAAAAAAAAAATGCATGATTGATATTCTAGCAATGCCAAAATACCGGCTTACTGAAGTGACAGAGCAATTACTAATTATCAATCTGATTCTTCTTATTTTCCCGGGAACGCTCACGCGCCCGACAGGAATGTCAACGGCTGCATAACTTAATGTGAGGAAAGAAGCAACGGGGCTGAGATGACAAAAGGGCATCCAAAGGAGAATGTTAATAATGATTCCTCTAAAACAATTTCCATTAATTTTCAGCCATCTCGCCGGGGAGTAATATCTACACGCCCTAGGCAGGTTTAAATTGCATAGTCTGCCTGAGAAAGGAAGACGGTGGCTCCCCAGTGTCCAGCCGCTCTCATCAGGAACAGGAAGACACACACACACAAGAAAATAGCCCAGGAGACGCACGGCACCGTCGGCACTGGGAGCTACGCTATTAGCACGGCACCGAACCGGAGTGCACCAGGGATGCTGGATATCTATTGTTTTTTTGAATGATGCGGTATAAAAAAAAACACAAAAGGGGTGGGGGGGGGGGGGGAGACATGGGCGAGGCAGGCCAGCGTCCGGGAAGAGGATTTTCTCCACGTGGACGGCGTTGGTCAGATATCGTCGCTATAGGTTGTATATCTGCGCTGGCCCCCCCGCGGCACAGCTAACAGACAATGTCAAAAAGGTAGGACGTGAATAATACCATCATTTCATATTCCGACTCCCTGCCAGGGCGTATGTCACGCCGACACCGGGTCACTTACCCAGCGCCGGTGTGTGTGTGCGGGAATGGCAGAGCCGGAGCTTTTGCCCCGAGAGGAGAGGGAAGGCAGCCAGCTAATGTCACACACACATACACACCAGCATCAGGGATCCTCTCTGTCTCCCCCCCTCCCGCCCTGCAAGGTATTCTGTGGCCGAGCTGGCACCTCGCTCTCTCTCTCTCCGCAGCCAATGCGAGCCCCGCTTGGTTCGGTGACACCGGGCACGTCTCCCGGGTACGGGCGCACCTGGCAGCCTGTCAGCAGGCACAGGTTTTTAAGAGAGGTCGAAGAGGGTAGGGGGAGGGAGGGGGCGTCGGCCTGCTGGGACGTCTTTAAGGGAGAGAGAGGCGACAAAGGTGTAGTAAACACGCTACGTTCGTTTGGAGAGTAACTCGACCGACGCCGCGAGGAGTTTGACTGATACGGATCTTACAAGGCCGATACCGATAACACACCTTTATAATATAGTATCTTTTTAATCTGCCTCGGACGGCTAGATCCCTTTTCTTCCTTTAACATCAGGAGCTAAGGATACACTTTGCAGCCTCATTGACACGCTGATATTTTTTGGATTGATAGCTGATCATTTGTGCTGATGTTCAATATGTTTACATTCGACCGTTTCCACGCCAAGCAAATCCAAAATATGACAAGGATTCAGTGTTTCTCCAGAATGTGATTCCTGACAGAGTGGAAAAACCCTCTGAAACACTCCAGGATAATAACAACAATAATAACACCAGTAAAAATCAATGACAATAAATAATAATAGAAAATCAAACCAATTGCATCATATCCTGCAGGCGATGGATGACAATAACAATGTATAGAGGCTTTATATAAGAATTAAATCTGATGAGAGCAAAAAATACAAACCCCTCACTCACCCCACTCCCCCACCCACACACCTCCTCCCACACACACACACACACACAGGACTGTACGATGACAACAAAGTTTCCCCCTCCTATAAAACTTTTTTTAATATCCTGTCCCTCGCCGGCTTCTCTAAGAGGTTGGACGTCTCATTTACAAGTGAGGGCCAGGCGGAGAGACGGCTGCCCGCCAGCCTGTCCGTCGGAGGAGCTCACGGGGGAGTGTGTCTGCTCGGGTGCGAGTGTGTGTGTGTGTGTGTGTGTGTGTGTGTGTGTGTGTGTGTGTTGATTAATATCAGGAGGGCAGGTCAGTGCTCAGGCTGCGGCTGTCGGAGAGAGAGGACAGTTCTTTTCACTGCCGCCCAGGGAGAAGTCTGCTGGCGGAGGGGGTAATGAGCCAGAAACAGGCAGAGAGGAGAGAGGAAAAGGCTGGAGAGGAGTGGAGGAGGCACAAGGACAGGCCGCCACATTCACCTCCCTCCCCTCCCCTCCCCTCACTCCCTCTTCTCCCCTTCCAAGCAGCATCAAGGCTCCTCTGAAATTTCTTCTTTTTGCCATTTGACACTCATTCCCCCACTTCCTTCTGTCTGGCTCTCTGTCTGCTCTGCTCTGCGTCACGCGCTCTCGCTCGGAAAAAAAAAGCGTTCGTAAGCCTATGTGGTGTCGTGCACGCAGTCACAGTTGGGGCGCACACCTTTATCCTTATGAGGACCCATCAACGTGCACTCGTTTCCTAACCCCTCGCCTTAACCTTCACCACCTCCTCTTTTACGATGGATTTCTCCCTGTACCATATTGTTGAATGTTGGTGCAAGAGAAAGAAAGAAAGAGAGAAGCCCTTGCTCTTCTGAGGGGATGACACCAAAACATTTACCGCTGATGTTTGAGATACAAACTCCATTGTATCTGCACTGGAAGGGTGGATTTTTTACCTTCCTAGGACCAGCCAGAATCTCCTCTCTGAAGCTAGAACTGGTTCTCACATGGATAGAAGTAGGAGAACGTATGCTACCAAATATGTGTCAGCCATTCTGACAGCATCTGACCTACTCGAGTACAATACTATAATTCTCTCCTGCCGCCCTCCACGCTCCTCCACAGCCCTGAAACATTGCATCACCCGTATGGGAAAATAAACCATCCGAGGCCCAGTAAATCTCGCCGACCGCACCAGCAACACGAGAAACACTCATAACCGAGATGGCCTTAGAGCGGTGAGACATAAAACAGTCGCAGCCGCGGGGAAAGACGGTGGGGCCGTGTGTGTGCGCCTTTTTCCAACAAGAGGCCCACGAGTGGTGGGATTAAGAACGGGGCGCAATCGGCGTTACGGTGGGGTCGTGGCGTCAGGGGGGGGTTCGTCGTGCTGCGTGAGAGGATTACTCCCCCCTCCGTGAACGCTTTTGGAGCACCGGCCCGCTGGGCTGAGCGTGCTTTTTGTATTGGTGGATCGGGCTGTGTGTGTGAGAGACGATGCATCTGCTAAGACTGTGTGTGTGTGTGTGTGTGTGTGTGTGTGTGTGTGTGTGTATGTGTGTGTGTGGTTAGGGGGGGGTAGAAAATAACATGAGCAATTTCATAAATGGAAGGGAGAGGCTGTGACTTCCTAAATCGTCTGTGAAAGACAGAGGGAGGGGGAGAGGGCGAGTGACAAGGAGAGAGAGAGCGAGAGAGAGAGAGAGAGAGAGAGAGAGAGAGATGGAGTGAGGTGAGAGGGAGCGTGACGCCGAGTGTGAAAGGGAAAGGAGAGAGAGGAGGAGAGGAGAGCCGGGGCTTGGTGGTAAATGGATATAACTGGGTGAGGGAGACAGGGGCAAAGTGAGAAAGAGGGAGTGAGAGAGATAAAGAGAGAGAGAGAGAGAGAGAGAGAGGCTGGAGAGATGAAAAGATGAAGAGGGCAGATTTCCCACCAGCTGAGTGAGCACCTCTATTACCCTTTCTTTCTCCCTCCATGTCTCCCTCTCCCTTTCTCCCCCCCCCCCCTCTATCTCCGTGTCCTATCAGCCTCAGCGTGGCATCCTCTCACATCAGATTAGCTCCAGCCCAGAGAGACGGTTAAAACTCCTCTGTCAAAGTTATTTAAAACATATCTGACGCCGAGGCCACGCTCCGCTCTGCTCCCTCCCTCTCTCCCTCTCTCCCTCTCTCTCCGTTCGTCCTTGTCGCGGTCCAACCTCGGGCCGAGGCTGCAGCTCTAGCCTCAGCTCAGCTGGGATGCACATCTCCCCGTGGCGTCGAAAGTCACTATCAATCAAACACGAGGGTGCGGGGGAGGACCTAGGTGTGGCAGGAGGGAGGAAGGAAGGAAGGAAGGAAGGGAGGGAGACTGCGGGAGGCTCGTGTAAATCACCGACCGGGGGAAGTGATGTCAACGATGAACCTGACCTGATCAGATGCATATTTCCTCTTTGAGCACAGAAAAATGGCCTTGTGAGGAACGGCCAATGGGAAATTGATTGTTTTGTTGTCAGGGAGACGTGTTACTTTTACAGAAGGAGGATAACAGTACGGTCAGCACGCTCTTTTTTTTTTTTGGACAGGTTTTTTTTATTCCTTGAAAATCGATAAAAAGATGTTAGGGACGAGGAGAACACTGCAATCCAATAGAGCAGGTAATGGAAACAGGGCTTTATCGAGGCATGACTGTGCATTGACCATTGAGCCATCTCTGAGTGAGTGGAGCAAATCAAGCCACGTTGCCGGTATGCCAGAGCTTCATCCTCCTCCCTGATGAGAAAAGGCCAGTTCGGCGTGGCGTGGTCCCGGGCCCATTCCTGACAGAGACGGCTGTTTGAGCTCTCCAGTCATGGCCTCGGTGATGAATGGCCTCCACTGCTGGGGGAAAGAAAGGAAAAAAGGGGAACTGGGAGCCCTCCGAGGATCAATACGTACGCACAGGAGGACCTGCCTCGCATCTTAAAAACCCTGATCAAGCCCCAGCTACCACCCCCCTCCTCCCCCCCTCCCCCCCGCTCCGCTGTCTCCTGCATCACTGACAGACGAGCCTGTGGGAGTGAGCGGGTAAGGGGGGGGAACTGACTGAGGCTGAGGAGGGAGGGACTCTGTTTGTGTATGTGTGTGTGTGTGCGTGTGGGTGCATGTGTATCTACATGAAGTGTGTCAGCAGGTTTCTAGAGGGGCTGGCATGTCAGCAAACTCAAGGTCGACACTGGCACGCACACACACACACACACACACACACACACACACAACGGCAAATCCACCCTCTGCAGACTCTGCTCTGAAAGGGGGCCCACAGTGTGACATGGTAATTCAGAGGTGTCTAAGGCGATGGATATCCTATTAATGAGCCCAAAACAATGACTAGACTAATGGGCTTATAATGGGAATATTGAATGCATGGGAATGGGATTGGGGGCCTCGCACGAGCCAAGGAGGAGGACCGCTGAACGAGAGCCAATGTGCAAGGGCTAGAGGGCCACGGGCTCGGGGACGAATACAAACTGCAAGGGGCGTAGCAGGGGAGGGGGGGCGCCGTGCGGAAGGGGTGCACCGTCAACCCAAATCAATACACCACCAACCTGCCTTGCCTCGTTGGGCCCGTGATATACGATATACGGGCCAAGCTTCTCCGAGCATAAATAAAACATGAAAACGCAACAAATTATCGGGGGGGGGGGGGGCAAAATGGACAGAGATCTATTTACTCTGTAATGCTGTATTTTTTTTTATTTGTCAGATCGGTCCGGGGGGGGGGGGGGGGAGGTGGGGAGGGAGGGAGGGAGGGGGCCGATTGTTACCCCCGCATCCAATTTGAGTCGACCGAGTCGGCGAGACGTGATTCAGCTTCTGTTTGTGAATTAATGAATTAATCAAAGGCCGGTTGGGAGGGTGAGGTGGAGGGGTGTGCGGGGGGGGGGGGGTAGACGAGAAGCGAAACCGAGCAAGCGAGTGAACGGGCAAGCTGTGACGGGCTAATAGCTGGAAAAGGAATTACAGTCCAATTGCTCTCGTCTCATTCTCGCCCCCCTAATGCTGCCGAGGCCCTTTTCGCCCGCGAGCCCGGCCAGCCTCCCTCCGTGTGATTTGATTCCATTTGGAGAGCCTTATTTTCCTCTTGATCTCACACATTAAGGACCTTGCTATTCACCAGAGCGGGGAAAAAAGGGGGGGAGGACAGGCACGGCAATGGAATAGATTAGCGGACAACTGTTGAGGCCCCGGCAGGTCAATGTTTTAGATCTCTGGCCCCTGTCCGGTTGGATCTGCTAGCCTGTACTTCACAAGACACTCACGGATCTAAGAAGGGTTGAATAGCTCTAAGCAAGATGGCTGAGAACAAGAAAAGAAATCTGGTGTACAAAAGGGTAAGGTGGTGCCCTCGCGAAAATAGGCCTTTAGCAGCCCGATAACATCTTATAGTGGTTTTAAAACAACAGAGACCACTTGGAATGGGTCCTAACAATCTCACCGGACTCTCCAACAGACGATACGTTTCAAATGTTTGACTGTCCGATAAAACACAAAACTTGATAGACTTCAAAATCCAATTGGATGGAAGGACTGCCACTCATCTTACACCCATCAGATATACTTGACCTTCTCTGGGCAGATGTATCTGCTGTGTGTGTGTGTGTGTGTGTGTGTGTGTGTGTGTGTGTGTTGCTGAGGTAAGGGATGGAAGTTTACCAGCAGTGCTTGTCTGCCCGGAGCGCAGCCAGCCAATTATCCCTCTTAATTATCTATTGACGAGATGGAATTGATGTTTTCGGAGCAGCTGATTGGATAATCAGGAATGTTGGCCACAGTTATTCTCCTTGGCTGGTCTCACTCATCTGTCCAATCTGGTCTCCCTTGTTTCAGTAATCTGCTCGCTATAGCGCAACATATTCCTGCTGCACAATAAATTATAATCTCAACGAGGAGGCATGGGACACTGTCGAGGGTTGAGACTAGCGGCTGTAGCTGAACTTCTCCAGGGTCTCCACCGCCACAAAGCTTCTCTCAGAGTACGCCGGTGTCTTCGGGAGCGTGAATGGCGACCTTTTCCCATTCGGCTCCATTCATTAACCTCCACCTCTATCTGCGGAGACAGGCCCGGCGCTTCTTAAGGGGCTCCATTTCCAAAACAATCCCCGCGCCGAACAAAAGGAACTTTAGCCGCATTAATTTCTGCCCCCTCTCTCCTTTCACACCCGCGGCCCATTTTCTTTAGACCCTCTCGGAGAGCGTGCTGGCACAGGCCCAGGCAGGCGTGGGGGGGGGGGGGGGGGGGAGACAGGAGAGTGCGAGAGTGGAGTGACACTGATTGTGCCTCCTCTAATTAAACCCTGCCTGACCCCGGTGTTGGGACATCATTAGTTCTCCCTCGTAATCATCACACAGCAGCAATTACATTCTGTTTGGCCCCATTTGCATTTCACAAGATTTCCCTGAACAATCAAAGACAGATTGGGGGGGGGGGGGGGGAAAAAACAGAAGTTGCCAAATAAAGCCTCGAGAAAAAAAAAAAAAAAAGCAGCTCGATTCTCACGTCGGCATCGTTGCGCCGAAGCGGAAGGTCGCGAGGAAAGAATGGCTGTTTGTAAAGACGCCACGCGGGGGTATAAAGGTGATAGGTCAAACATGTTGAGTTTGCCATCCCGATGTCCTCTGCAGGGACAGGAAGGTACGCACCCTGTGGACAGAAAACCACAGCATCATACCAGCGCTACCCTGAGTGTGCTGAGAGTCCCTACATCGTGCCAACAACCCCGAAAATGGGTTTATCACAGCGATACCCCTCTCAATTCAGAGCCACTAAAAATAATCACACTCCAGCATCCTCCATTGCAACAACCCTGTAATTCTCCCACTTTCAGAAAGCAGACAACACACACACACACACACACACACCAGTGCAAAATAGAGCCATCTATGTGAGTACGTACTTCAGGGAAAAAGTGCACAAGGGCAGATTCTCCCATCTGTATTCTGGGTGAGAGTAGCGTTGTGCTGGGGTAGCGTTTCTCTTCCCCGAGACGCCGTCGACAGAGGAACAGTCGTACGTCACGGATATATAAAAGAAGGGCCCTTTGAAGGCGCATGCACACAGTTGGCATTCGAACAAGACGAAGGAGACTTTTTTTTTTTTTTCCCCTACCAGCTCCTCTCATGCGTCTGCTGTTACTAAATCTGACAACAACAGCCGAGTAAGGTCGTCGTGTTAAGAAGAGAATTATGCCGGCAAATACCCCAGGGGGCCAGCCGGCTTTCGAGGCGGGAGACGGTCAGACGTGCGTTCTCGTCTCGATTTCTCGCAGTAAATAAAAAATGTTGTCATTAGAAGTTGAGTCGACTACACGGATGAGAAACAGTATAATGACAGCATACACGGCTTATCCGCAGCAGCAAACTAAATAATTGACAGTCGAGCATGAAGCAAACATGCTAGGTATCTCCGCTGCTTTTACGTACACACGACAACTATTACCACTTTTCAATTTTCAAGAAAATACCAAAACCCGGAAGCCGGCGCTGTTCACACCCGCTTCATCAGCATCTCATGTTATTGTCAGTTCATCAATATTCTTGACTGCCTTTCATCCTCCCCCGTGCGACAACCCCACCCCCCCCTCCGCTTTCTTTTCCTAAACCAATCTCCACTCGAGTGTTTCTAATCTCTGTAAAGTCTATTTCGAGAGACACTGTTGTAAAACGCACTCTTAACTGTGACTTAAAACAAGATTACGTGGCTGAGATAGAGTGAGGTGCATGCATTAGTTTAGGGAGGGAGCTTGAGCTTTTGGACCACCGTGACAAGGTTATACTATCACATCAGCCTGGACGCCACGCCACGCCGGTTCCAGTCCGGCTCAATAGGAGATAGATTTACCGACCTTCTATAGGACGGAGCTCCGCAGGTATTATGAGGATGGTTGGTGGTAAGCTGCACTGTGCTGCACTCTGATAGTATGCATGATTACATGTGCGACTGCCACAAATTGCTTGATCTTGTCACGTTTGACATTTAGCTGTGCTGGAAACGCCAAAGAAGGGCATCTGAGATAAATGTGTCACGTACAGATGCATGTAATCCATACAAAGTTGTGGATTGTCTAACACCCATACAGTAGATCCATATGTACACTAGAAAAAAAGTACTTTTTACTTTTGGCTACAGAGAAATGTCTAGCTTTGAATCCATTTTGACTGACTAGAATCCAAGTTCTCTCTGTTTACACTTGGGCTGTAGAGCCTTTCAGCTTCTGATGTGCAGAGCTGTTTCCTGTTAGTGTCAAAAGGGCGACGAGGCCCATACAGCCCATTACAATCACCAAATACCAGACAGACATTAAGACGTAATGAATCCCACATAAGGGTGTGAACTATAAGGGCTGCTGATGTGTGCCCAGTGGTACAGCACACGCTTCCCAGCCCCCCTATGGTTAATCCAATGGCACCACGGGGGGGGTGCCTAGTGCGAGTCCTCATATACACTTAGATCTTTTGATGCTGCCACAAGCATCAGTGGCCGGTGCTCCATCACTTCTACACAGGATGGTTGTAGCTTATAGGGTGAGTAGCTTCGCTCTGAGTGAAGCAATAAGTGGGCAAGTTTAAATGCAAACGGAGTCTGTTCGCCATTCAGCGTCAGGGGAATTCGGACAACTAGCTGACTGCGGTCCCTTGGCATGGGGTTCGTATAAATGCTGCGAGGAACGCTAGGGGCAAGGACACAGCAGATGTAATAAATGGAAATAACCGGATGCCAGCTATAACCTAAAGTACGCTATTACGGCACAGAACTACAACTGATTGAGAAGAGGTATGAATTTTAGATTGCTTTCTTCACAAAAACACATTATCAAGTTAAAAGTGTATTAGTCTATTTTTTTTCTCCCCAGTTTGATGAATACCACCATGAATTCTTCTTCCTTTCTATTTTTGCTTCACTGGCCCACAATAGACTACGTGATGAAATGAGCTTCCCTTTCAAATTGCAATTACTTTCTGAGGAAATTAATCGTATAAAGGAACAACGTGATAAGAACTAATAACTGGTTATTACGGCATACAATGTTCATCATGGCTAGAAACTTACCTCATACCATCAGGAGGGAACAAAGTGCATTCTGGAGCCAGATTTCACATTAAGGCAATTTAAAATATTCCAGACTGCCTAATTTAGGGGTCGGACTTCTGTGTAACTTAATTCGACAAGATTAATTATACAATTAAATCCAAACTCCTCTCAATTATGTGGAGAAATGCTGGCTGCCTGCTCGGGCCGACCCTTCACCTTTGCCGAGGCGAGGCACCTGATAAGCATAATTTCAACAGGAGCAGAAGAAATTGCTGCCTATTTTGTCACCGCGCTCGACTCAGCACATTATTGTTCTTAATTGCTGGCAGACTTCGCGACTGTGCCCTTGACACGGGAAAGGCAGAATGTTACGCCCGTTCACTCGCACGGTACAAAAAAAAAAACGTGGAACACGGGCGCCCCGTTCCTGATTGACAGGACAATCAATTGAAACAAAAGACTTAATGGTGTGTCAATTGATTTTGTAATTACAATTGGCAGGCTTACCACTTCAGTTTTATTGATTTATCATCTGTGACGAGCAAGTAGCTAATAACATAATTTTGCGTATTAGTGGTCTCTGCTATTTGCAACACATGGAGTCAGCTTGGTGAATACAGGCTCTTGTTTCACATACAGGAGCAGCTGAAACATCTCAATAGCATATATTCCTTGAGTGCTGTTTCATAGAGTATGCTACACCCCTTACGGCTGCGTTGAGGGTGCCGCTGACAACCACAATGCGGTGCCACTTCCAACCCCCGATCGCGTTCCTTTCATAATTTATGTCGAGGCTGAGAGCAGACCCCGGCAGGGCCGAGTCTGTCTGAGAGACCGGAGAGAGCAGGTGAGCTCATCCTCCTTGACAAGCAGCCATTATCAACACAGTACTTAGAGTGAGGGAGGAAAATCACCAGGGATGGGTGTAAAACCTCTTTCAAAGACCTTTGCAATCCCACTCGCTACCCTCTCTCTCCCTCTCGATCCCTCCTTGTCATTCTTTCGCTTGCCCTCTCTTTCTCCTGCCTTCAGAGGAGAGAAAAAAAAAGGGGGGAAATGGTCTACTTGACCTTAATCTGCCCAGCAGTGAGTAGCAGAGAGATGACATGCAACCTCAGAGGTAAAGGGCAATTGTTTCTTTTTCCCTCTTCCGAGAGCCAATTTACACCCCCCCCAGGGCCTTTTTCTGAAGCTGTGAACTATTTCAGGTTCTGCCACATTGTTTTTGATTCACTCAACTGGAAGGGGCTAGAAAGAGCACGCAGCTTCAGTTTCCTCATTCTCAATCATCTCCGGGCCCATTAAATCCCATTCATACTTGTATGTTACACAGAGTGATGTCTGAAGTTCATGGAATACTGTATATAATGTACACAATGTAAAGAGTGGAAAATGTTTTCTACTTGCTGCAACGGGGCTATTAAAAGTCAGCAATTTCATTCATCCTATAGAAGTCCAACAGGTTGTATGGAGCATACAAGAGAAACAAGGAAATAAATCCTGCTGGTAATGTTCAATCTGAGTGCTTACTCTGGGGAATGGAAAGAGAACGGCCATCAGCAGCACTTGGATTTAATATTGGTAATACAGACGCTACCAATCAGCATCAAAAGCAGGAATCCCAGAACAGAGTCTGCATTGGCCGTGATAATGCTATGATTAGGCAAGCAAATACACTCAACGCAGATATCTCTTCCCACCAAGACTACCTGCATCTTCCTGAGCAGCATTGCAGGCTAGACTATTACAGCCCAATGTGTTGGTCTAGCAAAGGAAAAAAATAGTCTACCTAATCATTCCCTATTCCAAGTTGAAGTGGCATGACTGATTGGTTAGTTGGTAATTTCAGCTAAAACACTTGGTGTTCTGCCCAGCAGGAGAGAAACATCAACAACCTGACCTATTATTGCTGGATTCAAAACAGAGGTGCTCCAATCAGAGTCACCTCATCAACAGCCACATCATTAATGACTCAAACTTGGCTCAAAAGAGGCTGACTTAAAAAAAGGCTTCACTTCATTTTCCTCTTTTTTTTTTTGTCCTGAGAAACATTCTGGCCGAGGCGAGGGGAAAATGACAGCCTCTCACTGTATGAGCAAAAGTGACCCATCTCGGCTAAGCTCGGCTAGGCTTGCCTCAGCATATTGCACTGCGGAAGGTGCATCCATTTCCCGAGCCATAAACAAAACATTTGTTAAGACTGGAATATTTTAAATGGGTTTGTCAAGAGACACAACCGCAGCTCCGATTTTCTAATAAAGCCACAAACGCTCTGACAGATTTGCAAAGCTCTCGTATAGAATAGTCAAGAGGCGATGCATATTTAACAATGTGTAAAGGCAGAGAAATTAACCGCCAGACGAGGCAACCGAGCCAACGCGCGGCATGAATTAATAATTGGGAGTGAAGTTATTAAGTTATTTGTTAACAGTAAATATTCTGTATGTGTCCCTGAGAGCACGACTTTTTAATAATTCTGAGTTTTTAAACTTTAATGCTCAGCTCCATTTTGGAAACAATGGTGCTTAGCTCTAATTGATTCCTCAGGCAAGGAGTAATTATGATGGCTGTGTCTAAGTTAAGCCTGATCCACTTGGCCCAGGGTGATAGGAGGGAGAGCGAGGTGAGGGGAGAGAGATGTAGAGATGTAGACCGGGAGGACAGACAGCACTGATGGAGATTGCAGGCATGAACGCATCTCTTGAAAGACAGCTTGACTGAACTCGGGGAGGCAGCATACAATGCGATACACTCGCGGGACTGCCTCCCAATCCTGAGCTATCCAACCTGCCATCCTTATACTACACCCACCAGCCTCTTGGACCTGGTCTACTCCCTCCACACATTTCTCTCTCTCTCTCCATCCCCGTTCATCATATCGCTCTGTTCGCCTCTCTCATCGTCCCAGCTGCCTGGAAGTGTCTTGTTGCTAGCAGGTCACTATGCCAACGGCAGCAGACAGAGTCGATCTCAGCAGGGGAGTATTTAATCCATCAGGGCTCAGTGTTAATTACTCACACAACCACGGGGCTCTGGAGTGAGGCTGGGTTGAAGTACCCTGACACCGCTTTTTAAAGGCCATGCTCCAACAACCATGGAAGGATTCTGGGTATCTTGGCATGCCACGAATGAATACGCACTTAAACAGCTCAAATACACCCAGAGACACAATACGCAAAGACACACACACACATGCTTATATTTGCAATGAAACAGGATATGATGTCATACGTGATATGGCAGGCATTTTGAAATTTGGGGAAAGCGCCATTGCTATGTTTGGTTCCAAGTGGTAGCTAGTTAGCTATTAGCTACTAGCATGCTGCTTAGCTAGTATCACTAGATTACCATAGCTAGTAGCTAAACGCTAACTAGCTACCACTCAGCTGCGATGCTAATGTCAATGAGTGGTAGTTTGTTGGGTATTAGCTACAAGCATGCTAGTTAGCTAGTGTCGTTAGGGTTAGAGGTCTTTAGAGGTCAAGGTGCCCAAAGCAGCATTTCTATGGGTTGGCCGTGCAAATTCCCAACTCTGTAAATGCAAAGGGCCGAAACTGCTTTACAACTGGATATTATGTTTTTTTTTAATTCATAATTTTTGTGGTTTTCAATGGAAGTGAATGAGAGACAAATTTACACACAAACACATCCCTTAAAGTACAGGGCAGAGTAGCGGGGCAGGGTAAAACAAACACACATGGCGAAAACCCCTCCAGGTAAAGGTGCACGGTGATCCGCGACTGATGGGGTTTCCCACAGGTCAGCGACACACACCGCTTCCCAGGGACCGCCAGGAGAGAAATGCCAATTGTCTCGCGGGTAAAGTCTCTATAGCTCACACACACACACACACACACACACGCTCACACACTAACACACATACACACACACGGTCCTGTCTAGAGTGGCATAGCAGGCCCTGGTCACAGCTGCTCTCCCCCGCCTCGGGAGGAATTGCTTCCATTTGGCCTGTCACTTTGGCCAGGGCCACTGTGGCTTTTCTCATTTGTCAGAGAGTGGGGGCGATCCTCTGGCTCTCACGGCTAATCTGGGGCCGCCGGCTAGAGGAGACACACACACGCTCGCTCTCTTTTCTCTCATCTGACTGATATGGTTCACCAGGGTCTTTTTATTCCTTCCTTTCAGCGGGGGGAAACTGAGGAAGGAAAGAGAGAGAGAGAGAGATGTGGACAGCATCAGGGTCAAGGATATAACCTCGCATGGAGCTCCATTCGTGATTCCAGACACAGCTGCTGTAGACCGACAGGCCGAATGAAGATATGGAGTATATTTACACAACTATTTCAAAATCCTTCTTGCTATTGACTTGAGTAACTATGAACAACATAAAAAGGTAATTGGACACGGTTCTAGTAATTACCTTCTACAGAAGCAAAAACATTGCTTAAACTATAACACCAAAACAGTCTTGGCTCCTCATTCACTTACATGCATGAGTGCTCGGTTAGCATTTGATTAGGGGAAGAAAGGATCCGATGAAGGCCTCCGAGAGGGATATCAAGGTTCCCACGAACTTGAAATTGCTTATATTCGCCAACAGATGTACAGAAATCCTGGAGATTAACTTTGCCTTGCGTGATTTTATTACAGTATATTGTGAAGTAATTACACCGTAACAGCCCAGCAATAGCGGCGCTAGTAACATTTTACAGCACCGGGGGAACGGAGCGGTCCAATTAAAGAGCTGTCACATGCGCTTTGAGGGGAAACGTGGGCCACCGCGCCACGCCAGGGCCGATCCCACCATTAGAGGCTGCCGTCGCTTTGAGGAAGAGCTTTCAAGTCTTTCTTTCAAGCGGTTTCCGTTGCAGTCAACAGGTGATTCTGAGAGATTGCACTTGATTACTAGTCTGCCCTAAAACGACAGCATCGCCATGAAGCTACCTCGGCGCTGTGGTAAATAAAAAGGTGGGTAAACTATGACCTCTTGTCAGTCATCATCATAAGGTAAACAACCACCAATATGACTAAAAGAAAAAGCATTGATTTATGTTTTCCCCCCTTAAAACAAAGCGATGCCAACTCGCGACCCCCATCACAGGCGTGGATATACAGAGGTGAACAGCTCAACCAAAGACTGGTTTCCCTTTTCAGGTTGTTTCATGTGATTATCAGAGGAAGCCTAGAGGCTGAAAACTATCCAGTATTTCACAATAAAATAAAATAAATAAATAGAGACTAATAATCAGAAATAGACATCATTTATTTAGCAGAATTGTTTCCCCCCTATCCCCAAAATGATCTATAAACTAAACATTGTGGTTGAGACCTTAAAATACCTTATCATCATATAACTTATTATGATGTATACTACAAATTTACATCATTAACAATTGATGTCAGCCTGTAAAGATGGGTAAACTCTATTGCAAATTAAGAGAAAGGTCAAATGAGTTTTTACGTGAGTCTTCAAAAATGAGTTGTGCTGAACATGTCTCTCCTTGAGCTAAAAATGAGTCAAGGCTCTTGATGGTAACACCGAGAGACAAATACAAGAACAGCTTCAAAGACAGAGAATGGGACGGTTGTGGATGCAGTGCCAGTACTACATATAGAGCTACATTAAAAAAAACTTGTTTGGAAGTAAAAAGCTAATACAATCCCATCATTTGGTTGGAGCAACTCTTTTGATGACCTTCAAATTCGAGCTTTTGGAAGAGAATATTGTTCATGGGCAGATTCTGACTGAAGTGTCTGAGATCGTGGGGATTAACTGCATTCCGATTGATACACAGACAAGATGAGACTTTCTTTTTTTAAAGAGAAAATGAAATTATTTGACTGATGCAATTCATAACACATTCACCCCCACACCCCTTCCACTCACCATCCAACACACATGAAATAAAAATCAAAACAAAAAATGAGCGAAGGAAACGAGAACGAAAAGAAAAAGAATTACAAGTAGAAATGACTTTGATGAGTATAATTCTGATCACTCCAGGGACATTGTGAAGATTAAGCATGTGAATAAATACTATTCAATAAGTAATATTCAATAAATCCATGGTTTAGTGGTTATATTATTTGTTGGATAAAACAGGGGAAACGCTGCTTTATAGGATGATTCTCAGCTAAGTCACTTCTGATGTTAATCCTTCCTTGTCATCAAAAAAGCACAAACATGTGCAAAGACATGGATGTGCATACACATGCATTGCACATGCATCAAATATTATGTTGATATAGCGATTTTTTGGACTCACCCACATACTTATCCTGTGATTTGGCTCATCCACCTTGTCGTCTGAAGGAGCAGAACATTGTTTAGAATTGTTCATTTCTTCTAATGTCCTCGTGATACCAACTACTAATGAAGCCCATCGGATAAGAGTACCTGTGGATTTCTCCAGTTTGTCTTTCGGCTAGCCTGGCCCTGGAAGCGTTTCAGCACCTCCCTGTAGTCCTGGGAGGACAGTGGGGTAGAGTGCAGCTGGTCAGGGCCGTCACGGTGCCATTGCTTTTGTGCCCCTGCCATTCACCAGATGTACAGAAGGAGTCAGCACAGGGGCTGTAGGTGAGGGCAGCAACGTCTCCCTTTTCACCTCAATGACACTGTATTCTCTGAGGGGGAACAGCTTTTAAGAGCAGTGCACCGGTGAAGGAATGGAAAAAAAAAGTCTTCTTCTGACCGTTTTTCTGTAACTAAATCTGCAAGTACGCCAGCGCTGCTCAGAGCCCAGTTTCCACCACAGCATCCATGTACTAAATGTCATCATTGTTCCTGCAAAGAAACACAGACGGTCCTACAAGTTCCTTTAACCATCCTATTCGGCACACACATAGCTCAAAGTCTAATCTTTAATTTACAAATCATTGCAAAACATATTAGGGAATACATCAGTTGAGTGATGGTCATAACTTTTTTAGAAAAGTATTTGTGACAGCCTTAATGTATTCCCAAGTTTAATTATTTCTTAATATTGACATTTCTAATTAAGCAGCGTAATTGGAAAGCCTGTGTGCAGTGGCAATCATTCCAGCCACCACTGATAAATTAATATAAAAATTATTAATGAATGCTACCAGTTTTAATTGCTGTGTACCCATAGTCATAATTGCTGCAGCATCCTCCTTGAAATGACATGATGACAAATACAAGTGTCATGTCAGCGCTTTCCCTTTTCATCACACACCTCAATCAAAGCTAATCCATTTCACCTCAGCCATGAACAGTGAAACAAATTAAACTCTCTTTTCATTTTCCACCTTCATTAATGCATCTTGTTTCCAAGGTTACAATCATTTAGCAACTCTAGAACAAACACATTCAAAAGAAGCGTTTTGCGCTTTGATATTTGGAGGGAGACGACGCGGATGGAGCTTACTGGGGGGAAAAAACAACAACAAAAACAAATCAGCACGGAGTGTTTTAATCCTCCGGCTCGGAAAGTGTTCCACACATGTTTATCACAAAACAAAGCCCTTTTTTTTTTCTTCATGTGAACAAACATTTTGATATTGGACTTTAGAAGCTCATTCCCAGAGAATGATGTACATCATGTAAACTTTGATAACCTTGCCAATGTTACGCTGGTAAGTCCTTTCTGTATTTAATGGTTCCTATGCAAGAGATGCCAACAAAAGACTTGGCATGAGCAGTAACTGCACAATGTCATTATGTTCCTGGTCTTCCCTCCTACGGTGTGATGGGAAAACTCCAGACACAATGACCCAATTTGGCTGAGTGGCTACGGGGTGGGGGGGGTGGGGGGAAGCCAATGGTAGGCTGTCCCGTAAATACAAAGACCCTCACAGAGACAACAACGCAACGCTACGCATGTAATCAAAACTCGTATGAAATGTCACGTTTTGATAGTGTGTACACGCCATGCTTTTTTTTTTTTTTTCCTTTGCTATGAAAAGGAAAAGAGAGCCTACAGAAATGCAGGGCTACGGCTGGGGGGGGTGAGGTGGAGGGGGTGAGGGGGTGAGGTGGGTGGGGGGGGCAATGATGAGTTCTCAGACTAGCCTCTTTCGCATGCAAATCATATCTGAATTTCTCATTAGCATAAATGCATGAGCAACTCTAAATGCTTTTAATTTTCAATCTCGCCAAGCAGAGGAGTAATTTGTCACTGTCAGGGTGGGAGACTAAAAGAGGTGGGGGTGGGGGGTGGGGGGGGACCAGAGGGAGCCAAGGACTCCACGCTAAATTGGAATCATAGAAAATTTCTGATTTACTAATTGACTGATGTGCAGTTCAATCGAGCTGCCTTGAAGGTGTAAATAATTCTGTATATAGTCAAAACGGCAACGAAATGAGAGAGAGCGAGGTGGATACGGGAAAAAAGCACATTACATGATGCTTCTCCCTAGGCCATACTTTTCTCTGGTGATTCCAATTTCCTTTGCCTTTTCACGTTTTTTTTCTTCCCTGCTCTATCTCTCTAAGGAGGGGGAGCAAATTTGCTGTTTTAGTACATAATCACAGATAATCAACTGGAAATTAAAACAAAATGTCACATATTTTACTTTGCCTTTGCCGTGACACACAAAAAAAGAGGCCCGCTCAAAGCGATGCGGCGGCGAGGCACAAAAACATTCCAGCAGCTTATCACATAAGCAGTTGTAAGCCATTTCAAAATTTATCTTCGTTCTTTCAACATGTAAGATCAATTGACACTGTGCTCTGAAGTCTAAACCACTAATGCCTCATTTTTTTTCAACAAAGCAGTTCAGATTCAGACAGACCTTGTTAGCTAAATTTAGCTGTGGGTGAAAATAGGGGGGGGGGGGGATTAAACAAGCTCCCTACTTAAATTACTAAAACCAATTATGAAAATACAATTAGTATTCCTTAAGAAAACTCAAGACGACTACAGCTTGGCACTCACCCCTACAGAAGGCCCCGTCAGACAGGGGTTTTGATGGACGTGTCTGTACCGCTGCTGATGGAATACCTGCTCTCTCCCAGCTCGCCTTTCTGCATGATCAGGTCACCCTTTTCTAGACATTTCAAATATCAGCACCTCCAGTAAGGTCGGCAATGAAGAACGAGTCGGCTTTTTGGGTGCATCGGAGGACCAGATCGCTACCTTATCACCTCCTGTGGAGATTTGAAAGCAACACAAGAAGGGACACAGGGGATAGAGGGATGAGAGAGAGACAGACAAAGACAGACAGACAGACAGACAGAGACAGAGAGAGAGACAGACAGACAGAGATAGAGAGAGAGAGAGAAAGAGAGAGAGAACATTCAGTGAAACAGCAAAAAATGAGAAGAGCGAACAACTAAAGAATCTGGGGCCTAAATCAAGGCTTCGAGGGCAAAACTATTTCACACCTTTCATGCTGTGGGTGACGTTGCTGCCTGTCACCATTAACAGGATTATAGATTCTTCATCCCAAATCACAGTGATGAAACTACGAAACTACACCCACCACATCCCTCCAGGTTAGTACAGCCCATGCAGTAGGAACTTTGTTGCAGTACCTGGTCTAGGACGGATTCCTCATCAAACCACTTGCCCAGGTAGCGGTTGTCCAGGGGCTCAGTGATCTTGGGGCACATCTTGTGGGCAGACGGCGGTGCTTTATGTATTCTGTCATTTCATTGTCCTGCACGGTAAAAGAAAAAGTTTGATTAAGAGATTGATACCACATATAATAAGCACAATGAACTGAGGAAGAGGGACCACACACTAAACCTTCATCAACGAAACACAGAGGTATTTTTTTTTATAACAATCAGTATTTTGGTTTATGGCAGTATACTGTATAAGTTAGATACACTCGTTGATTCATGAGCAACCCCAGTATGAGCATGGACAGAAAAGGTGCATCTTTGACACATGCATTCTCTACGTCGTGCTCATACTGCCCTCCAGTGGTGAAAGGGTGAATGTGAATGCAGACTTTAAATCACTGTGAGTCAGCAAAGTGCTTTGATCTACCTTGCTATTGTACACATAACCGGCCCTTGACCTGGTCAATAAATCATTATTATATCATATATATATATATATATATCATTATAATCGTTATTGTGGCCAGGATCAATACATACATGACAGTTCCAATGGTCAAACTTGTCGTGGATACCCACAGCTCTGCTCCTAAAATAAGAGGAGGGGTAAGAGAGTCTGCACTATAATAAGGTGCATGTTACAAGGTTCAGGTAAATTAAATTGGCAAAATAGTGTTTTGCCTTTGGGAACTCTCTTTGAGCCATAGATGAGAGCCATCATGTGACAGAGCGACAGGAACATGGACTTTGCCTGCAGGTATGTTATGGGCTTATCCTAAATATACTGTATTAAGTGGAATTATGAAGTGTAGTGGCTGTGTTACTGTCTGGTTGTTCACAAATGCACGCACAGGGTCGCTGCTGCAGGTAGTAACCTCTCTTAACTCACCATAAGGCCGTCCACTACAACCCAGCTGCTTTCTGGGAAGTCCATAAGTGCAGCGGTGAAAGAAGTGAAAGCAGGCATTCCAGTGGCACACAAGAACAATACTGTTAATCATGTGCACCAGTTTTAGAGAAGCGACCATGCCTCCGACGCTCCAGCCAGCCACACACACACACACACACACACAGGAAAAGTTAGATGTCTACTGTAGATACTGAACTGTAGGTGACCTTTGATAATACGAGCTTCCTAAAACATAGCAAAGAAATAGTAAAAGTGAAATTAGAGTTATGAGCACATCACAGCAGTCTTGAGGACCTCAATAGCCGCAGTAAACTGAACAATCATCTCAGTTTGATCAAGCGCAGCACTCGCATCCCGCGCAGAGTGCAGGTAAACTGAGATCTAAGCCTGTAACAGCCTGCAAACAATAATTAGGTTTTAAATGTGAAGAGCTAAGGGATAAAAAAAAAAGATGAATCAGTTCTTGTGAAATCACCACACTAACTCACATCCACTATAAGTAGACAGTAGCCCACAGCAGCCACTGCAAGTAAGTCAGGAAAGAACCATGTCTTTATGTAGTGGGACCTTATTTGCCCCAGGTCCAAAGTGGCAGTTTTAAAGAAAATAGTGGAGGATGCAAAAACTGTTGTAACATAAAACTGACTTCTCTGTAATGCATTATGCCTCTTTAGAATAATAGATATCAAGTGTTACTGCTAATAAATGATTAGGCCTGACTATACACAATATATCCTTAGCTCACCTCTGTATGATCAATTGTACCCATTCACAAATGTAACATTATATCTGTGAAAAAGAGAATGTCTATCGTGGCATTGTAATCCGTGTTTTGCTGTAATAGCAGTCCTCGCTGAAGAAACTCACAGCTACTGGAATGATTATCACATTGATAAAAGTGGCAAAGAGTATGATGATGAGCCAGCATTTCCTATAAATCACAGAATAAACTCAGACCTAAATGAAAAATGTGTGAGCTAGAAACTAATGCCAAAGTTAAAACAGAAAACTCAACTTGTCATAGCAGTCCACCTGCAGCGTCTGTAATTCAGTCTAGATTAGATTAAGAGTTTGTGGAAAGAAGGTTGATACTCTGAAAAGTCAGTCTGCCTGCCATTGATACATAGGCTACAGCGTATAGCATCGAGTGAGTACTTGATTACTGAGTATTTTAGTACTTCCAGTAAGCAAAGACGAATTGGACCATCATGGTTGTTGAGGGTTGGCATGCAACTGGTGGTTCCATATCTTCTGCCATCTATTTGTAGTTCAGTGTTTTGGTCAACAGAAATCATATTTCTGAGAATAGCAGATACTTTACTCTGAAAATAACATGAAATCATATGCTTCTATAATGATAAATCAGGTATATCACAGTGGTTCACGTCATTTTTTCCCTCAGTACAAAACTAGCTGATAAAATACAACTGCAGCATCATTCAGATGCACGTTTACCCAGTTAATCAGTCAGTAAAAGCAGTTTTTGTCGCATTTGATTTAGTTGTCTAAAATAATGGGATCACAATATACTCATTCTAGGTCTATTTGGTTCTTGGTTAAGAGAACGGCCATTGAGCATGTGGTGAGAGAGAGCTCTCTGATTGACTGGTCAGTTTAAGCATATCAGCGCACGAGAAGAGAAACGGAAGTGAGCAAAGCAGGCAAACGACACTCTCAAGACGGCACACACAGAAGGCAACTAACAACGCCAGTGCCAGTTGCAACTTTTTCTCATACATATTCTCGATTAGTATAACGAAAGTGGCGAGCGAACGCTACTGTGTTTGAATTCCCGCGATCCTGGGTCTTCCGGTTTTTGAATTACGAATACAGACTCCCGCCACGCAGGCGCAGAACTTACGTGCATGTCGGTCGTCCGCTGGCCGTAGGTTCAAGTGCAACTTTTACAAGGCGACGTGAGGCGAAGCAAAGCGATCTGACAGTCGGCCTTGGTCGCTGCTAGTTTTTCGACGTCGGCTTGGTGTGTCTGGGCCTTAAGAGCTGAGAGAGCCCTGACGGTGGCAGTGAAACCGCTCATCAAAACAGTCATACATTGTCTCACTCTGATAACGTCTAGTGAGTGAACTCAAAGTGAAATTAATTTTCCTCATTCTGCCGGGGACCCCCTGTAGCCTCCTCAAGCACCCCTGCAAGTTCCAGGACCCCAACTTTGGGAACAACTAGCCCAGATCACACGCACAGCAGTCTTCTGGGTTCTATTCATCTGCTTGTTGTCAACGTTTCTGCCTTCAGAGCCCCATATGCCAGCTCTGCGTGTGCAGTCATTAACACCTTAGCCACGATCGGGGGGGCCCAATTGTCCGCCGACTTGTCCTGCTGGGCCCCTGCAGGTCCACAGCATCGCAGCTACAGGTGCACGTGGTAAGACGAGGAGGGCATGTCACCCCTTTACTCCTGTCATACTTTACAGGTTCAGGTCGGTGAGAGAGGAGAAGCAAGCAGGCGATGCACACCGACGTAGCAGAGTGTAGAGACACCTTCACCTTATTTGCAGGATAGAGTGAAAATATAAATGATTTTTGTTTATAACGGTTGTTGCTTCCATTATGATGAACACCAACTGGAGATCATAGCTCACCCACCCTTTATTTAATACTACATCACTGACATCAGCATTATGACCACAGGACTTCTTCACATATTATTGCACCAAGATCATAATTGTAAAAACAATGTGATTCATACAAGTTGTGTGACTAGTGTGTCTAGACGTTTAGGCTGAGTTAGTGTGTTATTCTGTTAAAGTTAATGTTGACATATAATTATAGGGCATAGGCCTACATGGTATAACAAATCCATTCACAGCCTGTATGAAGCCTGAATAACCTACTCCTCTCAGTCTTGCAATCTGTAACACTGATGATACACTATACTGTTCTATTCATCATTGTCTGGCCACTCTGAGCTAGATCAATGGCTTGGCCTCAACGCTGTGCCCCTATGTTAATTGAATAAACTGTCAAGGAGGTGACTTTGCAGGAGCTGCATGAAGACAGCAGACCAGCACTCCTTTGAAGTATCTGTCTCTGTTTCCATAGCAGCAGACGCAGGAGCCTCGCCGCCACCACCGGTGTTTTTTTTTTTTCCTTTTTTCGGGGTCTGAACCGTTCTCCCAAGGTCAGCCACAGCAGGGAGGCATAACTGCCACTCATCCGCCAAACCCTGGAGGGGGAAGAGTATTTCCATCTCAACAAAAAGAGCTCCCGACACCCCCTGACCCAGCGTGGGGCGTGAACAGAGCCGCTGCTGAGGACAAGAGACCACAGGGCCACGGGGTTCATTTCAACCAGCAGCTGTGCAGCATCCAACACGGCCAAAACACTGAGATGATGAATTTCTGCCCTACAGTGGGCTAGGCAGGTTGTTTCTCACTCTACGCTGAGAGGATAATTCAATTAGCTCAACGCGTACTTCTCCAGTCTGAAGCTGAATTTGTAATGGCGGTAGAACCTGGGGTTATTGCATGTTTATCATAAGAGCCTGAGTGGGCTTCATGCTGAATATTCCCTCTGTAATGGCTTTGCCTCTGCCCTCTTTTTCTAAATAATAAAAACTGTTTTTGCTCTACAATGAATGGACCATAACTGTGTGTTGTTTTGATGACATTAAATATTTAGAACGGCTGTATTCAGGCTCATTTTGTATGGCAAACATACACCATATGTTGTGACAGAAGTTACCGTCTAGCACTTCTGTTCAAGTCAGGTATAATCTATTGGTTTTCCACAAGTATGTTTCAAGGTTGGCCATAGTTGTGAGTAGCATAGAGAAGAAACGTACTGAGGATAAGTATCAATCAACAGTTTATTTGAATTTTACTGTAAATGGCCACTGGGCCAATACTGTACAGCAGAGTTCCTCAAATCTGAGCCTCGGGGTCCAGAGTGCTGCTGGTTTTCTCTCCTACCAGGAAGTTAATTGCATTAAACTGGCATCCCAGGTCTTAATCAATCCCTGATTAGACAGCTAGAATGGAAACTATCTGGCAGAATAGAAAACCAGCAGTACTCTGGACCCCGAGGCCCGGATTTGAGGACCACTGCTGTACAGCATCATCCCTCATGCTGACTAAAATGTCTCCCTCTTCTGGCTGTAATGCATCATTACATCAACAATGAACGGTTGTTCAAGGGCAAGGCAAAGTTCCGCCTACTCCCATTTGATTAGCTGAATTTATGATTCTTGCAATTTCATTGGCTACTCAGACGTCAGTTTAATGACGATTGCGGAAGTGTAAAGGACGAAACTGTCGGTGAGAAACGTGGGTCAACTCTTGTACATGTTTTGCTTTGTGTCCTGATTCTGTTTTGACGTAGTACACTAGAGCGGGCACCTCAGTCTGTTGATAAAGTGTAAAGCGATCCGTCTGAATCCAGAGGCGTTTACCACAGCGCTTACAAAGACAAACAGCCTGACAAGCTAACGGTAGCTCGCAAAGCTAGCGACTGGTTTTCACAGCTCAGTGCAATGTCAACATCAGCTCAAAGTTAATGGTTCAAGTTTGGGGTTTCTTAAAGGCCAGCCATTATCAGCTTAACTTGTCGCTGACAGAGTAACGTTACTACTACGTAGTACCCAGCTAGTGTTACCCACGTACAACAGAGTACAAATGAGAATGTAGAGCTGTGGTCCACAAATCTGGACCTCGGGATCCAGAGTGCTACTGATTTTCTGTTCTGCCAGGTTTTTTTCATCCTAGCTGTCTAATCAGGGACTGGTTTCCACCTGGGACGCCAGGTGAATTCAATTATCTACCTGGTAGGAGAGAAAACCAGACCTGGATTAAAAACCACGATGTTACGTGTTATTAACTGAAAATGAGACGTTTAGAGTTTTTAATCTATCAGTGTTACTGTGCTGGCAGAAGGTGATATACTTGTTACGGAGTTTTATTTCTAAATTGTAGTTATTTGTTTTTCACTGAGAATTGCAGCTCTGTTATAAAACCACTAGGTGGCGGACGAGATTGTGTTATGGGACCATCCTAATGTTAACATTACCAGACGCTTGTCGGTACACTTTAGGGTTCGATATTGAAAATCGATTCCAATCCTGAATTAATAAGGAAGTAATTGATAACACTTTGCCAGAATCGACAGGTACCCACGGGCTACCTTCCCCGTTCACCTCCCTTTGCAATGTGGTTGTAGACAAACATCAGTGTTGGATGTCTTAATTTTGTTATGTTGTAATGTTAAAAAAGCTAAAAAATCTACTCAATAATTTTTCAGAATCAAGGGAAATGATCCACACACAAAAAAATTAAAAACAAAACAAAAACTAACAAAAAAATCCACACAAAACCCAACCCTATACACAGTGCCTTACAACTGTCCAGCATAAAAAAACATGCATGATCTTGCTATACAGACTTTTTATAGGTGCACATGAGAACATTGACATATCATTATTGTGATTATTTGTTATTATTAGTGTGGAGCCCTCACACTGTGGTCTTTCAGTAATTGCTTTGACATTTATGCCTCTGAACCTCTAATTTGCTCTGTTGCTGTTCAATCACCGATCAATTATATAGTTTCTCTCCCACCTCCTGTATATGTTTTCTCCAGTGCACACTTGAAAGATGGCTGCCTCTGGGAAACTGGCGTCTTTCCGCCTGCCTCCCCTTCCCACCATAGGCGAGGTGATAAAGCTGTTCAACCTGCGAGCTGAGAAACAGCTGTCCCAGAACTTTCTGCTGGACATGAGGCTCACAGGTCAGTCAGCCGTCCCCCCTCTTTCTCTCTTTCTCCTTCCTCTCTATCTGCAATGCAGCAACACCTGCGAGCTACTGTACTTTGCTGCTGTGTCTCCACCGAGGACACAATGGTGTGTTCACATCCAGTGCACTTGACTGCACAGCCCCGCATAGGCCTGTTCGTAGGCATCTGAACCGACAAGCTTTTCGGTATGGGCGAGGCTGAGTAGATCTCCTGCTAATGTGAACAGACCAAGTCAATTGTTTGCAGGCTATGCAGAGCTCGTGCCGTAACGTGATTATCAGTGATGCAGTGCAGGTCTGATCTGCTCCCGTGTCCTTGGACAAGGTGACTGTGTGTTAGATTAATCCAGCCCAACTTCATCACACAGAGGCAGACAGGCATTGGAACATCACACGCTATTAATCACAATTGAGATACCAAAGACAAGGATGAAGACCTTTTGATTGCAGAGTACGGTCTAATTTCTATGATGCACGCGTCTCCCAATGTTAATATCTCATTCACAAATGCCGCACAACATTAGTGAAGTTTTCCATTAGTGCCGGTCATCCAACTTTTCAGACAAAATCGTGCGTCAAGCGGGCAGTTTGAGGGACGCCCACGTGTGTGAGGTGGGTCCTGGTCCCGGGGGCCTGACCCGCTCCATCCTTAACGCCGGGGCCGCGGACCTGCTGGTGGTGGAGAAGGATACACGCTTCATCCCTGGGCTAAAGGTACTGAGAGTGGCGGGATGTTTGGCTGAACTAGCCCTTTAAATGCACCAGGGTCACTGTGTCATTCAGCTGAAACTCTTTCACCAGTCCCAGTTAGAGACCCCTGCCAAAACTCAAAACATAGACTGAATGTTGACTTGTATTGTCTTTGTAGTTTTCATGAGTGCCTTTTCATTTTACCCCGTTTAATGCCCGTCACATCACATCCCTCTCCACAGCTCTTGTCCGAGGCAGCGCCGGGGAGGGTGAGGATTGTGCACGGTGACATACTCACCTACCGAATGGACCGGGGATTCCCATCAAACATCACTAAGCCATGGGAGGAGGGTGAGAGGATGAAGTTTCACAGCAATGTGTGTTCAAAGTGTTACATAGTAAAGTCATGGAATAGAAATGTGTGTGTGTGTGTGTTGCTTCACAGATCCACCAAACCTTCACATCATAGGGAATCTCCCGTTCAGCGTCTCAACTCCTCTCATCATCAAGTGGCTGGAGAACATGGCCAACAGAACGGGGCCCTTCGCCTTCGGACGCACCCGGCTCACGCTGACCTTCCAGAAAGAGGTGGCAGAGGTGGGCGTGGCTCAGTTTCGTTTTGATGTGGACCCATTGGTTCCTTTCTTCTCACACACACGATTCAACTCATCAGAATGATCATCATGGCATCTCTTATCTAACCACCTTTCTCTTATGTGAACGGGTTTTCCCTATATTGCTTTTGTTCATTGTTGTGTCTTATTTGTCTGCATCTTTTCTGTTTGTCTGGATGCTGCGCTCTCTGCGCCAGGTCTCCCTTGTCGAGATTGTTAAATCTAAATGGGAATATGTGGTTAAATAAAGGATTAATAGTAAGATATGATACATCAAATTGGTAACAAAGTTGGAACAAAAGCTTGTAGATCCTCTTGAGTCCTTAGCGCTGAGACAGGTTACCATGCAATCACTTTACGAAAACACTGGAGTAGTAAATAGCTAATATGATTATTATATGATGAGGCCAGTAAAATCAGTGAGAGCAGGATTTAATGTTATTTTAATGCTATTTTGTCTAACGATGACATCTAAACGTTATTAGATTACAATAACTAAAACTCTGTAAAACTCTTCTGAGGTCTCCCCGACATCTCTGGCTGTCCCAGACATCTTTTTGATTCATAACAACATTATGCGACCTCAGCGAGTAACCCAGTCTTACTGAACATGTATTATTTAGTACTAACTTGTTGTGGCTGTCCTCCCCATCCAGCGGCTGACAGCCAGCACCAGCAGCAAACAGAGGAGCCGCCTGTCCATCATGGCTCAGTACCTCTGCACTGTCCGCAGCTGCTTCACCATCCCCGGACGGGCCTTTGTCCCAAAACCCAAGGTAGGACGCTCATAAACACAGTGGATCGTAGTGACTTCAGTATCAATACTAAGCTTAATATTTAATAATGTGGTACTATCAAGCAACGTGTTACCACTCCTGATGTGGACAGCTTTGTAGCGGAGTTTGCACCATCTTGCAACTGTCAACCAGTCTAGCCCAGGCTTCAGTTCGGGATGTGGCGGACCTGTCGCTGTCGTCATGTTTTCAGCTGCTGTATTTTGTGCTGGCTGCTCCAGTAACCACAGCCAAGAGCCAGACTGTGGGTCTCTCTACTCCAATTCTTCTTCCTATTCATATTTATATGGAGGTAGTAGTATTGAAGTATTGAATGTTCATGAAATTCAATATTGAATTCCATGTTTGGCAACTGAATTGAAGCAGTGTTGAAAGTTTGGTTATCATGACAACACGTCTCGTGCGAACTCACGTGTGCTCACCACTGTTGCACACTTGTTACACTAAGATAACACGGGGGACCATCCTCACATCTCCTCCGGTCCCATGTTTCCCATCATAGTCCCTCATCATGTCCCCCATCACTCATCTCTCCTCACCCTCTCTGCTTGAAGGCTTCATTAAGACTGTGTTGAATCAGTGTTGTCTCCATGCTGTCTTTAGTCCCTTTCTGGGTTGTAATGATGCCTGGTGGGTATTTGAGATGTGGCATGATCACACTGTGCCCCATAATGAGGGCCTGCTTCTGTTTTAGGCACAATCTCCCTCTCCCTCTCCCTCTCCTTCAGCCCCTGTGCATGTCATTGGCGAAAGAAAGGCGTTCACTCTTATGTAACACGAGAGCACAAGGTCTTATTTTAAGGGTGAAATATATAGTAGGACTCGGGGGGCATTAAAAAATAAAAGCCCTACTGCAACATTTGAAATATCAGTGCTGGCTAACAGACAGCTCTGCCTTGATATATTTTGCGATGGCAACAGCACACCTCTTTTGAAAGACTCAGGAGCTTACATCCCCGCACAAATGAAACCATGTTTTTCTTTTCCTGAACGAAAGGATAGGCGTTAGGTTGGTGTCAGAGATGAACCGAGGGTCCCTTGAAGATGTCGTGGCTCTTTCGGAGGCCCACTGTTGGTAAATATTTAATCCCCTATGTGGACTAAAAGGCAGCAGAGTGAATGGGACCAGCGCTGATTGTTCATTCTCTTAGAAGAGATGGCTCCCAATGATTATTTCATCACACTCAACTCCCTTTTATATGGACCGTGCGCTTTTTCTCGCGCGTCTAATGTTTGTGTATATGTCAAAATGTAGTCTAATGGGTTTGTGTGTGCACACGTGGGGCGTGTGTGTGCATTTGCGTGCACGAGGTATGTATAAGTGTGTGCACGCGCTTTAGATGAATCGGTGACCCCACATGCCAATGCAGGCCATCTTCCCCCACTAAATGTTTTAATGGGCACTTGGGAGAGTTGATATCATTAGGAGAGATGATGGGTTTTTGATGAGCAGGTCTCCTACTGCCGATGTCCTATAAAAGACCAGCGAGCACATTGACTATATGAATGCTATCATACTCTATGCAATGTGCATGCCCCTTTGTACTTGTAAATCATGTAGTAGAATTCATAAAGCGCTCTGGCTCTGCGTTGTTTACCAGTACACACCTGAGTAATTACGCAGAATTGGACGAACAATAAAAATGTCCCGCCTGATTTAAGGGACAAAATCAGGGGCTGATAAGAGTGACATTGAAACTGTGATGCACAGGAGTATAGGCTTGTACCTGGTTTTGTCTTGTCTACAGGTCTAACATAGACCTGTAGTTTCTCTTCAGGCATAAAGGGATATAGAATACTGTAATACAAGTGTATAAACTGTAATGGATACTGCCCCTGTCAGGGGACTGTATCACTGTTACTGGGTGCTGATCCTACAGCTCGGGTAAGCATTGTTTAAACATAATTACAGCTTGATTCTACCTATTGTATCTAGAATATTAATTATAAATGGAAAGTAGCAATGCCACAGCTTTTGTCTGTGAACTGTGTGTGTGTGTGTGTGTGTGTGTGTGTGTGTGTCTCTCCACTGCACAGTGTGTGTGCTTTTCCTAGGCAGTATGACTGTGCCATATATCCAGCAAATCGGCTCAGTGTTCTAATTGTTGGTATTATCTTGTTCTCTCTGTGGCTTTGGGATCGCTAATTGTCTTCTTAATGTACAGGGATTTGTTCAAATTGAATTTGATTTGTCCTTTCTCTTTGTCTGTTCTCAGCTTGTCTTTGACAACTCTGAATCTGAGGTTCTCTATGTGTGGGTGTTGGGTGTATGTGTGTCTGTGTCACTCACTCCTATCCTGGAATTAGCAGGTCAGCTCAACATTTCTGTAATTATCCCCATTTAACATTCTGAACAAATCTGTCACCGGTTCGCCGGCGGCTTCAGATGCCTCCTCCCACACCGCTAACTCCGATTCTCACACCATGGTAAATAAAATCAGAGGCAGCAGGTGCTATGCTACACATGTAGCAATTAGTGGACTGACCCGCTTCACACTGAATTTTGAAGTGAATTTTGAAGTGATTTAATACTATGCTATCAAAAGAGCCACAGAAAACACAATGACACCATTGAACCTTTCCAAATAGCCAGGATGAGAAAATGGTGGCGGGGGGGGGGGGGGAAGTGCAGGGTGATTGACTGGTTGATTTCAACCTATGGGAATGGGCCAATTGTAGCTGATGGGGTAATGAGGAGGGAAATGTTGAATCCATTTTACATTAGCAGCTGCTGGGCCCATATTGACGTGCGGTGAGCAGATAGGTCCTTATCCTGGCTGTTTAATCTGTCTGTCTTGTTCCTCTCGCCCCCGGACTGCACCTCTCTCTGTCACATTGAGTGACTGAGATTGTCCTTGAAGGTTTCTGTGAGCGCCGATTGGCTGCTTTGATGGTGTTCCCTCAGGCTCCGAGTGCCCTAGGTCTGTCCTGTTGCAGATCACACCAGCCTCCCTTGCCTTATTAGTCACACGCCTTCTGTTAATTCTCACATACACAGATTGAGTGATCTATAAATTGCTTCTGCCATTCATGGCTATATAAATATATATATGTCTCTCACAGAAATAAATTGAGAATAGAAACTGCTTTTCTCCAGTGCTTATGTTCTCTATAGGGTATATTGTAGGGTAGGCTCAAGGACTTTTATAGTGCACACTGTGCAGGGGGCCATCATGGAGTCTGCATCTCCAGCATGGACATCCACTCATCCAAATCTTCACTGCCTCTTTACCTAGGAAATAGCTGATTCGCTAAGAGCGGAGAGTGTGTGTTGACTTGTCCGTCTCTCTTCCCCCGCCTCCCCGCCTCTCTGCTTCCTGGCAGAATGTGATTAAAATCAGCTTCTGTCCATCACAGACAGGTCTATAATTCGCTCAATAGATGCTCCATCACGAGCAGACCGCTGTCTCTCACATAGAGCTCCTAGAGGTCTCCACGTTTTGCTTAGCTAGTAACAATTACGTTATTTATGAGAGATGATGAGGAAGAAATGGAGGAATGGAGAGGGGGGAAAGTGGGCGATGGACAAGTGATAGTAGGAGAGGAGAATGTGACAGAGAAGGAGTGGTAGAGGGTGGAAGAAACAGGGAAGGAGAAAATGGCAGAGAGAAAAATAGAGTGGGAGCAGAGCAGGAGAGACAGAAAATAAAAGATGGAGAGACTGAAAACTGGAAACAGGAGAGACTGAGACTGGATTAAAACCCCAGTGACCGAAAGAATAGAAGCAATTATCGTTGAGAAAAAGACATGGGGAACAAGTGAACCGAAATGGAGCAATTTATGGAATTTATTTGATATATGGAATAGAAGGAGAGGTGGAAAATGGTGCGAATAGACCAAAGCCTCCTCCACACAAGTGGAGAGGTAAAGGAGCGCCTGAAGACAGATTCATGACAGAGATCGATCTGAAGGGAGAGTGAGGCGTACCTCCAGCAGATGGTTGTCTTGGCCAGTCATCGGCCCTCTCTGAGTAATGGCTGCATCAGCCATCGCCCACCAACCAACAGAGCCTCGCAGGAGGAGGGCCCTACAGATGTTTGCCTTGTACACAATCCTCTGCTGAGGACCACAGATCAGATGAGCAAAGCCCAAATTAAATCTGTTATTCCTGCGTTGTGCATCTATTATGGCTGGCGGTTGCCAGGGGCAGTTGGACTTGGACACAATGAAAATCCAGCAGATTTTTGTGTTCAAAAAGTGATATTTTTTAGCCAGTGATTTTTCATGTCTTCTTGTTTTCTCTGATCTCTCTGAGTTGCTTCCTGTATCAAAGTAATTATATGTTTTTGAATTCAAGGGGCCCTCTCGGTGCTGAATGTGGACCCACCTTAGTCCACTGGCAGCCACAATGATGGATACGGTCTCCGTGACCTGAGGTGGCCCAGCTCTCCCCTCAATAGTAACACAGAAAATCTATTCAGTGAGGCTGCGCTGCTGTCTCACCTCCCGCCACACGCGCTAGGGGCACACAATTCATCTAGGTCTATTCCTATCCCGTAAACGGTGTCAAACATGGTATCAAGAGTATAGCGAAAGTTATTTCAATGACTCGTGCCGGCGCGGTAAATGCCTGAAGGCTTGGTCTCAATACATCACAGACCCAAGGTAAAGAAAGCTAAAAATACTATCCTCCCCCCTCTTCCGATAAACAAAATGCAGAGGTTGGCAGAGTTGGCTTATCAACATCTCTAGAGATCTAATGCTCCTCCTAACAAGAAACGGTGCCGGCTTCGCTGAGAGTCAGCGCTCAGAGTTTAGCAAATTCAGCGCTATTTAGTGAGCATGCCAAGAAAACATGCAGGTATTTTGAAAACAAATGCTAAAGCCCTGGCCACGTCCCAAGGAAAGAAGGTCTGGCTCAAACGAGCGAATGGCTGGCGGTGCCGTGATACGCTGAGATGAAATGAAGTCTGTGAAACCTGCCTGCTGTAACAACGGTGAGAGGGATCAATCCATAAGCTATTAACTTGAAGGGGTTTTTTGAAGGCTCCAATTTAAACTTCATGCACTGTGATTTTATGACTTAATTGCAGGCTCTTTAGAGGGAGCAAAATGTGGACTAAAAAGATGACATTGCACTTTCAAAAACACAATTATGACAACATTTTGTTAATGATGATTATTTCCTTAATTGATGACTGTTTGGGGCTTTTTGTGCGGATGTAAAAGGATGCCACGGCCAGCTCTGCTTTAGCATTTTCTAGTGTTGCTATGTAATCCCTAACACCCTCTGTGTCCCTCTAGGTAGATCAAAGTGAATTCAAAACCCCGCCAACAATGCTGCTCAAGAGAAGGTTGTCAAAACAACCTGATCAACGTCCACCCATCTCCCCCAATGCTTGAATCTGAAATATCAAAGCGCCTCCTTTGAACCGTCGGTGTATTGTTTTCTTACCTGCCCGCCTTTTGTCATCTCCGTAGCCTATACTGCCTCTCTCAGCGGTTTACAGCCCAGCCAAGGTCATTGCTATTATTCCCCAACCTCACACGAGCACCGGGGCCAGGGGAGAGAGAGGCTCTGACAAAGGAAGGTCATACCCAGTGTTGATGACGGCATTATATCTCCAATATGAACCTTCATGAGGATGATGCTTGTCCAAAACAAAGAGCCTCACATTAAGTACGATGACATACTGCAGCGATTTGGGCGCCTACTGTATTTTCAGCAGTGCGGTTATTGCTAATGGCGTTTTGATGACGGATGGCGTGAGAGTTCTTCAGCATTGTCTGCTATCTGTCTTGCTCTTCGTACCTGACAGCCTGACTGGTGGAGTGGATTAACGCGCTTGTGTGTAGTCATCGCCTGGTTGTCTCCCACGTCTACTTCCTGCCTCTGTCATGCCTCTTCTTTTTCTGCAGCTGATCTTCAGAAACGCTAGTTCATTGGCCATGTTCAGCTCAATGATGACCTGTGAATTTGACATGGTAGGGAAGCTCAGGGAAACGCCTAAAGCATGATTAACCCCTGTCTGGAATTGACAAGGTTCAAAAGCTCTCACCTCCCCTCATCTAAGCCCACATTCCAGATCTGTCACGACGGGGTGAAAGCCTTTGATGGAAAATGTAGGTGAAATACACAGAGGAGCGGATCTTATTAGCGTTTCCCCATGAGGGGAGTAGTTATTTGATCTCCACTCTTGTTGCATAACCAAGAGGAGCGGGAGAACGAGAGAGAGCCTTGAATAATCCATGTTTGTTTCAGGAAAGCACATTCTCAGCCGTTGCCGACGAGGCTCCAATCAGCTGTAATGAGAGCCCAGATTCTCTTGGAGAGGAACTATTTAATAAGTGCTCCATCTGCAGCCTATAGACTACACGACACAGATATTGATCTTGAAGAACATACTGTACAAGCTCCGCTAAAGCAGAATTTGCTGTGGTCTTAGCATCGAATGTGTCATTTCTGTCTGTCTTGGCATTCCTCTTGTTTATGTTCGGCTGATTCGGAGCCAGAAAATCTTGTTTTGACGCAGGCTAGGCTGATTTGATGAAGCTCGGCTGAGCGCGGAGGATGGGATGTTGCAGGATGTACTCTCCTCTCCACAGGAGCTGTTGTTTTATTTATGTATGTGTTGTTTATTAATTGTATTGATTCTTGTTAGAGATAAATTGCGGTTGCCACCTGCTAGTCCTTCATGGGTATCTGATCCCTCCTGCGCACCCCCTTTCAACATATATTTTCTTTCCTTTGTTCAGCATTGATTTTCTTTACGTGATAAACTTAACTAGGCAAGCAGAATCCACCAGCTGCTGCTTTCCATCCTGTCTGATTGCATATATTCAGCAACTAGCCTACACGTTCTCATTATGCTCATGACTTTGAGTCAGATACACCAGACAACTGAAATCCTCCCCATTCCCTTAAACTCTCGAAGGGGTTGTTATTATTTCATTCATGCACTTGCTTATGCTTACATCTCAATAAGGAATGACTAGATCAGGCTGGGTATGGTATTAAAGGGAGAGCTCCTTTTTCATAATCCATTTGCACACTGTGAGTAATGTTTTATGGATACATGTTTTAGTTGGAGTGAAACCACTCTTTCTCTCTCCGGTAGAGCTGTTTTTCTGGGCACTGCGCATACTGTAGAGGCTCTGTGGTAACACTATGAACAGCCGGCCTGCCTACACTCAGCCTGTACCATCCAAAAAGCTGTAGATTTGGCAGGACGATGAGTAAGTGACTGATCCCACACACACATACACACACACAGCAAACAGACTACATAGGCATGATGCTTCCACAAAATAGTTTTATTGGTAAAAAATATAACTAGCACAAGCACATTGAGACAACGGTACCAGAACTTGTGAACTGTTCATCATCATAAATATGCTCTGGCAAAGTAAGAAGTGCTAAAGCATTCACAAAAATAAGCTGCAATTATCAAAATGATAATTCTTATCTTGGTTTATGCAGGAGAGCTGCAGCTCTTTAGACATTTAGGGCCTAGCCACTTGGACTCTGGACATTTATAAGCTAGTGAAATGGTGTGCTGATGATCAAGCTGCACAGCCACAGAGAAGAGAAATCGCCAGCTCCTATTTGCCTGCTGAATCCTTTCAGACAGAAATGGTTCACTTTTTCCAGAGTGCCAATTGTGTTATGTACATTTGTACTGGTCCAGGAAGCTTGGAATGCTCAGCCACTTGAAACAAACTGCTGTCAAACTATGTAACACGAGCAAAGGTGCATTTGAGTAGTCTTCTTATAAAGAAGATATGGTATGAACATGGTATCTTATATTGAAACAAAATGGGGGAATCCTGATCCCTAGGTAAAAACAAAGTACGAATAGCCTAGTTACTTGTGTACAGTAGTCTGCAGACCTACAATGAACAAGAAATCCTGACACAAATACAAGTTTTATTTAGAAAATCCCAGACTCAAGTCTTCCCCAATGAAACAAGCATAGCCGAAATGCCTAGTGAAGTGATGCTGTGCTTTGGGAAATGAGGAATAATGAGGATTGAAAATAACCCTCGAAAGCTGCATCGGACTGTACAGTACACAAGCATCTAGTTGACTTGAGACTTAGTCTGGCAGAACAAATCACAAATCCATAAAACATTTGCTAATGTATAATTAATTTACAAACAACGCAATAAAAAAATAAACAGAACTCGTATTAAAACTTGTCATGAGACGATTTGGCACATTCTGGAAACACATAACGTGTCTGTATTGGTTGACAACATGGCACATTCTTGACTTTATTTATTGCATTGGTTATGGTGCCTGGGCAGTGAGTTATTGTCAGGAGGCCAGTTCTGTTGGCTATAGTCTGTGCTGGGCATGGCGGTAGTTAGGGTGGGGGTGGGGACCTGGCCCTAGAGGGCTGCCAGGGCCAGCAGTGATGCCCACAGAGATGCCCCCAGCGTGCCGGCAGCAGCCTGCAGGTGGCGAGCTGGGCTTATCCATCTGCTCTTCCCCAGGAAACTGCATGTTTATGAGAGAGGGGGAGAGAGAATGCACAGCTCTATACATCACTGCCAGGGCCTGTCACTAGCGCAGCCATTTCTGGATAGAAACAACATACCTCCCACCCCCTTCCCTCAGAAAAGAGTAGACACAGTCTGGAACATGACTGAAAGAGTAACAGCACTACTGACATACGAGTAGGTGGGTGTAGTGTGTGTGTGTGTGTGTGTGTGCAGATATGTGTGTTGGGCAGCCATGCTTTCAACATGCATCTATGTTCTCTGTCAGTGGTAAGATCCATGTGACATATGACACAAGCATGACAGAAGGGGGGGGATGAGTAAAAGAGAGAGACTGACGGGTAGGAAAACGAGGAACGGTGATATAGTCAAGTGGCTGCAACTTAAGATGCTGAGGCCTTCTGCAGGTGCAGACCAGAAGCATCTGCGCACTGCTGACGCACTTGGAAAACAAGTCACATATGGAGAATGAGTCAAACCTTTTTTAGTTGCCTGCCACACAGCTATTCAGTCAATCATGACTCAAGAACCTCTCTCTCTCTCTCTCTCTCTCTCTCTCTCTCTCTCTCTCTGTCATTGTACCATCGCACATCTTTTTATTCCTGTGAGACTAGTTTGCGTGTCATACACACCATAGCAGTGGACAACAAAAAGAGAGTATTTTCCAAAACCTCTGTCCATGTAGCAGAGGGATGTTGCCGCATGTTACTGGCTAATAAAGGGGATTAGTGAAAGTAGCCCTGTGTGATCAGAGGCTCTGGAGAAAGCTTATGGAACCATGGAGAGAGAGAGAGAGCTGCCTCCCCCCCTAAACAATGTCAAAATTACTGACTGACACACACAGACCCCCAGACAATGAAGATATTTGGGTGCCCGATTCTGTTTCCATGGCAGTGAGGATGTGGATAGCAAGAGTGAAAAGCACATGCAATACCCCAGTGTGTCTGAGGGTTTAATGTGTACATGAGCATCTGTGTGAGAGTGTCTGGGCGTGCACGTCTGTGGGTGTGCTGGTGTTTGTGCCAGTGATTGTGGAGGTGGCTCTGCTATCTGTATGCTGCTGCGTGTGTGTCTGTGTGTGTCTGTGTGTGTCTGTGTGTGTCTGTATGCCTGTGGGTGTAATCTGTATGCAAGTGTGTCTGTGGGCTCGAGCATATGCGTAGTGAGTAGCTGCTATGTAGAGAAGGTTGTTTTTGCTTGGATGGAAATAGGAAAGCAAAATATCAGAGTCCACTCTGCTGGTGGATTGAAGCTCTCTATCAATTTCTCCCCATCTCTCTCATACGTCCACCTGCAGAGAGAGAAGCAGGCATCTGTTTGTCTGCATTTCTGTCTCATCTCCAGCCCAGCAGCCCACGTCTACTCCTCCTGACAGTCCTCTTTGAACAGTTTCAGCAGGGTAATGTTTCTACAGCTTTTCAGGCACAGGCATTGTGTGGCTATGTCTCAGTCTTCTAACAGGCATTCTGCTGTATTAATACACTGACAGGCTCCACACAGCATGCTTTAGAGGCAAAATATCAACATCATTCTAGTAGCTAACAAAAATATGACCATTTATTTCAATCATTTCCACCTAGCATTCTAGTGGGGGAGTATACGAAAAACTACAATGGCTTGCTATGAAAGGGCTTCCACCTACTGCTGCCTCTTTGAGGCATCGTATTGCCGACTTTGCTGAATGGGAGTCTACCAAACGATTGTAAATAGCAGCTAAATGATTGCTTTTTTTCTTTCAATTCAAACCTTTGGCGAGGAAAAAAATGGAAGTCTTCCTTAACTGCGTAATCCGTTCCCCAGGGATCTCTCTTCTGTGATTAACTGATGATGGATATCTGCATTTGTTTAGCGGCTTCCTCCGATTCTGCAGCGCCTTATCCTGGCGCCTTACACGCTCACACTGTCTGTTCCAAGGCGCTGCTTAGGGAATACCTCCACTGCTTGTGCTTGCAGAACAGAAAAAAATAGAGGAGCAGGATACAAGAGAGGAGGAAAAATGGATTCAAAGTCGTTGTCCTCCTTGCGCCTTTTTTTCTCCACCTCCATCTGGAGTAAAGCCTGATGTGTAGTATAAGCCGTGATGGTTTTTCCCCCCCAGGCTCATCTCCCTTTAGCCGTGGCTCGTGCAGCACTGCTTTATTACACATAGTCCTGCAGGCTGTAGCCGGTCTTATTGTCTAATGGGGAAAGGGAGCAGTATTGGTGCTGGAGCTCCTGCTGCTGTTGCTGGAGCAGCTGTTGCTGCTGCTGCAGCAGTAGTTTGTCAGGGGGGGGCAGCAGGACCAGGTCCTGGGGGCCATGTCTCTTCCCCGAGCAGGACATACAGAAGATGGACCCCCCCACAAAGAGGAAGCCTGCCGACACGAAGGCCACATACACAGCTCCCCCAGGCTCAAACTTATTGCTCTCGGGCACACTGGAGTCCAGGAAGTTGGTGATGACCTCGTTGGTAAACCAGGAAGCAGGCACCAGGCACAGAAAGCCTGCAGCAACGAAGCAGCCGCCACTGGCAATGGCAGCATGCCTTTTTGAGCGGCGTCCGCCCCCCCAGCGGGTGCACTTGAGTCCCAGGGAGGCAAGGCAGAGGCCCATGGCAGCCATTACGCAGCACAGTACCATGGTGGTGCGGGCAGTCTGCAGGTAGGCAGGTAGTGAAAGCACCGAGTACTTAAGTGTGCAGCTGAACATGCCGGTGCTGTACCATGTGCAGTCCATCCACAGCCCCTGCATCTGGGAGATGGCTGTGATGATGTTGGAGCCCACATCTGCGCTCACCTTCCAGTTAGGCAGCAGAGTGGCCACCATGGCACCCATGATGCCCAGTAGTGCCAGGACAAAGCCAAAGATCTGCATGCCCGTGGATGCCATCCTCCTTTTCAAGACGACGCTGCTGTTGCTGCTGCCTTAGCCCCTCTCCTCGCCAGGCAGAATTCACCCAGCGCCAGCCAGGCGCCTCGACCCCTCTGCCCAGCCGCCTTGCTCCCCTCCCCTGGTAGTACACCAGCTGCCAGTCAAATCCCCAGCTCCTCACCTCTTCAGCTGTGGCTCCACTGGACTGGAGGAGAGAGACAGAAATGAGAAATTCAATTGAGTAGGTCTCCTCGCTCCCCCTCTCCCTTTCTGCCTTCACTCCCCCCACACAAGCACAGACTTTTCTTGCCGGGAACAAAGGAGAGCGTGAAGCCTAAACGTTAAGAGCTGGCTCTGGCTGACTATTGGTAAGGCAAGACACTGGGATTTGTGCATGTGTGCGTTTTCTATGTACTGCCTTCCTCTAACCCATACCGGCGCCCCATAGAGCTGTTATTGAGAGGGAGAAATGAGTTTGTGGTATTTGCAATGCTCAATAGCTATGTGGACTTAAAGCTGCAGTGCCCTCACCCCACTCATATAAGGTTATTCTACCACTTTGACTTCAATGCTGTATAAACTGAGCCTGCCTATTTAACATAGTTTTACATTCAACATCATCGTTAATTAAATAAATAGATATATTTTAGTCAATCGTCAGAATAAAACTTTGTAATTGTACATGTATTTTTATTTTTTATTTTGTCGGACTTCATAGCCAATTCATCGCATTGGTTTTCATCTTGAATTAATAGATCATTGCCGCTTACGATCAGCCAACGAAAGAAGTACGCTCAGTAAAATTGTTTATTGTTGTTTATGTTGCAAGAAAAAAAGGGGTATGTTGAAATAATCCCTTACCCCGGCTGGTGCAGAGCTGGCGGTGACGCGTCACGTTGTTCGCAGTGATTCCTGTAAACACACACAGACACACATTGGAAAAACAGGACGACGATGATGATGAAAGGGCGAGGAGATTTCAGCCCGGACCACGGATCCATTCAAACCATCCATTTCCTTAGCAACAGCGTATGAGAGGACATCCCGGCGGATAGGTGGACCACACATGCTCGACCGGAGCCTGTGAGAAAGAGCCGTAGCTCCCGCTCTGTGTGTGTGCGCGCGCGCGTGTGTGTGCTTGTGTGCGTGTGTGTGTGTGAGAGAGAGAGAAGAGCTGGAGAATACTCTCTACGTCAGAACCACAAGTTCACTACGGCAAAACCCAGTCAGTCGGTCGGTGTCAACAACCAGTTCTGGACTCGTTGTAAAAGTAATGAGCTCGGTGGTGCTTAACTAAGTACTCCCCGGGAGCAGTAATTCGTTACGCTAATCGTCACGCGCTTTTCCGTTAACGCTACACTCCCTCCTAAAATTCTCTCACTTTACAAAATCGGGATAACTCGGTTGCCTCTCCCGTGAATAATCTGGGGGATCCGATTAACGTTGACGTACAATGTTTCCCGACAAAATGAAAGTAGCGAGACTACTTCCACTCGGAGAAAAAACACATAACTGCCATTTTTCACCCAGCGTTAAGCTAGTTCAGTGTGTAAAACGAGTAACGAATCGGGGTTGGGAGTTTAATTCAACTTCACCCTGATATGTAGCTCTTCCATCACATGCAACAACAAACCCATTACGATCAGTGTTGGGCTCTTACCCCCCCCTATAAAAAAGTGCAGATTGTTTCCTTTTACCTTCAGAATACCTCACCTCTCTGACAGATAACCAAATACTGCACAGCTTGGCTTTTAGTGCCTGCGATTGACAATACTTTTGTCGTCTTTCTTCTCAAATCAAAGTAACGTGAATACTTCCAGCCGCTGAATGTGAACGTATCCATCTTTAATCCAAGCGCAGTGTGTGGCGCGCGCGACGTGTGCAGATTGGTTTATTACATTTAAATGTGATATGAAAGGGTGATGAGAAAATTAACGTTGTAACTTATTTCTCTGATTGGTAACTGTAAATGACTACTGAAATTGAAATAGTAATTCGTCCCACTACTCGTTACTAAGTAAGGCATTACCGCTCATCACTGATGACGATATACAATATTAGAATAAATTGAAAAGTTGTGTTCAATACAGCCCAGTTCTGCAGTGCAGTGTTCTGCAGTACATTTACATGTCAATACACTGATTATTACACTGATCACCTGAGGCGCTATGAGCTAAAGGGGGCAGATATCCAGTCTGGGCATTTATATCCCAGTATTCCTACCCAGCCCTGGTGCACATGCCTTACCTCTCTTAAAGAGCTTACATTGGTCAGCAGTCAGCATTTAAGGCCACATGAATTTTCATCCTCTCCAAGACACTTATCCAATGTGTACAGATAAAATGTTGAGCTCCTTCGGATAAAAAACATGTCCAAAGTTGTGTGAGATGCCAAACTGCATTGAGAAGCAACTATTAGGGCGGGTTTGTAAACACAATTTTAAACGTAGGCCTACATCTATTTCACTTGTCTAATTTTTACACCGTTAACTGTGCGATTACTTTTGGTCTGAATACGGTCCAGATTTTTAAAATGGTATGCCCAACTACCAATAAAGTGAGCAGCGTAGCTCAGATTCTCCTGGAACTCTTGAGTTGTGCATTGACTCTAATTGATAGGACAGTGCAACTTGGGGATGAAGGTGGTATTTTCAATTACTGAATATCAAGTGATAATCTAGAAATATTATAATTAGGATAAATGGAAACTGTCTTGCTAAACAAAGAAACTGCTTTGGTACTACTTTGCCCCTTCCCTTTTTCAGAGCTGTGCACACTACTGGTTATTATGTTTATTCAAAGAGTCAATATATTACAAAATGCAGCTGAACGTAATTTTTTAACTTAATGTAAACATGATGGACGTTTTGCAGCAAGGATGTTGTTCTTGCTTTCTTGCTGCACAGTTAGCAAAATAGCCAAAACATGGACAACCAGAGACAATCATTTGGTAGTTCTGTTGAAGATTAAACCACAATTACCACATTTCACGTATGATTTACTTTCAAAATGAAGTTAGCTACTGAGCGAGACTTTCTTGTTTTTGCCTTTTCTCATGCTTTTTTTTTTCTGCGAGCGGAAAAATCCCAAAACTCTTCTAGCAATGTACTGTGAATTCAGAGACCAAATCTTAATGGAATCCATCCAGTTCTGCTCCGAGCTCTTCTGTAACCACAATGGAGTGCTGCTGCTGTCAAAAGATACGAAACTGCCAAGATGCAAAATGTAGATAACATTTCCAAACACAGCCCCACTACACAACTGGAAAGGGTAATCTAATCATGATGGAAGAAAAAAGGCTGTTATCATTAGGACCAGATTAGCTGCCCAGACGTCTGTCCTCTGAAGGTGTCTGTTGTTTATGGTGATGGTCCAGAGGGCAGAGAAGCATGTGTACCCCACCATGCCAAAACTGACCCTCCCTTGGGGCATCATCTTCATCAGGCATCAGTCAACAGGAGGCTAAACTCACAGCTGCTACCCCCCTCTTCGCCTGTCTTGCTCTCCCCTCTGTAGAGGACGTGGAACAGGGGGAGGGAGTGGCTAGGACGGCCTTGATTCATGAATGGCAAAGAGGACAAAAAGAGAGCGGGGGAAAAAAAATCACAGGACTAACAGACCTGATACCCTTGAAAACGCAGATGTGTGTGTTCCCATAATTCTGCTGCATGGGCAAATCAAAAAACAGCCAGCCTCAGGAAATTATTTTACAAACCCCCCCCAGCTACAGTATAATGACCAGGCACTGGCTGTAGTGGTGTGTGGCCATTACATGTGGATAGGTTGGTGGTGATTGATTTCTTAAGCTATTGATTTGTTTGTTTAATATGTCCCCCAATGCTCTCTCTCCATCCCCCATTGTTTCTCCTATACACATCCCTTTCTTAAGATGAGATCTGGCCAGCGTAGAGACAGTGCACACCACAGTGGTATTACCTGGGCTTTGGTGCTGGTGCTGACCTTCAAAGCTACATTCTCAGGGCCCCTTGTGAGATACCACTGCAGCAGGAAGAGACATTCTCCAGTTTTCTGCAGGCACGCTACAGTATGCCAGGTGTGACTTGCCTCCTCCTAACCGATGAGATCCGAAGTGCTGATGCTGATGGTGTTCTGCGGGGAATTAAATAAATAAATAAATGAATAGATTTTAGAGGGAAGGGGGGAAAGGAGGAAAAAAAAGTGTGGGGGGAGGGAGGGAGGGGGAGGAAAGAGCAGTTGACATGTACCAGGGGAGTGCAGATGTGTGATGCTGTGATGTGTGAAGACATGGCAGGCTATTATAAGCGTGGTCCCCTTTATTTTATCACCTCACAGCCAAGCTCGCTACCCTTTCCGCAGCATAGCCACGAGGCACAGCCAGCCCCAGCCAGCCCCAGCCACTATCCCGTTTGCCCACATGAGGGGGTTTTATTGTTCAATTTGCATTTTCCTCTTTTTATGTCCTCCTCGTGTGTAATTGGTTTTTGTGCTCATCGTCTTGCGAAGGTGGTTTATTCACCGTTGAGGTCCAGTGTGTCACATGAGCACGGTGATGTTGCTGTCAGTGCAGTCTTGTTGTGTTGCGGGGCCCGTGCCTATTTTCACCGCGCATAACATGTGTAAAGGCAAAACAGTTGTGACAGTTCAGATTGACACCCGAGTGCACAAACATGGCACATAAATAGCCCTATCAAATGGACTGGTCCTGTTGATTTAGTTGTTTTTCCTCATTGGCTCTTTTTGGTGCAAGTTTTTGGGCAAAGTTTGAGAGTTTTCTTTGAAGAAAGCATCTCTGAGGAGCTGGACTTAACAAAAACTAGTGCTATAGTCTCATTTCTCCTGTGGTGTGTGTGTGTGTGTGCGTGCCCAGGGCGATTCGAAGAGCATGGGAAGTACGCCGGGCTGCCTACACAGAGCCAAAGCCATCCCTCCCCGTTCCCTCTAGCAACAGCAGCCCAGTAGATTCAGGGGCATTGACTACTGCCTTCTCTCTGAGAGCCTGTCTCCCTCCACAGTAATGGACGTTGTCTTCTCAAGGTATTGTCATGATTAATGCAGCTCTTCCCCCTTTGGCGTGGGATCTTAGTGGGCTTTTCTCTCCCGTTTTCTCCGGCTGCATATAGCGGCTTCCATCCCCCACTTTTTCTCAGAACCTGGCGTTATGTAAGAGCAAGTGTTAGTTGTTCAGGTGGTATAGTGGCTGGCGCCCCAGGGCCCTGCCATCTCATCTTGGTTACGCTTAGAGGGACATGACAAATTACTGCTCACGCGCCACTGGGCAAGGACACATGAAGAAAGAGATGTTGGAGGTGGAAATGGGCAATGGGACTTGCAGAACCACGGGATAAGTCTGGGGTAATGGAGTTCTCCACTGAGCTTCGGGAAGGTCAAACACATGAAATATGGTAATGCACTAGTGTATTAATATGGATGTGTGAGTATTGTGCTCAGATGGATCAGAATAGGTCTTGAGCTGTGGACAAAAGCCGACGTTTGGCTTTTAGATAGAGATCTGTTATGATTTGCCCTTTTTTCGAATGCTATCCGCAGTATAAATGGAAATGCGAGGTGTGACTGTTGGTTTATTAGATGATTTAGCGTATAAGTATGCAAGAGGAGAAGCAAGTTCAAAGTCTATGTAAATGTTTGAAGTCTTTGTTTTAAAAAGACCAAATTAGCTGGATGGAGAGAGTGAGAGTGAGAGGAATTTTTATGAGTATAGATCCTTATGTAACAAGGCAATTTGGAGGCCGAATTCATCTAGAAATCATTAGGGGTTATGATTTGCTTGTGTGGTGTGCACAAGCCTGTAAAACCTAATCACATTCAGACCATCTCCAATCTCTGTCTGCTTTGTACGACCCCCCCCCCCCCCCCCCATTAAGGTTGTCAAATAGGGTCAATAGGTCGGTCTGCGGCCCCAGCTCAGGATTTCCCAGCAGATGCAAAGTATCTGAGGGGGTTGAAGGAGGAGGTGGGGGGGTGAGGGCATGCTCAGAGCACCTGAGTGGAGCGGCGCGTGATTTAAGATGGAGGTTCCTTGCATGTTGAGGTTATCAGGGGAAGGATTAATGGCAAGGAGTGGGATATATTACAGCGGCGCTACCTAGTGAAGCTATGTTGCAAGGCCGTCCATAAATCATAGCGGCAGAGTGACTTGGACAAGCCAACAGCTGAAATGCTGCTGCCTGTATAGTCCCAATATCGACTTTTCCCCACGCTCCTCTCTTAAATCATGAAGTACAGAATATAAATGGCCTAATTATTCCAGCAGAGAGTGAAATTAAAGGCATTCCTTTTTATTGCTCCTTCCCAACAGATGGTGCTCTGGTCTTGCATCACCAAGGTACTGATAGAGGCATACAGCATCCAGATAGAAAATCCTGACCAGCATCCCGACACGTTGATGTGACAGGTGGAAGAATTGATTCTGCCTCTGTTCCAAACCAAATGATACTGAGAGTGTTTGCAGTGGCCCGTGGCTACGCTCTGCATTTAAAATGTCTCCTGAATGTAATGGTGTGAGTGCATTAAGGCCCTGATTGAACGAATAAACCATGAAGACAGCTTAGAGTGATAGGCTGTGTTCGGCACGACACAAACTACACTTGACTGTACCTAACAGCTGTGCATGCACTTATAGCATGAATTCATAACCTCCTTCATTCCTCCATGTCAGAACATCTCATATTGAAGCTAACCCAGGAGGTTGAAGCTCTCCACCATAATAGCACATAGCCTAGAGGGCAGTTGAGACAAACCGCCTCCACCAGCATTGTCCCACTACACGCCACTGCGGCAGGAAAGCTCGGCAGCAGCCAGGCATCTCCGGGCTTACACAGGGAGCTATAGATCTGACGAGATAGTGCTGCGGTGCACAAGCGCTGCCGAACGCCGCCACCGTCGTGCACGGCAGAGAGAATCTAAACCGCTCATTAGAGATCCTTTGCGCGTCCTTGGACCACTTTAGTTTTCCTCCCCCAATTAGCTACGCCAGCCTCCTAGCCCAGGAAAACAAAAGGCAGGCTGTGAATCGGCGTGAGTCACACAATCCAGAAATACAAGCTTCAAGGATGCACAAGGAAGTCCTCGGGGCATGTTGTCTCAACAGGAGGGCTGTTGTGCTAAATTAAATGCCCCTTTTTTTTTTGTTTTACCTGTGTTTGTGTGAGTGTGTGCATAACATCCCCTTCATATACCTGCATGCTTCCTTCTATCCCATCTTTGCCCTCTTCTTCCATTACATACCTGCATAGATGTGTTAGATCTGCCTTCTCTTTCCAGCTTTCATATCTTTTGGCAAAAAACACTCCATTCCACTTCCAGATCTCAAATTCTCTTCCATGCAGATAGACGAGTGACCACTGACGTCGCTTTGTCAGCCCCTTTGTCAGTCAGTCCAGTCAACCAGTCGGTGAGTGGTCCCTCTCACTGCTCTCTCACCAGGGAAATAGGACTATTACCAACTATGGACAGACAGACCGGCGACCGCTCTGCTCCGCTGCCCAACGTCTGGCTGTGCCATTGGTCGGCACACAGTCGAGTATCTCCCCTGATTGCGCTGCAGCCCTTTTGCTGGAAAGTGCAGAACTTGAAGCCGTCATGTGAGCCACCCTTGAAGTGAATGTAGAAGAAAGATGATGCTTGTTTTACCCCCAGAGTCCACATTCGCAGATCCAGAGGAAATAGAAGCGGTCGTCTTTTTAATGTGTTGCGGGTCTTTTGATCCCGGTGAGGCCTTCAGAAAATAAAGAGAGTTGATGATCCTTTGGAGGAGAACAGCAATAGAGTGAAGAAGGCAGAGAGGGCACGTGAATGTATATGTGCTTGAGAGTGAGGGAGAGAGGGATCTGAGCGAGAGAGAGGGGGATCTGAGAGAGAGAGGGCTAGGCTCTGCTGAGTCTGGCACGATTACTTCAACAGTTTGTCATATCGGCTTAGGGCTGACAGAGGAGGGATCGGGAGGCGGCAGCTAGTGAGGAACTGGAGCCAAGACTCCCACCGCAACCACCACGACCACAAGCCCTCCTCCTAACCCCAGTGAGGGAAAGCCACACTGGGCTAGTCCTGCTACCATGACTCTCCAAAGACTTGCATCCACTTTGTTAATACCAGTTTCAAAACATACCCAGTGAACTAAAGCTTTTCAGAGCCCATGTCTAGTGGGACTAGATTTGTCCCTGACCTTCTATTTACGTTTTTTTTTTTCTTCCTTTTGGAGGGGGGGTGGGTATAGGAGAATCGATAATAAAACTTGGACACTGCACCTGTGTCCCCTAAGCCTAGCATGAAGCAGGACATCAGCCCTGTGACTGGCTAATGTCCCATTTGCTAGATCTATATGCTTTCGCTCCAGCGGTTTCACCCCCAGCGGAAATCGTGGTGCGGGAGAGACGAAGCTGTGGCGACGAAGAGAAGAGCGCCTGAGTGAGTCAGACTCATAGGTATTAAGAAACTTGGTGGTGATCCAGTGACAGGAAGGGGAGACAAGAAAGAAAGGGGGAGAGTTTCTATGGTCCATCGCACAGGTGTTACTGTGGCAACCGGAACCGGCTCGCCAGCCAGCTACGCTGCGTCATCTTGTTTTCTGCTTTTCCTCTTTTCTTTCCCCCCCAGTCTGTTTCTCCCTCCCTCTCTTTTTGTCCATCTTCTTATCTCTCTCCATTTGCCAGGATGCCTTTCTCTGCAGCATTTTTCTCCACACCTCTTATTCCCCTTTTATTCCCCTTTCTCCCCGCTCTTTTTTTCTCGTTCCCCGGAGTACATTCTGTAATCTAGCTTTAAGGTCTGTGCTAACCCACTGCTGCTTGTATTTCCTCTTTGTCTGTGTGTGTGTGGGTGTGTGTGTGTAGGTGGACGTGGGAGTAGTTCACTTCACCCCTCTGGCTCAGCCCCAGATCCAGCAGCCCTTCAAGCTGGTGGAGAAAGTCGTCAGGAACATTTTCCAGTTCCGCAGGAAGTACTGCCGTAAAGGAATTGAGTAAGCACTATTTTTCTACCTCATATAGCTGATAACGCTGCTCTCGGTCTCTCTCGGTCTCTCTCAGTCTCTCGCTCTCGCTCTCTCTCTCTTTCTCTCGCTGTCTTTTATTTTTGTCTGACTCATTTGCCATTCTCTTTTCCCTTTCTCTTCACTCCGTTGTCTGACAGCGGTATCTTCATCTCATCATTATTAGAAGGGTTTTTCAGCTTTGCTTTTCTATCTCTCCACCGCTCACACACACTCACAAATGAACACAACTTTAAAGGCTTCAGTAACCAAAATCTGAACATCCAGACATCCCTCACTGTTCAAAAACCACTTAGAACAAACACAGACGCCCACATACATGTGCATACTGCCCATCAACCCCCGTGCCTGTTAGGAAGTGTACGTAGGCCCGGATAACAAAAGAACGCTCGCTGTGCAAAAGAGAGCAGCAATTATGAGTCATTGAGGTGGCATAGGAAGACGAGGCAGCAGCCTAACTTATGTAACACCAGTGGGTTGGCGGCAGCAGTACCACATTGGAGAGGAGGCACCAGCACTGAAGCACCCAGAAAGCATCTGTACTGCAGAGTATGTGGGGGGGTTAGTATGTGTTAGTTGTGCACACTAACCCGCAGTGAAAGCCTACACAAGGCCCCCCATCCTCATCTTTCTAAGTAGTGAATATTCTGGAAGGGTGAAAGCCAAAACAAATTTGGCACTGGGAATTGTAGCCCTCCTCTTATGTCCGAGACATGTGAGGGTTTTTTTCTGGCATGGGTATCTCTGTAGTCTATGTAGCATGGCAGTGAAACATTAACAATTCATGAGTGACTCCAGCTCTTTGTGTGATTTCAATTAACTTCACACATTTGAAATAATTGCTGAGGGAGTCAGTCTGTTTGAATTTTATAATGCTATTAAAGTTGCTTGATCACTACAATATCAAAGCAAACTTGAGTGTTGCAACACTGATTTATCTTTCTCTCTTTCCCCCCCAGAATGCTGTTCCCAGAGGCACGTCGCCTTGAGCTGGCGGAGGTGCTGATGCGCGAGGCAGACGTGGACCCCACACTGCGCCCTGCAGAGCTCACTATCCCCCAAATCAGGGCTTTAACAGACGCCTACGCCCACCTCTGCACCCGAGAACGCGGTCTCCTCACCTACGAGTTCAGAGAGGAGCTGAGGCTGAAGCACCTCGGTAGGCAAACGGGCGCACCGACATTTATTGGCACGCCACCACCACCAAGCCCTCAGCAACCGCGCTGAAAAGGACAGGGAAATCCACTAATGGGCTCTGTTGGTGCAGAAAGACAACGGGACTGCTCTTAGCCTTGACATTTGCACCTGGCATAAGCATGCATTTTTAAAGCCTTCTCCGCGCCCAGGAGGCAATAGTTATACACTGAATCCTGGGACTGAGACAGGAACCACAAAGAAAGGAAATAAAGGGGGTGGGTGGGCTGGGATTGTAGCTAAAAGAGGGTTGAAACAGCTCCAGGACCGTGTTGCAAGCTGGGACATCTCAAAGTAAAAGTCATGAGAGGAGTTGGAACTGAGCCTGCCTGGTTGTTTGGGAACAGTGAAGAAAGCATGTTGGTTACCAGCCGGAGCTCTTTAACTGAGGATTGGCTCATAATGCTTGGCTGCGTCTCCTCCTGATGTCCCGATTCTTAACTCACATAACACCTTGTCCTGTGGGAGCTGAAAAAAGACGTCCGAGAGTGTTTTCAGGGTGATTTAGAGAATGGGAACAAGATGGCAGCACCATATCGAGGACGTTTTTTTCCCCCCTGTATTGTGTATTCACTTGGGAGATGGAGCTGAGAGGGAGGAGGAAAGTGCTTGGAATTTGTCATCTCCTGAAGTGTCAAAGAAAAACAACTTTCTTGTTGATATTAAAATGAAAAAATGCTGGCCAACTTGTTTTGCATGCTTTGTGTTTGAGTGAGATGACCTTAGCTTTTTGAGTGTTTGTCAATCAAGTGTTTGTTTTTTTCTGCAAAAATAATTAATGGGCATTTATGTGAATTACACATCACAAACACATTTTCATTACTTGTAGAGAATGTAATATTTATTACATGTACGTGAAGTAAATTTGTCCTTTCTGTTCTGATTTTAAATGTTTTAATCTATAAAGCCGTTGTTACACGCTTCATATATTCCTCTTTAAGTAGAAGAACGGAGGACCAGCAGGATGTAGCAGGGCTGTTGCCTGCTAGTGTGGCAGATGGCACACTGAGATTGACTTGCCAAAGGGAAAATTAACTCACTTTTGGTGCATGGTGGGCATTAATCTCCAACCCTGATCAGTATTTCATCAGATCTACACGTGATGACAGGCAGGTGTTTAGGACTACCACTCCACAGGCGTCCACAGTGTCCACTGACCCAGAGGAGGACGGTGTGGTGTGAAAGGATAAATGGCGACATCAGAGCTGTGCTGTTTTACTCTGAGCAGTTCACAAGGGACAACTGTTGTGTGTCCAGATAATGAATGTTGCAGTAAGACAAATATTAGTTTACTTACAAGACAGTTTGCTTTCTAAACAAGAACTGACAGTATTGATCGGCCCTTTTCTGTTCGCCCGGTCATCCATACGCTACGTGCTATAGCTTAAGACAGGCTCCAATTGGATTTTGGGTAAATGATGCATCTCACCACTGCACTCCAGCATGTTCAAAATTACAGATTGCTTTGTTTATATAGATGTGATGACGGATTGCTGTTGCGGGCTATGAGGAGTCCTGATTCATCAAGAGGGAAGATTGTAGTCGAGTGGCAGGTCAGGGCTGATTGAAAGAAGTTATTGTTGGTCTTGGTAAAAAAAGTGGCATCGAGTCCAGGGGGAAATGCCTCTCAGCCATCCCCAACCCACCACCCTACAGCATCCCCTCATGTTGTCAGACCGAGACGGGCCCTGTGTTACTGCCAACACGGCCTGTCCAGGTGTGTCTGGACGCTCCATCATCACGCTGGCAGACCGGTAGTCCTCTGCACCCGTTAACCATCACTTACGTAAATCAACAAAGCAACATCACAGGAAATAATCCTGTGTGGCTTGTTGGAGCAAAACACAGTATATTGTCATTACATCATCATGACTCTCCCTGTTTAGCACGGTGAACTAGTGGGATTGTACTGACACAACACCAATAGTTAAAGTAATCTCATGATCACTATCAAAACAAGAGCAGCCCAGACCCCCCACTGAGATTAACTCACCAAAAGGAAAATGTACCTGCATTTGGCAGTTCCAGACTTGTCTACGAGCTCATGAAATCCCGGTAATGTGGTGCGGCTTCCTCTGCAAGTGTGTCCCACTTCTGTCAGATAATTATACTCTCTCTTGAGGATATACCTTTTGGTTCCAAGACCAAGATCTAGCATTCTGCATTTCTTATGACAGCTAATCAACGACGAGTGGCAAGTTGAGCCCTGGGATAGCGCCTGAAATAAGACTCTTCCCAGCCCCGCTTTACCTGTCAATGCAACGTTGAGGACACGCAGAGCTGAACTGGTTGAAAGGACTCTTCCTCCAGGCATCATTCACAGATAAAACCTTTATTTATAAAACAGTTCCATAAGAGTGGGGCATTCACATTCATTGGTATGCTAGCATTAAAGGCATGTTAAAGTTGAGAGCGGAGAAGGGAAAGTATGTACTAGTGGTCTGCCTTGCCTTTTATAGTACCTCAATATGAACTTAATGCTATGGCAAACAAAGTACCTTTACAAAAATATCCACTGCATGTATTGCAAATTCCTGCCTTGTTTCCTACCTGTACAATGTCAAGTATGTATAAGAGTAATATATAAACATTTCAAATGTACAGCACAGTTAATTTGGGAAAGACAGTATGTACAGGACACAAACAAACATAGAAAAGAAACATTGGGTTTTAAACGTTATTGCAGTTTAAAATGAATGAAGCGGTCGTTTCTCCAAAATACCTGTACAATCCAATACGCTGGAAATTACAATCCTTAGAGAAAGACAACCATCATCTAGTCGGCTACATTTAAAACAATTTGAAAAATGTCACACTATTGCATTTTTTTAATTTTTTTTTTTAACAAGTGGACCAAATCTTTTGCCAACAGTTCAAGCCTTCACCCAAAAAGTTACTTTGCCAAGATGTACAAAATCAAACCTATCAATAAATAAGAATTGCACTGAAAACAATAAAAAACCTCATGATGTACAAATAGAAAAAAAAATATTTCAAATATATAAGCAAACAGTGTACTTTAGTGCACAAAATACAGCAAAAAGGCAGAGTCACGATAAAATCAATCTCCTTCCTGTCCCATTCAATCTGACTTCCTCTACTCAGGAAGTCTGGCTAGACGAGCGCAGCTCTTAGGGTGGGTCGTATTAGTCTGTAGCAGCTTCCACTCAGTGCCTCTTGTCCTTTCCCATTATCCTTTTAACTTTCTCCCCATTTCTTCAGAGAAAAGGAATCCAGTCCAACTGTTGAGGGGAAAACAATGGGAGGAGAGGCACAGCCCAGAGAGCTGGGTGGAGCCGGGTTAAGCATCAGTGCTTGGCAGATTCATTGCAGTCATTACCGTTGGGACAGACTCGCCTCGCCTCTCTAGGGGGAGAAACCATGCTTCTCATGTCTCTTGACCAATAGGCTTCTACCAGAGCAGGCAGGGTGGCTGACGACATGAACACAGCCTTCAGAGTCGAGGCACAGCTTTGGTCAGCCCCTCTCACCTTTCCACCATGAACGTGTGCCCTCTGTCCACATCGGACCCTAGGAGGAAGGGGCATTGCCGGAGTCGGTGGCACAGCTCTCGGCTGGGTCATAGAAACAGTCCTCGTTGACCACCGAAGTCAGACTCTGGACGCTGAACTCCCTCTCCAGCAGGGCGTTGAGGTCCACCACCCCTGACGACGACGCTGCGTCTGTCTGACTGTCCAGTGACCTGCTGTGCTCCTTCATGCTGAGCAGCACCCCCTGGCCCCTCCTGGAGCTACCGCTGCTCTTCCTCTGGACGGGGTTGACGTGGCCCCGCGTCACCTTGGGCTGGCTCTGCGGAGTGTCCACCTCCGCCCCCTCCGGTTGGACGCGGGGGGCCGGCGCACATCGCGACACCGCCTCCTCTGAGAGTTTAAGTTGGAGGAACTGAGCCTCGATGGCGCTCGTGGGGGAGCCGCCTCCTCCGCTGCCCCTCCTCCTCCTCCTCCTCCCCCGGCTCTCGCTGAACCCGTCATCGTCCTCGTCGCTTAAAATATCAGACTCTTTCACAGAGGCCGGGGGGTGTTGCGAGTCGCACCCAGAGCCCCGGGACCAGCTCTGTTGGGCGGGGGGGAGGTGTAGCTCCGAGGGGGTGTGGGGCGGAGGGGCCCCAGAGGAGCTGTGGGTCCCACTGCTCAGGCTGCCCTCGTCCCAATCGGGCCCAGGTTTGGAGCTCCCAGCCTGGGCGGGGAGGCCTGCAAGGGGCTGCTTACACAACCAGGAGGCTCTGGAGGAACCTGGTGAGGGAGATGAAGATGGGAGGGTCAGAGAAAGGTTACTCTTATCTGCCTCCAACACTCCACCATATACGCCCCTCCAGCATTTTATGACCTCAAATTAAAATGCTCTGGTGTTTGTAGTAAAGTAAAGGTCAACGTCTGCCTGAGCATTTTATTCCCTGTTGAGATAAAGTAAGATATGATCATCTGTACACACATACTTGGTATTACATTTTCAAAGCCAACTCGTCTTAAAGGCTACATCTCAGTCAATAGGAATCCCCCCCCTGCCCTGTGTGGGTGTGTTTTCATACAGTAGCATACTGAGCGATTAACTCCTCCTTCCATTTTGACTGAGCCGTTGACAGACGGTGCTGGACGCTCACCTATCCTGGCGGAGAGGGGCCGGGTGCTGTGCAGGAGGGGCAGGCGGTCCTTACAGCTCCTCTCCGAGATGCCGTCACTCCTCATGTTCCTCCTCACGTTCTCCCTGAGGATGGAGCGGATCACCTTGATGATGTTGACCTTGCACTCCGGCACACTGGGCAGAACAAAGCAGAAAGGCCTTGAGCGAAGGGGATATATACAGCCACTTCCATTCTGAATTGAAGTAAACAAACCCCTATAGCCTCTTGACACCCGGGCCCCCCTGAGGTCCATGAGGAGGTTCCAGCAGAATGAATTCATTTCTATAGTTAAGTACAATAATGCCAACCCTACAAAGCCCATACAAAATGAGTATTTAAGCTTTGGACCAGCACCCAAAATAGGTCTGAGATCAGTTTCTGGTGAATACCCACCTTCTATTATCGATATATCTTAATCAGACATGACCACATGTACTTCAAGGACCCTTATTCTTATTCTAGGCTGTGATGGGGAACAAATTGCTATGGAGTGTAATCCTTGCTGATTGGTCTCTGACCTGCTGCACAGCTGGAAGACGGTCTCTGGCCTCCCCTCCACTTCAGACCTGGTGTGAATCAGCTCCCAGATGCAGCTGCTCTCTGTTCCTGGGAGAGCAGGGGGGGGAAATAAAGGAGAGGCTTTTCATCACGCCGTCCAAATATGGTTTACGGTCTCAAAAGGAGATAAGGAGGGAGGCAACTGGAGCCGAATCGAAATGCCAGAAGGTGTGTGTGTGTGTGTGTGTGTGTGTGTGGGCAAGGAGACTCAGTGGATGTATTTAGTGAGTGATTTAACGGGGCTGCTGTGTTGGTGTGAATGTACGAGTGCCGCGGGTTCTTACCAGCAGTGTTTCCCAGTCGGACCTGCAGCTCCGAGAGCGGGATGAGCCAGCGGAACTTGAAGGGGTCCACGTCTCCGTGGGACAGCGCTGAACGAGGGTTGGTCTGGGCGGGACACAAACATCAGAGAGATTTGTTAAGCGTTGCACTAAAGCAGCCATTAGATGCACCTAAGAGCAAATGAATAGTAGAGAGAATCCTTACCATCTTCTTCTTCAGCTTGTTGTTCTCCCTGTAGACCAGTATCACCGCTTTCTTGAACACTGACGAGAGAGAACACACCAGCATCTTAGTCTCGGCTGTGAATGCTGCTCAGGGAAAACCCACTGAGGGAAGGCGTCCCACAGTAGATGCCAGCTCAAAGCCTTAAAGCGTAAATCTGTGCTCCAGCTACGGATACTGAAATTCTCTGAAATCCGTTTCAGTGCTACTGCATACATACTGGAAACCCAATGTACTGATTCAACTTGTAACTGCAAACACCCAGGGGGTAACACTAAAAAAAATAATGGATCCAATAATTAAAACCGTGTCGAATTTGGCCGTTTGTGCCCAAAGCCACTGAGACGACACCAAATGTGGAGTTTGATAGGAATGCCAGCCAATGGCAGCGGCTGCCAAAAAAAACCTTTAGTTCTGGTAAGGGGGTTGGGGGGGTGGGATTCATTTCCCCAGAATGCAACAGCAGCGGCAGGGACAGTGTGCGGACTCACCAAACACGGTCATCTCAGGGTCTTTTCTCATGCGGCCCAGTGATGGGTGGGGGTTGAGCCAGACCACTGAGGAATGCATGAGAAACTCCCCCATAGAGATCTCTGTGACCTGAGAGAGAGAGAGAGAGAAAGAGAGAGAGAGAGAATTAGGAGCCAGACTTCCTGCTGTGTGAGATACATACTAAGTACCCATGTCTGTGAACGGGAGTACCACAGATACTACAGACTAGCGATCGCCTCGTGGGGCGAATGCCGATTTCAAAGTGGACTTTCATCCGCTGATGGTGAGACGGAGCCTGACTGAGCGCTGTTGAAACCAGACAGCAGCTAGCATAATGATAGCGTTCACTTTGAATATTTATGGCGCGGTGGCTAAATATTCCATCAACTTTTAAATTCAACTTTTAAACTCATTCCCTCCCTGGGGGGGTACAGCAGACAGCAGACAGCGTTACCAGCATGAGGAGCTGAGCTGCTCTGCCAGGTTCTCACCCCCTTGACTTGGCTGGTCTGAAGTGGTTTGTTTTTATTGGTTATTAAGGATTAGTCATGATTTTTTCCCGACTAGAGGTCCTGTTGTCCTTGAACTGTGACGTCTTGCACCACCGTCACCCGGGACAATTCTTATTCCTGTGAGGTGATTGGGGTTGCGGGAGCGTCGGCCTACCTCCTTGTCGTGGCCGGTCTGCTCGGCGACTAGCTGGTCAAAGACGGAGCCGTAGTCCTCGTAGATCTTCTGCATCTCGTTGATGTGGCTGGCCACCTTCTCCATGGCTTTCAGGGCCTCTGCAGGGACACGGGGCAGGGGGAGAGCAACGGGTTAACGACTGTATGCAGGAGTCAGACTTTTCTTATCTTTTCTTATTTTACAGTGAAACAGAAAACAGATACCGCCGTGGCTCACTTGTCATTTGAACATGATTGAGATCGGACTCTAAATATCTCAGGAGATCACGTTGCTGTATGCCAGAAAATGGCTTTTATGCATCTCCTGAGGCGGTATTGATTTAGATCTGTCTGCATTAGTTGTATTTGTATGTGCAGCGTGGCAGGACGTCCTCCAGACTGAGCAGAGTTCTGTTTCACAATGTGAGTCTGAGCACATCCATATCTGGCTTTGAAGATACGGTAGTAGTGTGACAAAAATGCCAGTTCCAGGTATGACTGGATGAGAAAAGTGACACCGAAATGACAAGTGTGTGTGTGTGAGTTTCCCCCTACCGGTGAGGTGGTAGTGCTCCTCGCTGTCTGTGTCGGTGAGGGAGACCAGCTCCCTGAGCAGCAGGGGGTACTTGAGCACCCTCTGCACCGGTTTGATCAGGTAGGACTCCAGGGTGGACGAGTGCTGCTTGGTGGGATTCCTCGCGTCCAGGAATTCCTTGAAGGCCCGGTCCGTCTTGGCTGAAACACACGACACCGAATTACTCAACAGTGAGACAGAGAAAGACGTGCGCCTATAATGTTTACCCAACATGAGATCTGAAAATAAGGACGACTGTTGGCTCTCCGATGCAGACTAGTAGTACTGTTAGTGTCCTATAGAACCCAGTGCAACCTCCTGGTGCAGTAACATGCCTCCAGCAGGGGGTAGTGTCGGCTTCTCCTCACCCGAGCATGACCACTGCAGTGCTGTCTAAACATGCCAGTGACACTTCCAAGGATCACACCAATGTTGCGATGGAAAACTGAATCTAGCTGGACTGTGCTTTCTTAAATGCTTGGTAGACGTGAACAAAAAAACAAAACGTCGGGATCGCTTCATTTAGGCACAAAGCTGAATGAGACCAATGTCAGGCAATGTAGGACAGTTTCCAGTCTGCTGTAAAGGTGATGACATTTTCCCCTTGCTGTGAAGCCTCTCTGTTGTCATCGTGCCGACTGGAGGGAGCCATTAAAGTATTAATTATAGCACTCCCAGCCACAGACAGGCAGCTGCATCCACACCTCCAGAGTAATTGGCAGGCAATTAACGAGCCGACGAGTAAACAGAGAAGCTCAGGAAACCCAGGGCCCCTTGGCATGATGGGAAGGGGGGGTGGGGGGGTGCTACTCTGTGTCCTCTGGATCGACTGGCTTTGACCAGGCTGTGCTGGGTGACACAGTGCACCGTGTTCTGCTAGGCTGTTCTGAGCTGTACTGTGCAATTACAGCGCTACACTGTGTTTATATTGTTTCACGTGCAACAACTGTAAGGCCGTACATCCCTTTCTCCTCTCAAGCTTCCGTTAAAAAAAAAAAAAAAAGGACAAAAGCGCTGACACGTGCACCCTCTATGTCTTCGTTGCCTGTCGTCTTTTTCCCCATCGCTGGAATACTTGGGAGCCGTTTTGTGCTGATGTGGCAAAGCAACAGACTTCCAGCACATCTGAAAATATCAAAGTACCACGCTGAGATCTGAGGCCGTTCCTCAGAGGGTTAGCAAGATACGACTTTTTTTTTCAGAGCTTGAGGTTGGCATGGCATTTTCAGTAAATATAATTTTCATGATCTTTCAGAATGTTAAACAGTATACATGAAGACAAAATGGGGAAAAGGTCAACACCGGCGTTGCTTCGATAAGTACTTTATTCCACTAGAGACGCTTCGGACCGTTTTTCCCCCGCTCCAATCCCATTAAATCTCCATACTGCTACCTACTTCGAGGAAAATCCCACGCAATTCTGTAATGGTATGGGTTTAAGCGGCACCGGGGGGGGGGGGGGGAGGGCGTAATTTGCTCACCCCCCTCCCCCCTTGTCGGCGGAGGAGCCAATCTTCTTACAATTCTCTGTTGCCGGGCATCGTTCCCGAATGGCACTAGCGAGGCCGGCGTGGTAGCGGGGCATAAATCAACTGTAACATTTCTACTCTGTCACATGCTGAGGGAGATGCGAGGAAATATGAGGGCTGTCTGGGCTGGACCAGGCCTGGCTAGTGCTGCAGGACAACAGCGGTTATCACAGGTCCATGTATTACACTATTTGTTCGAAAGCAGTAAAACAGCGATAAAATCAAGAGGTGAGTAAATACAACTTCAGAGAAACCTAATATTGTGTGTGTGTGGAGTTTGACAGGCTGGTGACGACACCGCTCCAAATAAGCGGAGGCCGAAACTTGGAACGCACAGCGCCGCGAGGGGATGACGGTGATGCAACATGGATGCAAGGAGGTCGTATTCAGCCGGGGATAGTTTGGATTGGTATGAGTCTGTGCACAGTTTCTGCATGTAGGTGGCATATGTGTGTGTGTGTGTGTGTGTTTAGGCCTTGGTGTATTCTTTGCGTCAATCTTTACCTCTCGCCAGGACCTTCTGGACCTTGATGTGGTTGGCGCAGAAGCCGCTGTACAGCTTGAAGTGGTCGGCGTAGTACAGGAACGAGCCCCCCAGAGAAAACAGCAGCTTCTGTAAATAGAGCGGCAGTGAGAACGGCAACAGCAAAAATAAAGACCGAGATACATCACTCTCTCCATCTGAGTGGAACAGAAAGCAGAGTGCACAGAGAGAGAGAGAGAGAGAGGGGAAGCGAGAGCGTGAACATGTGAAGTCGTGATCTGACCACTCTCTCCTCAACTCTCTGGGGAGAGGATTCAAACGCCCCGCTGCCCTCTCTCTCTCCTCCTGACCTCTGAGTACACTAGCTTTCAGCGGCGCACAATCCAACCAGCCAGCCGCTGCTCGGATCAATAGACCCCCACACCTCGTCATGTCAGGACAATGGATCAGCCCCGCTGCGCTCCTGTCAACCCAATTATTTATAAGCCTCAAGATGTGAAAGAACACGCCTGCTCGTCAGACTGGTGACCAGAATCAACCAGACCCAGAGTAGAGGTTGTGTCTGTTTCAAGCTTGTGTAATCCTGAGTCATTATGGTATACAATGGGTGTGTGTGTGTGTCTCTATCCCACCTTGAACTGAGCAGGGGTCTCCAGGGTGCTGAAGTCGGGCGAGGAGGCGATCCTCTCCTCCAGCGTCTGTAGGAAGACCCTCTGGAAGTCCAGCATCTCTGGCAGGCTGCCAAACAGACTCTCCATCTGGGAGGGAGAAGGGGGGGAAGCGGGGGAGAAAGAAGGGTGTGTAAAGGAATATGAGGGAGGATGTGAAGCATGGAGCAAAGATAGATAGCTTGTAATTCATAACAGTCTGTCAGACACCCTGGAGTGTTAGAAAACCTCCACTGATGGCTCGTCTCTGACAAAAGGCACCTGGGTCTCCCTGGGTCTCTCTCTCTCTCTCTCTCTCTCTCTCTCTCTCTCTCTCTCTCTCTCTCTCTCTCTCTCTCTCTCTCTCTCTCTCTCTCTCTCTCTCTCTCTCTCTCTCTCTCTCTCTCTCTCTCTCTCTCTCTCTCTCTCTCTCTCTCTCTCTCTCTCTCTCTCTCTCTCTCTCACTCTCACTCTCACAGACAACACAGCCGTTGTCTGACATGCCCTTGTCCACTTTGCTCCTGGACGGCTCCTAGTGTCCCATAATGGCCTTTTAATTTACCCCAGTGCTCAGCGGCCAATCGACCGCTGGGAGAGACGTCCTGTGTTGGAGGTCGCTCAACACACCGCTGGGAACTGCTTTGCTAAAGGTCGTTAGCGTTCTGCAGCTACTACCATATGTTGCCACGGGAACGAAACCTAATTTCACCCACAACTATTGAACTATTTGCGATTTCATAATGAAGAAAGCTCACGTTCACATCAGTGGGCGTTTGAGGTGAATCTTTAAGGGGTGGGTTTGCCCTCAAGCTAGCCCTTTGCTGGCGTGTCCCTCTGGGAAGCTACAAGGTCGGTGTAGGGGAACGCTAATATGTCCTGCCAGTCACAGCGGTAACGAGGGAGATAGGACCTAGCCTAGTTCACTGAGATCACCTCTGGCTAATAAACACTCAATGAATTCCGTGTCCTATATAGCGACACCTCCCAGGACGCGCCTCCTCTCATTAGGCTTGTCATCCCATATCTCACACACACACACACACACACACACACACACACACACACACACACACACACACACACACACACACACACACACACACACACACACACACACACACACACACACACAACGTACCTCGTCCAGTGTGAGGAAGGTTTCATTCTGCAGGGGCTTCAGGTAGATCTCAAACAGGCAGGCCAGGTCCTACACACACACACACACACACACACACACACACACACACACACAAAAAAGGTCAGTGCCAGGGAATCAAACAGCAATGCCAACATTATCTCTTAACCTTTAAAACCCACTTTGATCATCAGATCAGCTTTCACTCTTCCTCCTCCTCCTCTCTGCACCGACCCCTCCCTTTCTTCATCTCTCCCCCACTCTCCCTTTCTCTCTCCCCTCCTTTAATGTAACTGCAGCTTGTCTCGGTATCAGTGGGGATATTCTCATTAGGTTGATTTATGAGTCCCCCCCTCGGCCCCCACCCCCCCAGGCTCTGTAGCCCCAGCCTACGGTGCACTAATGGATCCAGGCGAACAGGTCGCCACAAACAGCAAGGCACACTGGGAAGACGTGAAATAAAAGAATGAAAGGCAGAGGAGAGAGGTAGTGAGAGAGAGAGACAGCGTGGGAGAGAGCAGCCCTGACAGGCGTTAACACCAACGAGGTAAAGACATCACAGGAAGCAGCTCAATGTGCGTCAGGGAAGAAAAAGGTTGTGCCTGAATCTTTAACTGTTAGGGACGGCTAAATGATGAGGAGGGAGGAGGATAAACAACGACAAGGCTAGGGAGGAGGAGGAGGGAGGTTGGTCTCTACCTCTGACACCACAGGAAAACGGCATCGACTCGACGCTTTCTTTTTTACGTCCTGTATCCATCCCTGTGCGATACACGTCGTATAAAATGCGGAAGGACTTGGCAGCTGACAGGTGTAGTGCGTATTACTCGTCATGACTGATGGCACATGTGGCCAATAAACAGCAAATGAGCCAAGTGACTTTCAGAGGCGCTGCCGTGCTTTCCGTCTCGATGGCAAAAAAGTCTGGATCTGCAGGGTTTTCATCACTGTGAAAAGATCTCACCTTCACATAGGACTTCTCCGTGTCCACCAGCTCCTGGATGACCTTGCGCAACCTCTCGGTGTCGCTCATGTGCTTGGGGCAGGGCCTGAGCAGGGCGGCCTCCCCCCTGGGCCCCGACGCCGAGCCCGGGCCCGCCGAGGGCTCCTTGGAGTCCTCCATCAGACCCGCGGAGCCCGAACCCGCCCCCTCCTGGAAGGACTGGTAGAGGGTGCACACCGTGTCCACGCTCTGTAGGGGGCGACAGAGAGAGGTGAGGACGGGGATCGTGACAGATGAATGTTCCTCATTAAGAGAGGATGAGGTCAACCAGAGGTTCAGCTCCACTGCTGTAGAAAATAATGATGTACATTATTGTACATACTGTACATGAGCAGTGATTCCCCTGGGCACACACTTAGGAGACTTAGTCATGCACTCTGTGCTAATTGGCTTTGCATCGAAGAAAGATTAGCTGGATAGCAGATAGCATTATAGCACATTCTTTTTTCCCCAAGCCATGATGGACAGTTATGCAGCTTTGCATCATATCAATTCCACTAAATGTAATCATGTAATAGTTTGTATTAGAGGGATGTGAGGGATGCTACAGCTTGGTCACCGCATCTCAGCTCACCAAAGTCCTACACCTCCTGCCTGTGTTGTACATGTGTGGTGGCTGGTACCCCGCGGAGAACGAGGTGCCGTGCCATTTCTAGGTGTTTGATGGAAACATCAGTTCCTATTGGACTGCATCGCCCGGGGTAGGGAAATTAACATCCGCCGCCGGCAACATACTGTGAAATGTTGCCTGTGGCAGGGTGGTTTCTCTCGTCTACCAACCACTGTGACAGAACATAAACCATCACGAGAGTTTCTTGTCTAATCCTCGGTAGGTACAAAAAAAATGTGTTTTAAATCCACCAGCCACTGCAGTGGAAGAAATCTCTCCTGCCTCTATATATTACATGATGTTGGCCACTGCTAACCAAAGCTGATCTTCTTACCTGACAACCTCATGCATCAACCAGGACCGTGCTGTTCATCAGTTATGATGTGATTTCTAAGTTAAATATAGTGTTACGGTCCTCCTCAGCCCATGTGGATGACATGATGTAGTATAATAATCTGTGGGCCGTCACAGGATCCAACAGAGGCTGGTAAGTGCCAGTAATAGCAGGTTCCCATCCGCTGCACTGCAACAGCACTGTGGGATGGCCACTGTGCAGGGCAAAACAGCTGCTCAGCACTATCCGCCTGTGTGTGTGTGTGTGTGTGTGTGTGTGTGTGTGTGTGTGTGCTGGTATTTAAAATACTGCATAAGCAAGCACTGAAGTGTGGCTTGTCACTAAAGCAACACACATGGATCAATACACTCTTCATTCTGACACTTACAGGCATCGATACACACACACACACACACACACACACTTCCCAGGCAGTGTGTGAAAGCTTGTCTGAGTCTTTCAGCCACACACACACACACACACACACACACACACACACACCTCCCAGAGACCCCACAGCCTATCAGGGCTTCCATTAATACGCCGGCAACTCATCAGCTAGCTCATTATTGCATGGTCACTCCAGAGACAGCCCTCCCGAGCTGCAGCATAGTGTGTGAGAGAAAGGGGGGAGGAAGGGGGGGGGGGGGGGTGTGTGTGTGAAGGCAACTTAGATCAAGTCCCTCCACGGCCTCTGTGTTTGGGCTAGGCCGTCTCTTTCAAGTGATCTACCGCCCAAAACAGCACTCGACTCTGGGGCTCTTCGGATGTGGGCTGATAATTATGAGGAGACTTAATCTCCCTCTGCACGGGAGGAGGGAGGAGGGGGGAGGGGAGGAAGGATGACACCATTCTGACAAACACACAGCGCATATACAAAACACACACCTGTACGTGGAAACGCACACTGACTGGGTTCACATGGGAGCCTACTAAAAAACGAGAGCACCTATTGTGAATGAAAGTTTTGTTCAGTCAGAAAGTGGTGGTATGAACCTTTAATGATCCGTTCAATAGGGGAATGTCAGCAGCCATGTAAACACGTGTTGGTGGGAATACACCATATTCTGTCTGTGCATGTTTGTCCACTCAGAGCAACGTGACATCAACAAGTCTCCAGGAAACGATCGCAACGTTACTCTCAACGTTTCTGCTGATTACACGCTTTGGTGCATCACCGATCACTTCAACTGGCGTCTTCAAATCGGAAGGAATTCATTCTGTAGGATAAAATGGCGCACTCCATTATCCAAAAGATGACAAACCCCCACACACACACACACACCGGGCCAGTCAACCTTCATTCACTGGCACGCGTTCTCCTGAAACTCCATATTGCGTCAGGCGGGCGGGGAGATTGTCTGGAGGAAGCACAGAGGTTGAAGGATATCAGAGCGACATATTCATCAAGCGGCTGGTAGCTGGTAGCTCCAGACGGGGGGGAGGCAGCCTTGTGGAGACAGATAACAGTAATATCAGTCTCCGGGGGGAGGGCTAACCGGGTCTTTAGAAGCATGTGTTTGTGGCAAAGAGCACACAGCGCTGCTCAACTGGTAAGTTAATGCTCATCACACACACACACAAGGGAGGGATATGGACTCATATTCACCACACACACAAACGAGGCAATTGCAGCGCCACACAGCCAGCAAAAAGGCACATACACACTTGATGGACACAAACTCGCTGCCACAGGGAACGAAAACACACACCCCCCTAATATTTTCATCAGCTCTTCATGGCAGATACCTGCATTGGAGCGTGACTAGGAGAGGTGGGGAGAGAGAGAGAGAGAGGGAGAGAGAGAGAGAGAGAGAGGGAGAGAGACCCACACACTGTCATGACTCAGGAATTGCGATTGCCTCACAACAATCTCCCCAACGCAGCCTGACAGCTAGTCCAAATAACCAATTAAGAGCCGGGGATGGGAGACGGCGGAGGCGGGAGAAAAGCCCCGGGAAGCGCCGGGAAAGAAGAGTGGATCCGACGGCGGCGGCGCTCTGAATTCCTATTCAGGTTGTCTCGGCGTTTCCACGCTGACACTTGACAGGCTCCCGCTCGCGTTTCTACCTTTCCTCACCATTTATGCCCTTTAGCCGATTTAGGAAAGAACGCTTTACATGAAAAATACAAAAAAAACAAAAACGACTTGTCGGCCTTAAAAGGAACTGAGAAGCTGTAAATTCATTTTCTTCTCATTCCATGCAGTGAAGTCCTCCAGGCTCCTACAGCATTTAACTGACCAGACATAGTGGCCACAGTTGAGCAGACCTTTCTCTCAACCCCGTCACATAACCCTACAACACCAGCCTGTCTCCATCTCTCTCTCTGAAATCAAAGCAGAAATAAATCCATCTCTTTTTTCAATATTACACCACTTATTGAACATACTCATTTCCAGAAGTAGTGCTACTTAAAAAACACTGCTGAGTGCCGATAACGACCCACTTTGACTTCCACCCTCGACTGTTTATGAGCCCCTTCTAAACATCGCTATCCAAAAAATATACCAGAATCAACAGTTACACAAAGCTCTCCTCATCACTCACCATGAAGAGCAGCCTGTACAGCAGCCTCCACGCTGCGGTGGCCTGGCGCTGGGTCCTCCGGGCCAGAGAGCAGCCCTTCCTCTGCAGCCGGCCCGACCTGGATGCTGGCATGACTGCTCCACAAAATGACTAGACTGGAGTTCAGATGTATACAGGCAGTGAAAAGGTGCCTTGGCTGTCTATCCTCTGACGGTCAGTCCAACCCCTCTTCAACTTTCTTCAAACCCCTGATTTCCCCATTAATGACCAGCGCCCCCTGTTAGGCCCCCCGGGGGGGGTTTGAAGCCTCAGTCTTGAGTTGCATCCTATGCCTCTGGGGGCAGAGTGGGCTTTGATGGGGATCAAGCCATTGATCCCGTGTCCTGCTTTCTGTGGGTGTAGGCAGAGAAAAAGTGCTTGCTGCTGGCCTGTTGTGCTGATCTGCATATCAATCGGCGGTGGACGGTCTGCCCACTTGGCTGCAGCACACCGAGGGGAATTCCTCCCCCTGGCAACATCACCCCCCTCTCGCCGTGTCCATCAATACAGGTCATGCAATGTCTCTCCCTCCTCATCCATCTTGTCCATCTATGTCTCAGTATCCCTTATTTCCTGTCTTCTTCCTCACCCTCCTCCTCCATCTCTCTCTCTCTCTCTCTCTCTCCCCCCTCTCTCACCTCCATGTGTAATTTCTAGAGAGCTGAATGGAGAGGCCAGGGGCTGTATCAGTGTTCGGGTCTCTCAATAGCAGCAGTACAATGTAGACTGTTCTGGCTTGTTACCTCCACACAGACAGGAATGGCTGACTCCAATAGGGGAGGCTCCGGGTATTGATGGCAAGAGCAGGAATCTAAGCTGTGGCCTCGCGCAAGAATGAAACGTGACAATGTCCCGCTCATTGCAGGGGGGGGGGTCGTTTCACACGCAGTAGATAAACACAACCTGTTTACGCCTTCTGCACTGACAGATCATTCACTATCAGAGGAGTCCCAACTAAGGGGAAGGATTAGGGATACTTGGTTTAGCAGGTAAGCGCCTGACTCAGATACTTTCCTGTCTGGGATCCTGTAAGAGGACTACGCTGCCTCGAGGTGTGTGTGGAGGTGTGTGTGTGTAAGAGTCTTTGGTGGAGCCCGAAGAGGTCGGAGAGACGGGTTAAGGAGAGACGGGTTAAGGAGAGACGGGTTAAGGAGAGACGGGTTAAGGGCAGCCAGATTTAGAACTGCAGCCAACTGGGCTGATAAGCCACATGGTGTTATCCACTGCATCCTAGTGCCTTCATCTCATTCTCAGTCCCTCCAAACTCAAGGAAGACATCGATCAGGCTCTCTGCATCCAACAGTGGCTGAGAAACCCATCATCACATGCACCATGCAGTACTGTCTAATAGGCTTCCCTCTACGGTGCACACAGCTGAAGTTACCAGCATGCAACCACAGTCTTATTCAGTCTCATTTAACTCATATTCCAATACTTGTTTTTTTTGGAGTATTGGCTGTAAACACTTCTGGCTCTGTCAGACTGGGAGGTTGGAAAATAAACACTAAACACTGTCTCCATCTCCCGTCAACGCTCCAATGGAGTCATTATGTACAGAGCTCAGTCTACTTTGCAGATGAAACGCTGCTCAAATCAAAGGAGAAGCCTTGCGCCTCACCAGCGGAGAGAGAGGCCCTCTCTCTCTTTGGCTGAAATAAACAAACAATGGTGAAGCGGGAGAGGATAAAAGGGGGGGAGGATGAAATACAGGCGAGTCCCTGGGGTTGGTTTTACCCATCCCTCACAGGAAAGAGCCTTGTCATGCCACCGAGAGAGAGAGAGAGAGAGAGAGAGAGAGAGAGAGAGAGAGAGAGAGAGAGAGAGAGAGAGAGAGAGAGAGAGAGAGAGATAGGCAGGCCAGTGATTCATTTGCCATGTTAGGGGGCTATAGTGCCACAATGCCATCTTCTTTTCAAAGCTCAATAAAGGAAGACGTGCCCTCATAAATCAAACAGAGTAGAAGGGAGGAGAGAGGATGATGGGAGGGAGGGTCCGTCCCGTCGCGCTCCGCTCGAGCCCATTTACGCCTTTTATTATTCATCCTAAACAAATATTATTCCGCAGAGTCTCCGAGGACTTTGGGAGTGTGTGTTTTAATAATGAAGCCAGCTTTGGATTAAAAAACCCATTCTGCCGAGTCCCCGAGGCGTTTCAGAGCCACGCCGCCGCATGACTGCCAGTACAAAAGGCAAAGAAACGGTATCGCTATCCACCGTTCTAATTACACAAAGACGCCCGAAACAAAACGAAAGGTCAAGTACAAGCGCTTGTGACGAACGTGAAAAAAACGTGAGCAGCCTGTGGAGGAACGAACGGGAAAACCCCCTGCGCTGCCTACATTCCCCTACTGACCTGGAAACAGCTCAACCGGGGTGATTCAGAAGCAAGCCGAGCACCCTGGTCTATCTACACCGTACAACTGTCAAAGATGACATGATACCAACAGATAACGGTTTCAGAGGTAAAACACAGCCATAAAGACGGTAGCGGCTAGACGAACCAATGTAATTAACTCCAATAACCTGCCAGGGTAGCATCATGGGTAGGAATAATGGAGCTACAGATAACACCACGCCCTCCTGACCATGCTCCCATCTCCCTTCGCTATAAACCTGACCAGAGGTTTACAGAATACGGACCAGTCTAGCAGAAATAACACAGAAGACACATGAAACAGAAATGAGATGGTAACACAGTTATACCTGATTCATGCACACTGTCTAAAATGCTGAAGATAGAAATGCCTGACAGACAGGCGATGGTGCAGTGCTCTGACAGGAGACGCTCCCATAGAGGGTGAATGACAGTAAATGCACCAGTAGCAATTCCTACATCACCAAAATGACAATCAAAATCAAGAGTGCGTTATTTCTTCAAGTGTTACAACACACAACCTACAAACCCCCGACAACGTCAGCCCCTTAGTTACCGGTCGTTTGTCCCCGTCGGCTCCTTTCTGGCAGGCCAGGCAGGCGGCCACGTCCTGGGCCAGGCAGGCCAGCTTGTCCTTGAGGAGCCGCCGCAGGCTGAGCAGGGCCGAGCCCAGGAACAGGTCCTTCTCCTCGGCCTCGCAGCCGCACGGCCAGAACCAGCACATGGCCAGGAGGGAGCACAGGGCCTGGGCCGGCGACTGGTCCCGGATGAAGAGCTCTATTAAGGCGGCGAGGCAGACGCACGGCCGGGGGTCCTCCTCCGCCGCCAGAGGGACCGCGACCGGCACCGCTACGGCCGCGGCCGCGCTGGACGCCCCTGGTTTGGCCATCACATCCAAGATCTGGGTCATGCTGGATCCGGGTCGGTCCCTCTGTCTAGCCGTTCCTCTCCAGCTCTGTTGTTCCAAGTTGTTTACAGTGGCGCAGACCGACAAGGGCAGGCTAGCATTAGCATTAACTCCACTGACAGCAGTAAGCCCAGATTATTAGCCCGCTCACGGCCAGATGGTGGCTGATGGGTTTAGTCATAACACACACACACCCACACAACCACTTCCCAAATACACACATATACACACTCGTGTATTGGAGGGGGGTGTAGGGTGCTCTGTAGGATTTGGGGAGCGGGTGGTCGTAGCTCCGAGGAAGACAGGATGATGAGACGATACAGCCTAATATCAGTAGTCATCTGCCGTATCTTTTTGAAGTCGAAAACCCATGATGAGAGGAGAGCGGTGAATAATTCAACTCTCTCATATTCACACAGTCTAAAAAGTGCTAAAAACACTCTTTTCTTCCCCCGAGACCAGGCAATGGGGGAAGAGAATTATTCAATAGGCAAAAAAAAAAGAGCCAGACAAATAGAGCCAGCGACTGACTCGGTGTACAGCAAGCCTAGTGTCCCCACTCAATGGCACGGGACAACGTCATCAAGGGAATCGAGCCAAGTCACTCTGTGTTGACAGCCAGACCGAGCGCAGCCACTGCTCTCCTTACAAAGCCAATTAAACGCTCTTAGTTAAAAGTCTGGTCCCGGACAAAGAAAAGAGGCTTAATAGGCTGACAAGACTGTGACACCACCCCTTACCGTGTGTCAGAGACAGAACTGATGTTTATGGCGTTGAGTCAGTGTCACAACCATATGATTTACAACAATTTGACATTCAAGTAACATGGCAGAAGACCTGTACCGGATCGTTGTACAAATGACAGAATTACAGTATTTAAAGGCTCAGCGCTACATTACACTGAAACACACGTTCGTCATTGACTCGGTACAAGACTGAGAGTAGCAGTCTAAGTCTTTAGTTTTAGTGATATAGACCACAAAGACGTTGCAGTGTGTTTATCTGTGTGTGTGTGTGTGTGTGTGTGTGTGCTTGCGTACATGCCTGTGAATTCCCTGCAGTGGACTGGTGCCATGCGGTGAGACCAGACCATGCCAGATTACCTCCCACGTCCTCCCATCTGTCTGAGGGGGGAGCGTCTGGTATGCTGCGCGTGTGTGTGTGTGTGTGTGTGTGTGTGTGTGTGTGTGTGTGTTCAGTCGTATGTTTGAGAATGTGTTGATGACCAGGAAGCAGCCGATCCCAGAGAAAAACACACACTCTAGTTATAACGTTATAACTACACCAGCATGTCCAATCAATTCAAACTGAGGTGCCTCAAGGGGCACATCTGGGGCCACTTCAGTTAACTTCTTCAATCGATTCTTTAAGCTCATAATGGCACCATAACATTGCATTAAACCGATTGCTATGGTGCCGTATGGCCAAATATATCATTAAGTAACACACAGCCATGGGAAAACACATTCAATATGCCAATGGTAAACAGCACCGTTAACTCTGCCTAGTAAGCACTTTCACCACACACACACACACACACACACACACACACACACACACACACACACACACACACACACACACACACACACACACACACACACACACACCCCCTCTCTCTGGTGTAATAAGCTCAAATTGGAATGCAACGGACCAATTAATCAAAGGTAGTCAGTCTAGTGAGGCGGCGATTACACGGTGTGACAAGAGGCTTGAAATGAGTCTTTCCCTCCCATCCGTCTCAATCGTCTTTCACAACGCCGCGTGCACGTACGCGTGACCCCTATACGCTAAACACACGGCTGATTTTCTACCCGGCGACTCGATCTATTTTTCCACCCCAGAGAGCAACCTGATGGCGGTGCGGGGATTAAATCTGGCTCTTCTCAATGGCTGCAATCCGATTTCTCACCTCGTGTTGCTTTTTTTTTGTTTATTGCCTTTACAGTATCTTGCTCCATCTGATGGGAGCAGCGAGCAAGAAGAGCCTCCTTCTCTTTTTCCCCCCTCATTCAGCCTCATGCACACGTATGTATTTGCTGCACACACACACACACACACACACACACTTTATCACCCCTCCTCCTTTCTTTCCATTCAGTCCCCGTTCGTCAGTGAAAGACAAACAGGCGAGCCCAGAGCAGAGCGGCTGAGCAGCAGTAGCAGTGGTGCAGTGCAGATCCCAGCGCAGTGGGACTGACTCATGTCGCTGGGCAAACAAAAAAGAGCCAAACAGAGAGAGAGGGAGAGAATAGAGAGAAGAGAGCAGAGCCGCTCTAATCCACCCACTGGCTGACCCCGGGTCAAATACTCCACGGCGTCTACTGACACCGACAGCAACAATACAGCCACGGTAGTGAGGCCAATTAGCGACCGTTTCTGGTATATTAACTACCGCTAAATTACTGAGGAAATGGGCAAACACTGACCATTTACTTTCTTTCATTCTGCCCACATTGTTTAGGCAGATTGGTAAAAAATATGCAGAAAAATGCACTCACGATTTTGATAGGGACCACATGGCCTAAAGGACACGGAACAGTAGATGAATGATGCCGAGATGAACGCACATCTGCAGACGTCCTCACCCTTCCAGTCTCGTCTACATCATTAACACATGACTTTTCACACTCATTACTGCTCTCTTCAATAAGACCCAGCACAGAGACTCTCCCCTGGCGCATTACCGCACCGCTGAGGCGTAACTCCCAACGGGACGGCCACACTCAATTTAATGGCTTCAATAAAATTGGTATTTACGTATCAAAAGACCTGACCGGATATACTAAAATCGACAGAAATAGGCATGTAATCTGCCTGAATTCACAAGGGACGACCATTTGGCATACTTACAGGGAAGTTCTTCTTGCCACGTTGAATTGAGATGGAATTCGAGAGGTGTGTAAATGACAGGGTGCCGCTTGCCTACGTTGGTATTCTCAGTTTTCTGTTGAGACTAAAGGCCGAGACAAAGTCAGAGCCATGCACCAGGGAAGAAGATGCAATTACTAGTTGTACTCACGAGAGAAACCGCTCCAGTTTCTAATTGTATGATGGAGACGTGTGGGGGAGAGGAGGGGAGGGTGACACAGTCAAGTGTTTCTACTGAGGCCTTTGGTCCATGCCTTATAATCAAGTGTGTGTTCCCCTATGCAAGCATGTGTGCAAGTGTGTGTGTGTGCGTTGGAGGCGGTCCAAGTACGATTTGATGGCCTCTTCTCTCAGTCTGTATCCTGTCTATGTGACAGTAATAAGCTGTGTTTATACCAGTGGCTATCATGGTGATGGAGTATCCTAATTATGGCAATACAAAGGACTGGTGCCAGCCCATCTTCTGACAGCTGCCAGTGAGGATGGGCGCACACACACACACACACACACACACACACACACACACACACTTCCTACCTTGCTGTGTTGAACAGGCCTGTGTGGGCAAAGGGAGTGACCATTCTCCAGCCCTAAACCACCATCAGCCGCAGAGCACACATCTGGAGAGAGAGAGGTCAGTTAGCATTAGCTTGAGCATCATTCAGTGTGTGTGTGTGTGTGTGTGTGTGTGTGTGTATGTGTGTCCTTGTTGTCATGCACACATCATTGCCTCTGAATGAGAGTGGTATTTACTACAGCATATCCTTCTACAGACCACAACACATAAACAATGCTGGCTGGTTATAGCCTAAACCATCATGGGCGCCCGACAGTCGCTGAGAACTTCAATATGTCTCCATTCTACAACTGGCCAGGGCATGCTGTCATCCCACAACACAAACCTAATAACAGAACCTATGTTATCTCTGGTATAGCTTGAATGAGAAACCCTAAAAAAACTAAAAAAAACATTTAGTGGTTGAAGTTCATTAGTGGCTTTCCTGAAAACGCCACTTTGGAACAGTATTTTTCAAATGTGCTATCCTCACACTGACCTCAACCAGTTGTGTTGAAATCATGTACCTGGTTCTCCCTGCATCTCGTGAAATTCAAGGTCCCGAGGACATCTTTCTAGCAGTTGGCGTATGAAAACAATTTACTCCTGACATCCTGAATGTGACGGCAGGAAACAAAAGGAAACTTCTGGGCCTGCTGTTGAGTTGAAATTCTCCGTGCTAAGCTGGCAACCGCTGTCAACCCAGTGTCTTATTACTGGAGTTTGGTTACTAAGGATCTCTAGTCAGCTGCATCCAATTCTCTTGTCTTACCCAGTTTGCATCGGGCCGGATGCGTCAACATGACAGACAGCTCATCAGACAACGCCATCATGAAGTCATTTGAGTAATTTGCCTGTCGAGTGTTAATTCCCCCCAGTGTGTTTGCCTCCCTGCCTCCTCACCAGCATGCCTGCGATCATACGCCCTCTAGAGGAGGACGGTGGGAACTGCAGGCTCTTTGATCACGTGATCACGTCATTAGTCTGAGTGTTCAACTGCGGTTTGGTGGAGGAAGTAACACGCAAATGAATTACTGTCATTCAGATGATGCTGTAAAGACTTTGGCTTTCCCTGAAACTGACTCCGTGTGCCAAACATAATGACAGAAATCAATAAAAAGGCATAAAAAGGGTCTTTTTTTTTCATTTTATTAATCTAATTTATGATAAATTGTGCCTATCCTGACCACACTGAGTCAAATTCCCAGCATCCTTGGTTTATATAGCAATTATCCTGGACCATATCTATGAAAAAATATCCAATTCTTATAAAACCTAGTAGAGTTTTCCTTTGCGTGGTTGTGGCGCACCTCATTCCTCTTTGATAGGATGTCCCTTACCTTTAGAGCGAGGCTTTAAAAACAAACCAAAGCTTCTCCGCCAGCCGGGCATCAGCTGTGTCTGGATGACCGTCCTGCTCAGTCCGGACACCTTGCCTCCACGCTGAGACTAAAACGAGCTGACAGGAGGATACTATACATTCATGGTGATAATGAGCCCTCTGCGGTCAAACGCACCTCCCGGCCTGCCTTTGTCCCCGAGGATACACGGAGCTGCGAACCGGCATCTAGAGCTTTCTTTGCCGTTGTATATTTTTGATAGACGCCTGAGCAGGGGGTCGCCGAATTTGTTTTAAGGAAGTTGAGATCTCGACTTCCGTTTTGGAAGGGAAGTGTGGCAACGTGGTTAAGGGCGGGTGTGTCGAAACGGCTCCATCTGACTTCTAAGAAAGTGCAGAGATGAAGTGATGGCTTCAAAATGGACTATTGTATGATAAGACATGGTGTATTTTACAGACACACTTGCACACAGAACCGAGCAAGTACTGCCGCAGTGGTTTTGACAGGAAGTAGCATTTCACAGGAGGAACAGTATTCTCTCTCTCTGTTTCTCACCATCTGTCACACCCAGAGGTCCATGTGAAGCTCACTAAATGAATCTACAGGGTATCAATATCAATTGCACTTTTTTATACTGAAGTCTCTGTCAGGAAAAAATCTATAGCCTCTCCACAAATGACTACACACTCATTGGTTTGAGGTGTGTGTGTCTGTGTGTTTGTTTTATATGTTATGTATCCACCTGAGGAGGACTTGGCACGCTGGTGTGTGTTGTGAGCCTCCTGGTTGTGTCTGGGAGGTGGGGAGGGACGGTCGGGGGCCAGGGTCGGGGGCAGGGGGCCTTCCCGTCTCAGGCTCAGGTGGAGCGTCTGCTCGGCGAACAGCGTCTGGATCAGCGCCAGGTCTAGACCCGACACGCACCGGCCGTTCAGCACCAGGATCTCATCGCCTGGGCGCAAACCTGGGGACACACACACACACAAGATTTAGAGGTCACACGTGATGTTACTCGTGGTGCAATATTATCCGTCATTCCTGAACGCAGTAAGGCGGAGTAGTACCTTCAATGAAGGCCAGTTCATCAGGAAGCACCTCACTGACAAAGATCCTGCTGTTCTTCTGAACGTCTATGTGCCCCGTTACCGCAAAACCTGCAAAGATGGAGACATAGACGGATAGACGGAGTTAGATAGATCGACTGAAAGTTCAGGTGATATGTGCACGAAATTCACAAGTCGGCCTACACCAGCCAGTTGCTACGGCTGACTCACCGAAGTCTCCGGTGCCACTCGGCCTACTCATGTGCAGAGTAAACACGTTCATCGGGGCCACCTCCAACTGATCGTGCACCTACGGAGTGACGGAAAACAAAATCACAAACACTGTAAAATAGAAATGAAATAAAGAAGACCAAGAGCTCAGCGGGTCTCGTTCGTCCTGCTCACCATATCGTGGAGGAGCTCGCCGGGAGCCAGGTATCGAACTTGCACATCCTGTCCCACTTGCCTGTGCAGTCGGAGGCAGTGCAGGTCCGGGTCCAGCTGTTTCACCTATTTACACAAGAACCCTAACAGTCAACAGCCCGCACGCACAAAATCACCCATACATATTTCATGCACCGACGCTAAAGCCCCGACAGCTGCTGTACGGCAAAGGTGTGTAATACCGCTGAGTGACAAGACATGTGCAGTAATCTAAACAGGTTGGCCCAGGGGATTATGGGGCGCGTGTGTGTTGTCTGTCCATCCATCTGCAGTCACACCTATGGGACCGGGTGGGGTCGGCAGACTGGATGAGAGGGCGTGTTAAAACCACAGGATCTGTGTACAAGTTGTCACAGATGCTGCAACAATGACTATTTAGCCATGAAGAAGAGGGTGACTCGTGTAACACAAGTCAAACAAGGTAAAAACTTGGTCAATCAGGTATACTGCCTTTTGACTAGAAAAAAAACATTAAAAGTGCAAAGCAGCAGCAGGTCCTTAATGGAAAATGATCACCACAAAATGAAAACCCAGGACTGACAAAAACAACATGTCCACTGCATCAAGCATGAATGGCAGAATTGTGTCCGAAGACCTTGAGAGAAAAAAAGCGACAAAATCGCATCGCTGTTTTGCGACAAGTCTCGGGGATAATCGTTCTCTCGTCTCAGTGACAAGTCGTCATTTTCCCGCAACCCCCACCTTGCAGGCTGAGGCGAGGAGGTCGGCGGCCGTCTGGTCTCTTCTGACAGGAACTTGGACCGTCAGGCCGTCTGGCATGTAGACGCAGGTCAGCGCCTCTGCACCACCGCTGCTGCTGCTGTCCCACACGCCGCCCTCGGGGGGCGACATGGAGTAGATGTTGGTCAGCACGTCCAGCCGCTGTGGGGAGGAAAGGAGAGAGAGAGAGAGAGAGAGGGAGAGAGAGTTTGAGTAACAACACACAAATCAATACAATTCCATTAGTCTAAATGCGGAGCTTGGCCGTGGCTCAAGCAGCGGAGCAAAGATGTCATACAATTAGCCTTTCAGAAATTCATTTGACAACACAAGACGCCAGTTGCTTCACATAATAGTCATCGTAATGATCGTGTACACAAGAGGATTGGCAGCGGTCTATTGGCAGGTTCTAGACGGCGAGGTATCCGCGCAGCTCTCCGGCGCTCAAGACGGATTCGGTCCTAAAAGCCATTCACATCGTTTGGATTTGAGTGATGCACTAGAAATTGAAATTCAAAAAATCAGCGAGCCTTTCAAGAGAGCCATTATTCGAAGGCTTGTATTTGTCGGAGGCATTAACAGTGAGGTCTCTGACTTGGGTATTAATGCTGGGGTTCGCCAGCCGCTGGGGCCTCACAGGCGGTCATTTGGGGGTTTTTGGTTGCGACTCTGTGTCTCTGAAGGGAAAAGCGCCACTGTTGCATTGTGGGGCTGTGGTAGACGCCGCAGCGCAGCCTGAAGACCACAACTATCAAGGCTGAGGATCTTGAGGAACCACTCAATCACACCAACTGTACCAAACATCATGGGTTGAAGCAACTAATGATTCAGCATTTCTGACAAAACCGGTTTGGGTTCCCGGCTAGACTCAGAGGAATAATTGAGACATGGGACCCACGGGGGATAATTGCCTTAGTGACTAGGTCTGGGTGCACTGTGGTCTCTTAGCAGCATTATGGGACCACAAAAGGAGTGTGTGTGTGTGTGTGTGTGTGTGGATAAAGGCTTTCTCTCTGATGTGCATGTGTGTGAGCGGCGTGTCTGTTTTAGAAGCTGCCAGTATGCTGTTGTTGACGCATCACCTCGTTCCCAACAGGAAAGAGACCTGAGACCCCTGAGAGACAAACTGAGGTCTCTTTGAGGTCTGTTAGCTGGAGACACACACACACACACACACACACACACACACACACACACACACACACACAGTCACCCCACCACCAACACACACGGCACACTCTGGCGAAGGACAACAAAGTAGCATTCTGCTCAGCGTGGCTCGGAAAAACACGGCGTCCAGACAAACGCCTCATTTTCCAGCGTCAGTCTACCTTAGAAATCGACGCCAAAATAAAAGCCACCAATGTTCCTGCCGGTGTATTCAATGGCTACCAATGTTCTCTGCAAAATGTTTCCCTGACCTTTAGGGGACGGAGGCACACAAAGTGCCGCTTCAAACACCCGCCTATGTCCACCTCTTTGGGGAAGTGAGGTCATGTTTACAAACTCGAAAAAAAACACAAGCCGCCGCGTCGACCGGTTGCATAACTATCCCATTTGTGTCCGAGCAACGTGGCGTGACTGGAAAACTAAGATTCGGTTGCCTGCGGTGACCTGACCAGTGGCTGACTAACACTGTACACTCATTCATGGTCAGAAGGGGGGGGTTGTAACGGACTGACTGGTTGCCGGGTCAACGCTCCATCAAGGACTGCCAAGACGCCGGTCCAGGCACGCGCTGGACTTCAACAAGTACTCTGTGCGGTGTGTGTGTATGAGAGAGAGAGAGAGAGAAAATAAAACAAAATCTAAGTTTGCATTCAGCCATATAATTCCAAACCGGTACTTCAGTCTTTCCTCTCATGAGTGTGGAAATACTTTGCAAACTCGCCGCTCCCTCCACCCCGGAGTTTCTAAAGATGGAATGTGGAGTAACACGCGCGTTTGGTGACCGCCGTGCAAAAAAACACCCTTTCTGTTCCACTTAGCAACTGCGGTGATACAAATATTACAGTTCAGACTCAAACAGAAACAACGACATCAGTGACCAAGAAACAGAAACGGAAGACTATTTCCATTTCCCCATATTAAGTCTATTAAAAGGGGCGTTACACCTCATTTCCGTCAAAGCGCCACACCCAAGGTTCCTCTTTCCACACAAGCGCACACACACACACACAAAAATACACGGCAATGTACACCCAGACTAGCGAGCCTCGGCGGCCCTTCCTTAGCCCTGACCTCAGCGTCGGGGTCGAGGTGAGGGTACTCCTGGGTAGCGGAGCGGAAACAGAGGTGGCGGCAGAGAAAGAGGGATCAGTGTGGGACGGATGAGAGAGGTGAGGCGACAGATCACGACAGTACAAATAATAGGGAGAGAGAGAAAACACAGGTCTAAAAGGTGGCGTTTCATTCCCTAGGGGTGTGTCGAGGAAGCTGCAGCTCAACCGGTAGCCCCAACCTTAAACCACGCCGTAGTTACACGATAAAAATAGGCAGAAATCGTGACAGAAGGAATGGGTGGATGGAGGATTTGAAGTGGAACTATACTATACTATACTATACTATACTATACAGTACGGGGGGCCAAGGGAGCCTAGGTACTGAAAGGGTCATCCCCTAATAATCCCTTATAGGTGCAGTGCAGTATGAAACACTAACTCAACACACCAGCAGCCTGTTGAGACAGCTGCAGGGTGAGGATGATGGAGAGGAAGTTGACTGTATGGGGTACAAGGTTGTAACTGTATATGCACGTGAACATATGCACACACACACACACACACACACACACACGTGGACCACAACATACCCTTCACTTGACTTGAAAGGATTAGGAGAGGATTGCTTAATAGAGTACTTCCAGGGATTTAAGAGACCCAAGTAAGACAATGTCTCAGAGCGCAAAGTCATCAAGACCGAGGGGATGAACTGTATGTGTTGACGGAAATCAATACAGCTAACCTCTCTCTCTCTCTCTCTCCCTCCCTCTCTCTCTCTCCACTTCCCACCCTGAAGGGTCTTAATCCCCACGAAATTAAAATGGATTCCAGCGAAGAGTTACTTCCCACGTTCGTGTCCAACTCTAGCGGTGATCGAGACGCTGCGCTGTAAAAAGGAGGCCGACACGTTCAAAGCAACATGAAAGCATCGAGTTAATAAGAGGCCATCATTGTTTCCCCAAGCCACTTCCTCTTCTGAGTCCGGGGTCTGGGGGGCCTTCATGGCGGCGCTTTTGACACTAGCCACATTCACCACATGTCCCACACGATACGAGTCACAGCATCCGGTGGAACAGAGATCTGCTCTGTCTACACGGTCATCTTTGAGTGTCACACTTTTTAAGATCCAGACGCGCTTTGAGATATTTGAAGGAAAAAGCAGCGACAGAAACCAATGCTACTCATGTAATAATAGTGCGATACATTATTGATCCCTGTGGGGGCGGGGCGGATGTTTTTCCGACACTAGGGCTCGACTCCAGATCGTCCCGTTGAAGGCCGGGCCTCTTTAAACCGCTACCCACCCTCCCCTGCTGCCAAATTGAGAAAGAAAAAAACACAGCGGGACAATGAAATCACTGTGGGAACGTAGCTGAGGGGACGCCGACGCTCGGAGCCGAGAGCAGGCAATATTTCACACTTCCCTGTAACCTGCGAGTGAGATCCCCTCCACGCCGGCTGCTCCGATTGCCAGAACTCACACCACTCAATCATTTGACGTTTTAACACACAAACACACACTTCCACTCACTGCTTCTATTTGACACGTATACCCAACACCTTCCATTAACTCTTGTTGTGTGCACACCGTCGTATAACCCAGTATCCTCCCCCTCGTTAGATATGCTGTCTGTGGATCTATCTTGCACACACCTGCAGATAAACATGAAAGGAATCTCCGCTTTGATCCTGACCGGAGTACTACACACACACACACATTCTCATTACACCCTACCCAGCTCTCACACACACACACACACACACACACACACCATGTGTCTGAAAAATATCATTACACAGTCCGCCATCAAAACCATGAAAGACAGCAGGGGTCAAAGTAACAGGAGACCCTGCGTCTGCTACGGTTATTTCTGCTGAAATTGCGGCGTACCTCAAAAGACGGAGCTGTGCGAGACGGCCATCTATCACAGGACAGGGTAAGACAGATGGCATGGTGGAATTTCCCGCCTCCAAAATATCACCGGTTATAACACCATAATAAAACAAGTGACTGAATGAAATGGACTCACCTCCGTGCTGCTGGGAGGTGGGCAGTATGTCTGAGCCCCGGTGTCACTCTCAAAGATCTGAAACAGACAGACAGGCAGACAGACAGACAGTTAGGAGGACAGACAGAGAGGCACCACGCTCATTGACTCATAAGCGACTAAGCAGCCAGCCACCACGGCAACACAATATTAGACACACACACACTGCTATTATGTAGTTAATTAAAAACTATGCAGGGCGAGTGGAGCGCTTTGATATCGTTTCCACAGGGTCTGTAGCCTTTGAAGGGCTGGTGGTGGTAATACGCAGTGTGTGTGTGTGTGTGTGTGTGTGTGTGGACACTAAGGCAACGTTCCTGTGTGGCAGAGAGATGAAAAGGGGGAGCCAGTCTAGTCATGGATGAAGCACGGGTGCTCCACCTCTCCATCTCTACATCCACCCTGCTCCCCTTCTAAATCTCTCACTACTTGGTCCATTCCTTCTTTTCCTCCTCTCTCTCCAACCCATCCCTCTGTCTCTCTTTCTCTCAGTCTTCCCCCCCCCCCCAGCTCCTCTTCCTCGCTGGTGTGTGATTGCAAGTCCGGTGCCTCGACTCAATAATACAGCCGTGACGGAGCCATCCATCAGTTGGAGACGAGACTCCAGTACTCACTCAAAGAGGCGGCAGTTATAACGTTTCGCAGAGATACTTTGTCATCGGACAGGAGAGAAACGATACACATGACAGGACTGGCCCGGGACCAGCATTTTGCCGGGGTCCGATTCGTACTTTATAAGCTCAAAGATGCGACATGCGCGCCGTCATTAATAATATTCTTGGAGTTCAAGCTCAATTTCCTGCAGAAGAGTCCTTCCAATAAAGAGTACCCCGGTACGTTAGATCAAAAAGACTCAACATGGCGTCAGGAAGAAGCAAGAAGAAGAAAGTATGCATGGCCGTCACAATTCAATACTATTAAAAGGAAATCCTACATGGACTACCCTCGCCTGACCTTTGATCCCTGAGCCAAACCCTCCCTCCCACAGGAGTATATTTATAAAGTGGCTGTAAACGGTCCACCGTAAAGCTCGCTAATTTTAGAACGCTTTACTGAGCCTGTCTCCCACAAATCCCTGGACCTTTCTGGCCTAGTTCCCACACTGGCCGGCTCCTTAATGTATACAAGGCTTTTCTAAAACAGACGAGAGAGAGGGGAGGGGAGAGGGAGGGGGAGAGCATGACGAGGTTGTTGAGCAGGCGTCGCAGTGGTAAACAGGATTTAGGCTTCGTCAACACAGGCGAGTCAGTGTGGAGAGTAAAGGAAGAGGACCGCCGGCTAGCGCTCTGATGTTTATGCTCGGAGAAATAGCGGGTTAGAGAGAGAAATCGAGGGGAGAAAGTTAGAGAAACCAAAGAAGCGTGAGATTAGATGAGAGGGACAGATGGAGGTAAAGGGAGGACAAAGGGAGAGGAAAAAAAAAGGGAAGAACGCGAGGAGAGAAAGATGATAGCTAAAAAAAAAAAACAGATTAAAGAGAGTGCGGACGAGAGTTTGGCTTATCGGAGAGAGAGCCTCGCTGTCCAAATCCCCCTCTAATAAACGCGTGTTATGTCAATTCCACCGCGAGAGAGAGAGAGGACAGCCAGGGAATACATGACATCATCCAAAGAAACTGAATTTCCCCCGCCAGTCTGGGAGAATCGCGGCAAACCGAAACTCACACCGCAACGCCCGTTCCCTCTCCGAAAGAAAAACAAGAAAAACCAAGACAGCAGATGTCCAGGAAAAGCCATCGCTCTGAAATTCCCTTGAAGCAATTACCAGCCATTAGCGGCTCTTTATTAGCCTCCACGCAAAAAAAATAAATAAAAAGATCAGAATAGCACTGAAGAGAGCCTCTAAGAGAAAGGGGGACCCGGTGGAAAAAATAAATAAAGGGAAGCTGTTTAATATTTAGGGTCTTTACACCAACCATCTGCTGCTGTCTGCAGGGCGGAGGCAAGAGTGGAGCCTGCTATCTACCACATATGGCTTTTAATAATTCATATCAGTGCTGCAGCGCCACCTCGGCCTTCTGTGCTGTGAAAGTGGGTCTCATTAGGCTGGCCGGCTGGAGTTCCCAGGAAAAACAACAACGCACACACACACACACACACACACACACACAAAGACACGCGGCGTGGTCATAAATGTCACAGCACAGGTGGCGGGGTGGGCCGGGGTTAGATGAGGCAGATAGATCAGGTCTGCAATTTAACCGGAGTTGCGTTCACAACAGAAAATACTCAGGTTAGTTCAGGCAAAGGGGCGGGGCCTGGGTGGAGCGTGCGGGAGACAGGACATGACGCAAAAAGCACGCTGCAGCACGAAGGCCGTTTTTTGCGTTGACGTCAATACTAAATGTAGTTAGACGTATCCGCAGTATCGACGAAAGGGTGGAAAGCGATATGTACAGGCAAGCAGAAAAGAGTACGAAGCAGTCGCCTTCTTCCTCACCCTTGGATGTTTGTGTTATCCCGGTTTCGCGCCAGTCGTGTGATGAATGTCATCAACGCGCCCACTAGATTGCGGGTGATCAAAGACACACTCCACTACCTTCCTATGCATTCATCTAATGAATGGAGTTCCATAAAAGAAACATGAGCAAATGAGCGTTTCCTATAGCGATTCTTTTAAAAAAAGACCACCTAGTGTAGGAGTATTCTCAGGGGGGGAGAGTGGTAGATTCCAACATCAATAAATAACTACTGCATGAGACTAATTACTAACCTGAGAGGATTTAGACCCCCCCCTGCACCTGCGTTTGGAATGTTCCCCTGTGTTTACGTTGATGGGAGGTTTGCACTTAAACTCACCAGGAAGATGAGGGGGGATGGGGGGTGAGCTTATATGCTTCTAATTAATAAAATGTCCTTAGGGGGGAAATGTGCTGAAAGGGATTCATGACTGCAGCCCCCCCTGACAATCTGCCTCCTTCCACCTCAGTGCAGCCACACGTTAGTGGGCAACGAGCCAACATGGTTTCAGGTTGTTTGGATATACGCAGCATGTATTAAGAAATGCATGTATGTCCCAAGAGACTGCGTGTGATCACATGCATGTGTATGTATGCCTCAGGAGTGTGCATTGTTAGCGTGCACATGCATGCTTATGTATTCTGCGTACTGTATGTGTGTGAGTGTAGGTATGTGCATCAGAGTGGAGCTCCTCATGAGGTTTCAGTGGCGAGTTTTAGTGTCACGTGATCTAAATGCTGTAACAGAAGCTTACAATTCTGGGGAAAACACCTGATGTGCATGTGTGTGTGTGTGTGTGTGCGTACATGTGATGCAGAGGGCCTCTTGTCCCGGCCTCTCTTGGTGAGGTTGTCCAGGCCTTTGAGGGAGGAGAACAGGCCTCTCTTGCGTTGCGTGTAGGTCAGGGACACGGAGCGCCTCCTCAGCGTGGCCTCGTCTCTGGAACAGATCTGCACAGACACACACACACTATCAGGACTGGAATCGTTTAGCTCAACACAACGGCGTCTCATCAGACCGTCTAGATCACGTGTGTGCAAAGTTTAGAATGATTAAAAAGATCTTCAAGGTTACTGGTAGACAATCAAGCATCACATTCAAATAAAAAAAACGAACTACTTTACTTTGTCAAGCATCTTAACAGGAGACCCTCTCGATCGCTTGATTCTGTAATGCTTATCTCCTTCAGTTATATACAGTCAGGCTGAGCCCAAGTTTGTTTCTCACTTTATTGGGATTTTGAGAGTCGGAATTGAGGTCAAGCAGCACAAGTATATTACAAAACGAGTACTTCCAGTCCTCGTTTCCTGATTGGCTGAGTCATGTTTGACAATCACTACTCATGCCACTACTTATGTGTTCCTTAGCAACCACGTTATTTAACCACAGCTGAAGAAAAACACCATTTAATTAGATTTGATTACAAATAAAAAGATTTACTGGATATTTGCTTTCTCTTTTCATCACGACGATGTGTCACCGCAGTTTTACGAAGGCAATAAGCAACTCAAGGCCGTGCTTTAGTTACAGCTAAGAGCCACTGTAAAGCACAGCGTCTTGTGGGTTGCTGCTTAAGTCCATGCATGCATCATCAGTCCCTCCCCCCCCAGCCCCGTCCTGCGCCGTGCCTTCCTCACCAGTGCGTGGAAGGAGGAGACGGAGAAGATGCCGAGGCGTCCCAGGGTGGTCTTGGTGGGGCGGCTGGCGATGGCCAGCAGGCTCTTGGGGTTGGGCAGCTCTCCGCCCTGCAGGCTGGCCAGGTAGCAGCGCATCCTGAACAGGTCCATGTTGAACCTCTCCAGGTTCTGCTCCCACTGCTGGATCTGGAGGAGGAGGAGAAGATCGTTTTGGGTTAGGTTTAGTGCAGTGGTTCTCCAGGTGAACGGCAGGGGGTTCCAGGTGGCCCCCAGCAAATTGGGGAACAGTTGAATTTCACTACAATTAGAGAGAATGCTATAGAGAATGTACATCGTAGACAGTTACAATCCAATATTACTTCAACAACAATATTCCCGTACAGGGGTCTCTGGGACAGACGTGCTTCCATTAAATCCATGGCAGTGGTAAGGTGGAGGGGGAGGGAGAGAAGGGAGGCAGTCAGAGGGGAGTGGAAGAAATAAGGGAGAAATAAGGGAGGGCGAAGGAGAGAGTGGGAGAGGGAGATATGGGGTCAGGGAAGTGCTTTCCATCAAGCTGTGATTGCTTACAGATGTTGGTGGAGGGTTGGGGGCATAAAGCGGCGGTGGGTTGATAGCGAGGGGTGATTGCATATCTAGGGGGAGGAGTGAGTGTGTGTAGTTAATCCCAATGCCCATTTATAATAAACGTCTGGAGAGGGTGGTGACGTTATACAGACCGCCCGTTAACCCCCACCCCTCTCACACACACACACACACATAAATTGCCTTTACCCTTTCCCCATTCACACTATGCATGTTATGACAAGGCGCTTATTTTGTTGGCTGGAGACTCGGTTTAATGAGAACACTCCAGTTAAACAACCTACATAACAACTGACTTTAATAGGCCTCGTCTGCGCACACGCACCCCTTTAGGTCTCCCATTAGGTCTCATTCACACTGATGGGATTCTTTAGGGTGAGGAGGGCAGGGAGGGAGGTGTGTTGGGAACCTATGACTATCCAAAACACCCCAAAAAATAAAAATTTAAAAAAAAACCTGCCCAGAAATCCCCACGGGACCATACAGCGCTGTGTGTTAACACTGCCAACAACCTGTCTAAACCTGTGAAATGTGCATAGCCTTGCAGCTCTGTTTAACAAGCTTCGAGTCAATGACTTTCAATCATTATAACCCTACCAGACTTGGACCATGAAGACAATAGTTTGGAACGCACGCGGTTTGTCCCATTTGATCCAAGGAACATGACGATGAATCCGACCGGCCAGTCAAAATAATGGGGAGAAGGTATCCAACAAGTCCTACCCACATCTTTGGGACCGCTGAAGCTCAATATATTGTCTGGCATGCAGTGATGCTTAAAGGCAATCTACCGGGAACACGTGTATGATTTTAGTGTCTATGTTCTCATCACTTACCACCAGCTCAATCTCCCACAAACCTTTACCCTATAAGACCTAATCCCAGGTCTGTTTAGGTGTGTTGAACCCCATGACCCAGTAGATAAATCCTCTGATGTAAGCAAAGCACATTCCCCGCCCTCTGCTGCGATGTTAAGGGAGGTATTACTGAGTGAATTAGATAAGCCTCATCCCCCAGAAGGAGAGACGCTGTTTTGGGATACTGAGATCATATGCTTCTGATCTACTTGCCATCTGGATCTATTTGTCAACAGCCAAATAGAAGCGTATTCATGCAGGGATGTATAAATATAGTTGTGGACACGAGTGTATGAAATTGATTTGATGATTCATGTCGGAGTGCGTCAGCGTGTCTGATATTTAAAGAAACACACCTCAATCTGGTTCAAGATTCATTGATACAATCCTACAGAGCTGTATTTGTCTTGTCTAGTCCTTGGTGCATGTGGTTGGTTATTGAAAGGGAGGGCATATTTGTGCCCATCTGGCCTCCATATACAACTTATTTACTTCCATTTCAGAGTGATTAAGCAGGGCAGGAATGAGCCTTTTTCTTAACAGATCCTCATTTCGCCTCTTTAACTTCTGCCCCCCAGTTCTCTGTAAAAGCCCTGATGCATAATAAGTCTTTGAATGCAACTCGATCGCAATGTGTATGTGTGTGTGTTTGTGAGAAGAGATGGGGGGGCGAAGGCAGACTTCAAAAAAGAGGTCTGCTGGCACTGATTGCAGTAGACATGGGTGGGGGGGGTGGGCGGGTACATCAAAGCAGTGCCCTCTTGCTGCGAGACAACCTTAAATCTATCATCAGCCTCGGGGCGCCTGTATCAGAGACCTGCCCCGTACCCCTCTGACCCCATCATTGGCTCCATACCCATCTGTCTCTTTGTCTACTCGGAGGTGGCATGCTGGATAATTGGAAACAGACACAAACACAGTCAGTCAGTCAGTCAGTCGGTCAGTCGGTCGGTCTAGCAGACAGGCTGGGACATCCCCATTGGTCATTACTACCTGCCGCTCAGTGTCTATGCAGCTCACTCTTCATAACAACGTTGCAGTCACACTCTGAGAAGATACTCTGCACTCAGAGTACCTAATCAAAGCATGTCCAACCGTGAGACCGCTAAGAGGCACTTGAAGTTGCTGACCAGCTGGTGCCCGAGCTGCGATGGAGCGGCCATAATCTCCTACATTCCACAATCAATTCAATGTTATGCACTTCTAGCATGAATTTCGGTTCTCGCTAAGCAATAGATGGCTTTTATACCAGCCTGTAATCTGCTATATGTAGGCTACAGCGCAGTGCTGGCTGTTATGGCTTTGGTTCCTCCCTCAGGCTGTGAGGCGGAGGAGGAGGAGGAGGAGGATAATGCATGTTGAGAGCCCATTACCAGGAAACATCTGGAATCTCATTCTGATGCTATGGGAGCTAGCTGCTCCCCTGGGCCCTCAGGATACGTTTGGGGACTGTTGCATTTAGGCCACTTCTCCCACCCACAGCCAAAAATACAGCACAGGCTTTTGTCACCGCAGTCACAAAATCAAGAAAAATAAGTAGGGCACATCATGTGGTTGCGACATGTATCATGTGGAATAATGGCACTCGAGAGGTTCTGGAATCAAAAATCAAAACTACACGGCCACCGATCTACTGTACTCCACGGTCAACAGCCGTCGTCTATTCCACCCCCCACCCCGCCCTCACCTGGTTCTCGATGGCCTTGCGGTTCTTGGGGTCGTTGACCACGGTCAGCTGCAGCTCGGCCATCTTCTTCATCTTCCCGTCCATGTCGATTTTCTGCAGCAGGCCGCGGACCTGGCTCCGCAGCAGACGCACCGTGTCCTCCTTCCCCTGGCGCTTGGCCAGCAGCGAGGCGCTGGCAGAGTGGATGGCCGTCACCCAGTTCTCCAGGTCTGTCTGGTTACTGGCCTGGAAGAAGAGAGGAGAACAATGAGGTTTCGATTTGATGAAGTAGTGAGAGCCCATATTCCTGTTACAGGCCTAAGGGGAGAGGGATAGATTTAGAGACCTTGAAGCCTGATAAATCTTCTAATACGGGCCATTGTATTAGTCTATCATAGATCATATTAACTTCATTGTGTGGCAAGCAGGGCCTTGAATCAATAAGAGTAAACCTGATTAACAGCGCCTCCATCCAAAAGCATGCTTGTGATTTGTTGCTGAAATGATACAGTTTCCCTATTAAATAAGCCATGATTATCACCCTTTTCTTATCTTGAATTAAAAACACCCTCAGACGAAGAATGACTCATGGACAACATAACAGGCCATGTGAGTGAAAACCAAGGGATGAATCCCAGGCTGTCTTCACTTTAGAGAGGCAATTTTCTCCCCTGCCTGCCTCTGGGGTCCTGTCAGATCCACTGCAGCATTTTATTAGATGTAGGTCTGACTCTGAACACCACGACTGGGATTTTATATTATGCACTCTGGGAAGCTTGTAATCATGAGTGGAGCAGGCTACGCGGCGAGCGGCGAGCCTTAGCCGGAGTTCAGGAGTGAAAATGAGTCAGTAAGCACAACGGGGCAAACAGGAGAAATATCAAACCCCTTAGACGGAAAGTTTCACAGGCTGGAATTAGTGATTTACTCTGCTGGTTTCAAGTGAAGGGAGGCTAAAAAAGTGAGTGTGAGTGGTATAATTTATAAACCACACTGCATACTGTATGTATTTGTTCCCTTCTGGGTCTGTTTACAGTATGTCTACTCCTGTAGCAGACTAAATGAGTCAGCATGGACACGTCACCACACACACACACAAGGAGCTTGGGTGCGTATGCAGGGACAAAGCCGACTAAACCCAGGCTGCTGAAGCACGTGGACACGCTACGTCAAAGCGATTCCATGCCAAATAACAGCTTCTGCTCTTCGCTTGTGTATCGGATGGGGGTTGCGGTATTTTTGCAATGACAGCAAGCCAAACAATGTGGGGACATCAGAAAGCTAAGATAGCCACGCAAGCACTGGGAGGGACACGGGGTGGAATCTGTGACTTCCTGCGCAACTCTTAACTTCTGAGATGACAGCATGAGAGCGTGCGATAGGAAAAGGGATGTGGGAGAGCGCTTTGTTTTGTTGAGCTGCTATTACACAACATATGTCACCCATTACATCATGTAGAACTTGGCCGGGTAAAATATCCATCCATGTTGAAGAGATTCAGCTCTGATGGATCTCCCAATTATCTGCCAAGGTTTTGAGAAAGAGGTTTTGTTATGTGGATAGTGATGTCATGGTGATGTACCTGGAAGAGGTAGACGTCTCCGTACGTGTTGCTGAGGCAGAAGACGTTCTCCTTCTTGGGGTGCTCGGGGACGGCCTGGACGATGCTGTCCTCGGCCAAGAGGGCGTAGCGAGGCGACAGCTCCTGCTCCGGAGAGCCTTTCCCATAGGTCTCATAGAACAATAATGTACAGCCTGGAAACGGGGGGAGGGGGGGGGAGATGAGATGTGATGAGATGTGTGAGGGTGACTGAAAATATGTAGGTGTAGCTCACCAAGCCAAGGCTTTGTTCAGACCGTGAGAATCATGGGCCTTTGACAGCCGTCACCTACTGATTTATAGACACCGTGTCCTTGTTGTGTTATGTCTGAGAAGTAAAAGCTAAAAACAAATCTAAGAAATGAAGTTCAGCAGGACAGACATTTGCCGCAGGCAGTGGCATTGAAACATAAACGCACAAAAGGCATCGCGTACTTCAAAAAGGCTGCATGGAATTGCAAATATGAAACGACTGTCCTTAAACTTGCAAGAGGTGCTCTTAAATAAATAAGTAAAAGCAGTGTGGGTGGAAGGACAAACATGCACCCATGTATGTGCACACACACATTGGTAGCCTGAAGCTTATCTATTTAGCCGGTGAATGCAACAGCATATTTCACTGTAAGCTTAGATAGCAAGGGAGGACAGAGAATCAGTCAATGGCTGAGTGTAATGCCACGGCCAAGGACATGATTGCCTGGAAGAGAAAACCATGAGAACAATGAGGAACCTACCCACTCTTCAAAGTTCAATAACACAACTTTTATTTTGATTTATGAAGCTTTTTTTTTTCTTCAAGGTAGCACATGAGTCAGCATATTTCAAGGAGACGGCTCCATGGTGACTCCCCTAACCAACATCCCCAGTCCCAGCTCACCTTTCAGGGTCACCCAGTATTGTTTCCACTTGCGGCGGGTCACCAGCTCCAGCTTCCTGTCCTTGTGCAAGGTGAGGAGGGGTTTGAAGGAGAGCCAGCCAGCCCGCCTCACCACGCCCTGCTCCTTCTCAAACAGCAGGTCCAGCTGCTCCAAGGAGCCCTCGGCTGACTCGCTGCTGCTCTCCTCCTCCTCCTCGGTGCCCGTGGACGGGTCTCTCCTCTCACCTCCTAACCCCCCTCCTACACCTCCGCTCCCCTGGCCGGTGCCCGTCTCCAACTCCCTCATAAAGTTTTCGTAGATGTTCTGGCGGAGGGCGTCGCTGGTCGGGTGGTGAAGGGCGCCTGACGACTGGGCCCTGGAGGCCCCCGGGAACCAGAAGAGGCTGGACACCTGGGAGGGAGAACTGGTGTCTGCAGTCAGGCCATCAACCCCACTGTCGAAGGCGTCACTGGGGTCCTTGTACCTGGGCTCCTGGTGAGGCACACAGAGTGGAGAAAAAGTGAGAGGAGCATGAGAGGAAGGAAGTAGAGGATGTGAGACTGGAGGAGTCTAGACCAGTGGTTCTCAACTATGTGCCATTGAGGTCTAGGAATCTGCAGGTTTTCATTCCAACCAAGGTGTGAAAATCGGTGAAATCAGATGCTGTAATGTTTGGTTGGAATGAAAACCTTGCATACTCTTTGGACACAATGGCTCACTGATGAATCACTGGTCGAGGCAGTGGGAAAGGGGTGGATGATGCGAGTGGTCAGAGGGATGAAAGAGGAAGAGTGAGTGTCAAGGAAAGGCAAAGGGCTACAACAGTGGTCCTCAAATCCATTCCTCGGGGTCTAGAGTACTGAGGCTCCTACCAGGCAGTAAATTGCAATCACCTGGCATCCCACGTGTCAATCAGTTTCTGATTAGACAACTAGAATAAAAACTACCTGGAATAAAATAAAAACAACATCCCCAACATTTGAGGGCCACTGGGCTAGAGTAAGGAAAGAGTGAAAGGGTGACACCAGGACAAAGATCAAACTATCGTCTTTTCAACGCAACCCAAGGCACTGCAAGATGTGAGGATTAACTTTTGAAAGATCTAGTCACACCACTCAAGCCCACATCAAAGCCTGCATTATCGGTCTCTAAATCTTTGCTAGGCTGAGGAAGTCACCTGGGTGGTTGGAACCCTTGAGGCGCAGACAATCTTGTGTCATTTGAGGTTTCCTGTGGCTTCCCAATCCCCCCAAAAGAACACTTGATGGAATTGTGCTCTTTCATGCCTAATGAAAGCCTACCTGCACTTGACTAGATTGCGGCATCGATTCTCCCCCTGGCAACTGAGTGGAGTGCTCTCGACATGCAGACACATAGGATCTGAGCCCTGCTGGAGCTCCATCACGGTCTTTGTGTGTTCCTGTGTCTCACTCAACTCCTCCTACAGCTCTCCCCGATCCTCATCCTTGTTTCGCCCCATTTCTTTATCTCATTGTGCCTTCTAGGTGTTTTGTAAGTAATTCTCAATGGCCTAATTCAGCAGCATAAGACTGGAATAGATAGTATATACATACACACATTCTCTATTTATATTAATAACATCTATGTGATCCCTTATTGATCCATCTAGGGTAATTCTCTTTTCACATGCCCCCTCCAGGGAGGTCAAAGTGCAGGTCACCTACAGAACAGTGCCCCTGCAGCTGGTAGGAATTTGATTTGCTCAAAAACACTTCAGTAGGATAGTAGGATATTTGCCGACACAGGGCTTGAAACCAAGTTGTCCAATTGAAGGATGGTCTCTTTAACCATTAGGGCAACCTGCTGCCCCAACGATATATAGTAGAGTAGCAGGAAAACGTACACTTTCAAGGTTGAGCATGGGGTATTTTTCAAGTCTCCCTAGTTTCATTCATCCTCCACGGCCCAACTTTATCCACCCTCTCCCTCATCTCTCCCTTCTCCAGCTGCTTCCCATTAGCAGCAGTCCCTCTGTCTTTGGCCCTGGGGTCACGTTGTGACCTTTAAACCCACAAGTGAGCCCTGGAGCCCAGGTGGAGGGGAACCAGAGCTGGAGGAAATCCTGGTTTTGGTCGAACCGTTGAAAGGAGGCAGTGTGACCAGCCTTGGGAGATATACAGCAGTGGAAGTTTGGCGGTTCACAAAGTGGCCCCAGTAGGACTGAGGGTATCCAGATTCAAGACTCAGCTTTGGGCACTTCAGAGACTTTGAGACGATCTTGTGGGTCTTGCCAAGTGAGAAATTGAGAAAGACCCACGTGTCATCATGGAACTTTATTTTTAAACAGCCCTAAATCTCCCTCAATTAAATTATGTCAAGCTAGGCTGGAACTTCACACTGAAGAGTTCACAGTTTGTTTTGAGTCCATGAAAAAGAGCCTTTATCTCTAACAACTTGTTCCTGAGACCTCAGGTTGGCTATGAATTTTATTTTATTGAGGGTCACAAGTTTAGGATTTATTTCTCCGAGTAGCCAAAATTTGATGAGGATTTCTGAAGGCGAGAGCCTGAAAAAAAGTGGCCCTTTACCAGCTTTTTACAAGATAAGGAGTGCAAACCGTGGAGTAAATCTGTGGTTCCTTGCCGCCTCACAAAACCAGTTAAGCACCGGCACATGCCCATAGATTAGCTGGACTTTCCAAGGCAGGAGATTTAGAGGAAGACATTGCTAATGGAAAGTGAAGGCTGTGTCCCCAAACGGCTCCCACTGGGGCCACTGCAACACTCTGAATGAATATGCTTCCATGCTGTATCCAAGTATAAGTGTAAATGTGTCTACTAGTATAGGTGTATATGCAAGTGTGGACTTGAGCATTTGTCACTACAGGGGCAATAAGTAGTTATAAGCTAAAGCTTAAGTTTCTGTTCTGTTTAAATCCACAAGGAGATGCCCGCAAGTGCTAACTTCACGGACGAAGGGAAGGTAATCTGAACACTGAGCGACTCACTGTTCTTCTGTCAGACCCAACTGACTCACCACCAATCCTTAATAGCAGATTCGCTATCCAAGGGTTGTGAGGGGAGCCCAGAAAATCTCCACCACACAACAGTCAGAACCGCCGTAAGTCATTAACAGCGGAGGAGGGTGGGGTTAAACCTTCAGCTGGGATTTAGTTTCACTCTAACAGAGCTTCTCAGAGGCTTATAGCGATTCTCCTGGCACAGCCTGAACAGCATTCTTAAAACTTTTACAAGGCAAAGCTAAATGAATTAAGTCTTTCAAGTCTCAAAGATAGAGAGGAACATGACTTCACGCTCAGATTAAACAAACGCCTTATGTCAAATTAAAGCTATTAAGGATGTGTTTGTAGTAGAAAATCTGACGTGGCTGTGATATTGTGTACATGGGTTAGATGTACAAACACATGCACACAACATGCAGACAAGCCACCGTTATTTCCAACCTCTCCAACTCTTTTGCTCAGTTACTATGCACTCCCCTCGACCAGCTTGAAACATTCAAAAACTTCTTAATGTGATGTAATAGGTCGGGTTAGTGATACTACTAGGTTATATCAACAAAATATAATAAAATTCTGTTAGACTAAGACATCCAGTTCTATCCTTGTAGCTTATACCAGAACAGATTCTTAAGACTTCACATGCTACGACAAAGCGACATTCAATGACTACTCTCATGTCAGTGACATTCAATATTTCCAACCATGTCAATCTCATCGACCCACCAAAACCGCCAGCATGCTATAATAATTCAGGTCTACCCACCCAGATACAGTCACCATCATTACATCTGCAAACCGGCCCTTGGCTTCTCTTTATCGTAGCATCATCCATGTCTTGGACCGTTATTAGCGAGCACCTCTCATCCCTATCCCATCCTCTCAAAAACACAACACCCAGCACCGGCTGCCATACAAATTTCATTTTGCGCCACCCCACTGTGATCTGTCCTCAGACAGCTGGTGTTGTGATGCTAACGACCAGGGGACGGCGGTCGGTTCCTGGCCATGCCAGGCCAACCACTGCGGCTCACAGCTCAAGTAAACCTCGCCAGGCAGGAAACTGTCTGCGCATGGCTGCTACTGATGCCCTCTCCTGCCTAACAAGCTAGAGAGTTGCCGCAAGGCCAGTAGTGAGAGAACTATGGGAAAGTGATGAGCATATCTTTAGGCAGGGAGTGGGACACTACAAAAGAATCTATAAGCATTTCATAATTAGTGTACTTTCACTGTGAGGACTACAGCATCTACAAACTCCACATCTGAGGTGCCTATTCTTTTACATACCATGCAGGTAAGATCCCTGTATGAACCCTGTGAGAGACAGAGGCAGTGTGAAACATAACATGACACACTTATATGCATCATACTAACCTAGAAATATGTAGGACCAAAAGCATTGGGGAGACAAAAGCTAAGCTCAACACCAAATTAAAAGAGAATACCATCCCAGAAAACAGCAATGTCCCAACGCAACTCACCTGAGACTTCCTCTTCTTCCGGCTGAGGCTGCCTGTCCAATCACTGAGGCGTCTGATGCGGTTCTTGATGGAGTCTTTTTTATGGAAGCTGAAATTTGGTTCAGTCTGCTCCTGGTACTGGTCTGGGCCCGGGTCCAGGTCCTCAGTCATGGTGTGGGCTTTGGGCCTGCGGCAGGGCAGAGTATATGATGAGTACTGCCGGGCCTCGAGACACTCTTCCTCCACGGGCACATCCAGAACTGATGCAAAGGAGGCTCGGTGTGGCCTCTGGCCTGCTGGACGCTCCTGGAACTGGGAGGACAGGTCCCTGGCTGTGGGGAAGGTGGCCGCCATAGTGGGGTCCCTGTAGAGGTCTGTGATGGACATGTGGGGAGACTGTTCAGTGAAGGAGTCTAGTTGGTGGATGGGGGAGTGAACGAGTGTCCTACTAGCAGGGCAGGGCTCCTGTTCACTGAGCTCTGTGCTAGGTCCCCAGGGCGAGTCATACCAGGAGCCCTCAGAGCTCAGCGAACTTCCCTTGCTGGTTCTGGCCGTGGAAGAGGTGGAGGCCGGTGGGGGACCACTGCGGTAGGGGCTCGGGCCTCCTGCCACTGGAACCCGGTAGACTGGGGGTGGAGGCAGACTCCAGGGTAGGGGAGAACTTGAGGAGCTGCACAGGGCCAGAGGCCTCGTCCAGGAGAAGGGCATTGCCAGAGGTGTTGGTGAACTCCACCCTCAGACTGCCATCCTTCTTGATCACCACCCGCGGGCTGCTCTGCTCCTCTAAATCCTCATGTTCATCACTGTGTCCATTCAGGGCATGCCCATTAAGCTCGGCCCCATATGGATTATCCTCATCCTCATCTGGCATATGCCGCCTTGGTACATCACATCCAGGGGCTCGATGCCAGCGATGCTCATTTGGACTGCCCCTTGCTCCCTTGGAGATGTAGTCATAGTGCCGGGCGGAGTAAGGCTGGTGGCTTTTGGGAGGGGACAGACAACCACGGCCAACACACCTGACCTTGTACCCTGAGCCCCCTGGGGAGTTTTTCCACCACGCATGGGGGGACAAGACCTCTTCTTTGGTCGAGCGGAACTTAAGAGAGTATGGCTTTTGTTTCCCAGGGAAGATAAAGCTGGTGCCTTTGGGGCCCTGGATACTGTACTGGCTCTCTGAATTTCCCATAGCTACCTGAAAGACAGAAAATCAGAAACTAATCATTCTTATTGTTGTTTACTTCATGTTGCTGGGGAATTTATGGGAACTTGAATGATATTGACCCTAGCCAAACACTACTATATAGTGAACTATCATACATAATGCAGTATACAGATGGCTACCCTGTGATACATAACGCTGGCAAATGTTTGTGACATAATTCCAATTCATGCCAGTACCATAACATTGATTTATGAGTCATAAGTCAAAATGACTACGCTCCCACAGATTTGTAGCATACGCACATTAACACTCCACTTTCACCGGCAGTCTCCTGAGTTAAACACCAGCAGGTCTAATATCGCCCTCATGCCTTAAACAGAGATAAGTGTAATACCATCATACATTAGGATCTGAACATTAACCCATGTGGTCTAGCCCAATCGCATTTCACTGCATTCCTCCATTCTCTATGGGAAGTCTAGTGTGACGAACAGGCTTTTGGCTGTCATGGCTGTTATGTATGACAGGACAGCGCAAATCCCATCCAGACTGTCCTAACGCTCTTGCATTAGTGATGGAGAGCAATGACCAGACAGACGTTTCATTACAGTTTTGACGCTCGCCAAGCATATTGCCATGTTGACATAAATTGGTGGGACGACCATGTTCGAGACAGCACTATAGCTTCTGCCATCTAGAGGCTATAGCTTCTGCCCAATTACATAACAGCTTCAGTTAAGACCAAACACCTTCAGCAGTCTTCAAGTCTTTGAATTAGCATGCTAAGTAGCTTAACACCTACTGGCAAATCTCTCTCAACGGTTGGAATGGATACAACCCTTTCCTTAAAACAAACAAACATAAAACAGACATGCATCATGGGTGATCGGAGTGCGCAGCGATTTGCGTTTTGGAAAGATCAATGTGTATACCAGAGACAGCTTCTAATGTCAGGTGTCAATATAATCCAGCTAAATCATATCTAGACGTAATCCGGATCGGGGCTGCATGGTTAAACCAGGTGTTGCGAAGGCCACAGTCCTGCAGACTCACCTGTTTTAAAGTCTCTTCTCAGAGTGGAGCTCTCCTGTGTGCATGGTTCTTTGCACCTCGACTCTCAAAACACACACTTTCCTTCAGTGTCAAGCTCATCTGAGGGAGAAACAAAGAGAGAGCTTGGTTTAGTGGTTAGTCTCTTGCCATGCAGTTTGCCTCGTGTAATGAACTCCATGTTTGGTAACAGGTGTCCCAGTTAAAGAACAGTCCTAATCCTAACAGGACACTGTTTGGTAAGTAAGCACTACAGTCATTTCTCATTGAGATACTCAGTCAGATTAATACTCAACAGAAATCAGCCCCTTTCAGTTTATAGATTATACTTGTACTTTAGATTAGAAAATAGAAAACAGACAAACAAACAGACAAAAAGAAATCCTGTCAAAAACCTGCAGGGAATCGGTCTAAAGCTCTCGACTCCAACCAAGTTCCCGGTAGTATCCACCCATATCAAGGCAACCACGGTCTGTACTGGAGTGCCACCCTGGCTGTATGACTACTGTACAAAGTCACTCCACCCCTCCAAGTCTAACCCTCCTCGTTCTGCCCTCCAAACTAAACATTACTTGCATTTTTCCAACTATGCACAACTCAATGACGTCGCCTTTCATCGGGGTTGGGAACGTTTTTGAAAACCAGCTACAGTTTACCCGGCTGTTTATTTTTAAAATGTTGGAATCCTATCCTTTTTTTTTTTCAGTCCTCGCCGCCAAATTTGTCCAGAGGCAGCTTTCCAAAACCAAAGAGGGCTGGGGAGCTTTCTTTGCCGCAGTGCCGGGCATCTTCCACGAAGCAGTGTGTGTGTGTGTGTGTGTAATATAACCCACTTACATGCATGTAGCACACGCTCCAGGAAGGCTTTCGCATAGCCCTGACCCCGCTGAGCCTCGCAGCACACGTACAGCATGCGTGAGGTTACAGTGTAAATAGCCCACTGCCAAAAGCCCTAACCTTCAGGATTAAGTGATCTACAGCATTAAGAGAGTTTATCTCTCCTGTTTAGATACACCTTGACTTGAGGTGAGATTAAAGAGTGTCGGCTGACTGAGCAAACGGACTACTGTACAGGAGGGTATGTATAACACACGGGGGTTGAGAGAGACATGCCAGGGGGACTCAACCAGCTTAAGTTTCAGAGTAAAGCAAATAAGGCACTAAATCCCAAAGCTCTGAGACAGCGTGAAGTCCAATGTCACCGAAAAGACCAACCAATCGAGAGCAGTGTTACTGGCCTCCACTTTTTAAACTGTGTGTGAAAAACTACTAATAACTGCACGGTGTGAGACCATTCCAGCACTTCCAGAGACACAGAGGCCTGGTAATGAACTTGAACCATCACTCTGAGCTGATGAGAGGATTAACCTAACGCTGCCTTAGTCGTGTGAGAGGGAGAACAAGGAAGTAGACGACAAGAAAAAGTGCAGTGTGACCACTGGTGCCGAGAGGGCAGGCTTGTGCCCGTGTGAACGTCAGCCTGCCAACAGGACAAGGCGCTTCCCCCGAACCCTAACGCACGGATCAAAGCAGCTTTCCTCACCACAGGACACCGACAGTTCCCAGCGCCGCCATGCTAGCTGGGCAGGGGGGGAGGTCACTGGTTCCCCCGGGCGAAGGCGAAGCCACGCCAACAACGGCCACGGGTGCACGGTCAGCCGCACTCGACTGCTCTAACTCTAAGCACCCAACTCACCCGAATTAACCTAGGAAGCTCTGGGAAAAGTGGAGTACTCTCTCACATGACTAGAGTTCCCATTCCCCCCCGATACATCTCACCCCTAAAACTCTCGACTACACGTTCACCATTTGACCCTCTGACTCCACTGGCATCAGCAGTTCGCAATGAGCCTAGCCAGCGGAAGAGGGAACATTTAGCAATTTGTCTCGCATCTGGAAGCTAAACAACGAAGGGGAAAATGATTTGAAGACTCTCCGCATGAACGGGCAGTGAAACAAAAGCTCTTTTTAGAGTAAAGACAGAGAAAGCAGCTGCCGACTACGCCAGGAGTCAGCGTAACACTTGCTGTCGAACTTGTCACTTGTTTTCTTTCAGCACTACTACTGTCACTTTTCTTGCAAAGTTTATTCAGGCAAAACAAGGCTGTGAGTATGAACGACTTAAAGGCGTGCCAATACACACACACACACACACACACACACACACACGCGTTTGCCTTCTGCTGCGTGTTGAACTGGAGTATTGTGCCACTGTTTTGGGAGAACAACAAGACAAGTCTTCCTTTTAGCTGCAAACAGAGCTCACTCTGAACTCTCCCTCCCTCGTCCCTGTCAATCCTCTGTTTTCGTCAATAGACTTCCCTACAGGCCATCTGCTCAGGGGCCAAGGGACCACTGCCACTCCACCACGCCCCTAAACACCCCATGACCTGGTATGCTTCCCCTTACTGCCCGAGGATGACTCCCACGTAAGCTCTATGTTTAGTCTGGTGGTTTGTGTGTGTGTGTGTGTGTGTATTCTCTTGGGTCTGGAGCCCAGGCTACCGGAGTAAGAAAAAAAGCCACACCTCAACATGGCATACACATAGATAAACACGGTAAGTAGCGGTAGTGACGGGGAAGTCACGTTTCCCTCATGAAGGCTACACACAGCCACACACACACACACACACACACACACACACACACACACACACAGTCTGGAGAGTCAGGCTACCAATTCTAACCCTCGTGTCCTTGAAGGTAAACTTGAGAAATAAAAGCCAGAGGAACAAACTATTGACACAGCAGTGTGAAACGCAGAGCGATCCCCATGAGATTATCATGATGCTGTTCGTGCAGTTTTTTTTTTAACCCACTCTGCTACAACACCTTGCAGATGAAGAAATACTTTTCCAGAGGGTTGCCCCAAAGAAGACCTAGAACAATAACACTAATACATAGAGGCTCATCTTAAAGGCATGTTCACAAGAGAAGATCTTTTGCATCGTAAACAGGTTTTGACAGAAATCCTAAATCAACAATGACAAGTAGAGCGGCTGGAGTGTTGTCAATCCTGTAATCCGATACAAAATAAAGGTTTCATGCCTTTTCAGTTGTGTTGTTCACTATGAAGTATGAGGTCATTTGTTAGAAGAAGTGACTGCGGGAGCCATCGCGCTGCCTTCCTCCTGTCAAACCGTGGCCCGTGGGACTCGTCTCTTATCACTTTCCTCTGGCACGAGGACAAATGCGCTCTTAAAGGAGCGGTGCACGTAATCCCGCACTCTTGAATTGAAAAATTATGCCAACGACCCCACAAGGCTTTTCAGCGCAAGTCAACAACAACAGGAAGCACATAAGAGTAAACAGTGTTAGCGGAGGCCAGGCCATCTCCCGCTGAGTCTTGTCATATGAAGTAGATTTAAAGTATCCTGTGGTTGTTTGCTCATGAGGAGAAAGTTCTATCTATGAATCACTCCCTGTAAACCCATATTACAGTGTGGTGGATTCGACTGTATTGCCAAAGCCGCCGAACATCCATCAAAGCGCTTGTTAGTGTCTTTTGGACTTTTTCATTATACATTTAGAAGCTCGGCTGCCTGGCTCCCGCCCAAAAATGACATGGCGCCCTACTGAAAGATTTATACAGATATGCTGTTTCCATCTCGAGAGCGATGCCAAAGCGAGTCAAAACACTTCCAAACACTTCCCCCCCCATACAATGTGCTCCCCCACCTTGATTACACCAATACAACCACTCCATGCCAACTTTAGCATGAGCTGCAAATCAGAAACCGGGTCACGTAAATGTGCGTTAGTGAGAGGGACCCCGGCGAAAGTTACACGAGTTAGGGCGAAAAATGCTGACAACATTGAGACGCACCGCAAAAGTGATAAAGTCTGCTGAGATTGCGCAAGGTCACTTTCTCATGGTATCAACATCTACAAGGCTACATGCTCAAGGCTTACACAGCAGACCACATGCCTGGGATAGAAACACATGAACTTCTATCCAACAGATACAGTTGGATACTACGCAGCGCCTCCACACCACACACACACACACACACACCATAGATCACACCTGTGCATCTGCAACTCCCCCCCCCGCTGCTCTTAATCCAGTAAATAGAAGAAACAAAGGGAGAGGAAGATAAAATGCAGACACCATAACATCTCTTACCTCTGTGGCCCGGGCTTTAATCTAAAAGCTCTTTGAAGGGCTGGCAAAAGGAGAATCTAGCCGGTGCTGTCTGATCCCAAAGTGGATTCTCCCTGTGAAGGCTTGTTGAGTCTTAAAGCAACACACACACACACGCACGCACACACACACACACACACACACACTGACTGACTCACACACCCAGACACACTGGGACACGCGTGGAAACTCCCTCCCCCGGCTTCGAAAAGAACAGCGAATCACAAGCCTCCCAGCATAACCCAGGGCAACAGTAGAGCCGAGAGGAAAAAGGGAGGAGAAGGGGGGAAAAAGTGAAAAGCGCTCCACACAGAAGAGCTCTCTCAGAAAAAAAAGAAGTGGGGATGTTTTATAGTCCTCAAACCATTTGGAGTTTGTGCCCGCAAAAAATGCCACTAGTCACTCTGTTGTTTTTCCTATATCCTGCTTTTCCGTTGGCTAGGCTGGAGGATGCAAGACTTGCTAGAGCCAAGGCGGTTTTCCATAGCTGTTTGAGGCGATTGGGCGAGACAAGCTGGCGTATAATGGCTACAGCGCTGCCTCGGAGGCACTGGGGAGGGCCGCGATGACTGGAGCTCTTGTCTGACCCTAAATACCACAATGACCCCAGGAGGGGGCCAGGGAGACAGCAAGCTACTGCAGAGACAGAAAGGGGGCGTGTGTGTCTAAGTGTGTGTGTGTGTGTATGTGTGATTGAGTGTGAGCCAGAGAAAAAGAAAGAAAAGTTGAAAGAGCGAGAGAGAGAGAAAGACAGACAGGGGCTTGATGTGAAAAAGAACAGGGCCACAGAGGAAATGGCACAAGAAGGAAACAGAGTTGGTGACATGGCTGGGGCGGTTACAAGGTTTCTGGGGGGCCAGAGGGGCAAAATCTACCTCTCATTTATTAGAAGCTGGTTAAAAGAGAATCGAAAAAAAAATGAGTCGAAGCAGAATGTTTGAAATGCACTCGAAATGTTATGCCCTAAACTTTATCCCAGTGGAGACAAACTGTGACCACCGTCGGTCTAAAAACACACACACACACACACACACACACACACACACACACACACACACACACACACACACGCCTCCGTTTGTCTACGGGTTCACATAACTGTGGTCACACCGTTCAGAAAGCCGCACCAGAACACGAGATCAGAACCGGACGACGCCTGCCAGACCTTTCCCAAATCTGCTCCCAGCCCTCTCGCGAGCCAGTTGTTTATTTCAGAGAGACTGAGTGGATATATGTGGAAAATGTATTTTGTAGCACTTAGTTTTTACACAATAGCCAGTCTTAATAGCTATTCAAAGTCATGTCCACGCTGTGCTGTTGTGAGAGCAGCTGTAGAATAGCCTTCCGTCAGCCTGCCGCTTGGCATTGAGACATCAGCTCCACGGACCAGGACGCAATATCAGCAGAGCCAAACAACATTGTTAACAACACAATAGTGCCCGTGGCCTAGTCTGGGCTCCTCTCAAAGGCCTTTGTCCAGCTTTGGATGGAGACTGCTTAAAAGGTTGGTCAGCAACACGCTCGGAGAGACCGAGAAGCATAAAGAGAGGAAAGAAAGGGAAGTGAGTGCTGTGCTGCATATTCATACAGAGCAGGTGCTGGGTCTAAATCCACCGTGCCAAATGGCCTGACCCCTAATTAAGATCAATTAAGGCCTCAACGAGCTCTCCGGGGCCACATTAAATCCCTCCGTAATCAGGCTCACGCTCACATCTCAACTCCATTTCCATTCACTGGTCTTCAACCTTTGAACTAAGAAGCACTTGGCAGTTGAAACTGAAATGGTGCATGATGAAAGCAAGGGACCGCAGTCATATTGCTCTTTTTTTCGTTGGTTTCGTTTCATAGCAAAGCGGTTTACAATACACCTAAAGCAGGGCATCTACAGACAACTGAAAGCACCGGTGATTTATAGGCACAAAAAAGACATGTCCAACCCCTTTGCCCACACCGGGGCCTTACTCAGAACAACAGGATTTCACATGGAGACAATCTTGAGCACTACTGTAGTGTGAGGTGACGCAGGGTTCAGACAGTGTATCAGCAACACTTTGCCTTTGTGTAATGCTTTGAAACACCAGAACACGATGCTGAAAGTAAAGCCTAAGATACCATCTAATGCCCTTCCTGTCACACTGGTCCCCTCCTGTGCTCAATAATGACAGCATGACACGCTTCAGGTCCAATTTAGCTTCCCCCGTCTAACATTACCCCCTTCTTGCTGCTCCCTAGACAGCCAATTTCCCCCCCTCACACACCTCCCAACTCCAACCACAATTACAGTTAAACCAACAAAGAGCCATAAGGAGACTTCCATCACAACAGATAGTAAAAGGTAGAGGTGAGGTTGGCCTCAGGGTTGGAAGGCCCAGAGCACTTCCGCTGTTTCGCTGTGTTGCCAAACCGCCCACTTGTCTCAACCTGACACACCGGTTGTTTTAAAGCATCCATCTATTTTGTACAGGGCCCCTTGAAAGGGCAGAGAATGAGCTCCAACTCACTCCACTTTTACGACGGATTGTTTAAAAAAGGGAAAACAATGGCGCATGCATCCAATGCATTGGCTGCCTATCTAATTCAGGGATCCCAAATCGCTACATTCCAGTAATGGGGGAAAATTGGAAAGGTGCGATTCACTGATGGCGTTAAATGAAGATAGTTTAATTTCAGACCAATTAATATCACAAACCTCCGTGAAAAACTCACACTTGATGGGTGATGCACATGGGACCCAGCCAACGAAAAGGGTGAGAGACACAGAGGGAGAGAGAGGGAGTGAAAGAATGCGATAAATACGAGATATCAGTCAGAGTGCTACTACTTCTCGACTCCCTCCTAAACGTCTGGTAGCTGGAGGCTGTTTATGATTTGATGCCATTGATTATCCCACTCAGCGGGGACGGGAGTCTCCAACGCTCAGCGGGTGCAGGCAATTTGTGCATAAAACTTCTGCTGGGGAGGAATAAATTGATCTTAATTGCTCATTTCAGCGGAGACTCGGAGACCGCCACGCCCACAAATATGGATCACTGACCTCTAGACAGGAATTAAACATTAGAGCAAGAGAGGGATGAAGTGGCGGGGGAAGGAGGAGCACACTGATGGAATTCGTTCAAGCATTTGAAGGTGAAAGGTCAAGTCTTTTGTTAGCTTCCACCCCCCAAAATCCACAGCACCCCCTCAGCAATTGAGGTCTGTGGTTTGAGCAGAGGAAAAAAACCAAACTCTCTTCTTGAACTGAACTCGTATGTATGGGGAAGAACGACTAAAATGTTTCTCATACTTGGTGGCTTTAAAAAGGCTGTTCTCCCCACCACCACCACCACCCCCCACCTCCTCCTCCTCCTCCTTCCTTCTCACTCCCTCCCTCCCATACAGTGAAATCTCCATTTTCTCCCACATTCTCACACTGTCAGGTCTGTTCAGTTTCTACAGCTTGGGCTCTTGTCAGACAAAACACTCACTTTAGATTAACCAGGATATGTCAGCAGATAACGATCCACTGGTAAAAAAAAGAGGATGATGTGTGTGTGTGTGTGTGTGTGTGTGTGTGTGTGTGTGTGTGTATGTATGTAATTGCATCAGCTCGGTGTGTGTTGAGTGTCAGTGTGTGTACTACAGGGCAGCAGTGACGGCTGAAGTCAACAGGGGTATAAATGGGGTATAAACATCTTCACATGCCTCTTGTTTAGAGGAGACGCTGACTCTGAACGTCCTCAAGGGGGTGTCAGTATCTATCTTCCTGGCTGCTGTCAGAATGTGTGAGTGTGCAAGTTTGTGTGTCTTTGTGTGTCTTTGTGTGTGCGTATGTAGTCGCAAGTGTGTGAGTGTTTGGAATGAAGGAGGAGCAAAAGTGTGATTCTGTTCTAAGATGGAGAGTATATGAGAGAGAGAGAGAGAGAGAGAGAGAGTGTGTGTGTGACTGTGTGTGTGTGTGTGTGTGTGTGTGTGTGTGTGTGTGCAATAGCTTGCTGATGCAAACTTGGTCCAAATAAATTGTGGGAATATCAATCAGTAAGTAAGTAAGCCAGATAACTCTGGCGCTAGTTCAAGGACATACTGTGTGTGTGTGTGTGTGTGTGTGTGTGTGTGTGTGTGTGTGAGTGAGTGAGTCTCATTTCCTTCACAGATTTAACCCTCAAAAACGACCTTTCTCTGTCCATTAAGCTGCTTAATTAGGAGAAAAGCTGATGGAAAGTTGATTTGCACCTGCAGTCCTCCAGCTGTTTGCTAGATCTCTCTCACATACACACAATGTGTGCTGTAGCAAAACATCTCAATCCAGTTGTTTCTGTGGCATCATACCATCGCCATGCAGTCTGCTCAAAGCACAGTGAATCTCTCCATCACTGAAACCATGCACATATTGTGAGGTGTGGCACGTCACGCTCCAGTGGGCTCCCACGTGACAAAAGCAGCAACATATTTCCATGAACCTGGGAGAGATAGGGACACAAAGCATCTCATTCAGGTCCGGGTAGACTGAAGAGCTTTAAGAGTCCCTGTCTTCAAGAGACAAACATCTAGAGGATGTGCCTGAGGTGAAGGTAAAAGTTAGCAGAATGACTGACAGGAAACCAGTGGAGCCAGAGGCTCCGGCAGCCAGAGGGTCAGATAAGAGATGCCGAGGCTCCTGGGAAAAATGAGTGCACACCCAGCCCTGCCCAGGAAGACGCGGGCATAGCTTTACAGCAAAGCAGGGGAAACAAAAGATACTCAATTATCTCCCCTTTTATAATAGCCAGGGAAAGAGAAGGGCCTTTAGCTGGTAACCTTCTGCAAGGTCGATCTGAATCTCATGCATTACCAAGAAACCTTTTCCTCCTCGTCTCCTGCTTTTTGTCAAGGTTCACATCGACTTTGCATGCTTGGCATGTGCGAATGTCTGCATAATACACCTGCGTTCAGCCCATTTCCAAACTGTATTATCTCCACTGAAATGGACTCTGGCTGTCCTTTGTGTGCTGCGGGATAATCTGTCACCCGGTCTGTAGTGTGAGCTCCAGTGATTAATACGATCAGCACGCAACTCACTCATTCATTACCATAGCAACACCCGCTGCAGTGTACTGCACAAGACGAGCAAGACACATTCGAGGCTCCCTAAGGTGATCCATCAGAGAGCATTGACCAGAGTGCTGCAAAACCGCTCACACCAGAGCCAGCAGCTAGAGGTCAAAAGGAATCACCGGAGGATTCACAGAAACAATGTACTGGGGATTTGGGAGGAGATGGACACGGCGGCGTACAGTAAATCTATGCACACACACACACACACACACACACACACACAAGAAACACATGTATACTGCCGGACACAAACACACACACACACAGAAAAACACTCACACACACACACACACACACACTCAGAAATGGATTCAGTGGCCGTTCAAAAAGCAGAAAGTGAATCGCTCAAATTGCCCCAGACATGAACTAGCATGATAAAAGCTCTGCTTTCTAATCAGAGTGACATGCTTGTAGCGAATACAGCTCTATCTAGGGTAGTAGGGCAAACGACCAAGCCTGGCTTTGTCCCAGCTCACACACACACATAAACACACACACACCTGCTATGCTGGCACATACTGCTGCACGGGAGGGCCAAAGAGTCTGCATCCAGATGCTCTCTGGGTATGTGTGTGTGTGTGTGTGTGTGTGTGTGTGTATGTGTGTGTGTCTCCCCTCCCCATCCATCACTGCCAGAGACATACATTAATCCCTCTCTGCATTCTTGAGGAGGGCTGACGCCAGAGGGAGCTTGCCCTTGTGGCCTCCCCACACTGAGAGCGCCCCCTCCCTGGGGCTTGGAACCCCAGTGGAGGCTCCGGGTCCAGGTCTACCTGCTCCAGGCCCAAAAACTGGATTCAGAAATCCGTTGGCAGAGTGAGAGCTGATGGATCGCTAACGTGTGATTTGAGCTCGGAAAGCCAGAGGTGAGGATGATGCTAATGGCTATGGTAATGTGGCCGCTCCCTCCCTATGCCAAGGGGAGCCATATGTTAGCGATAAGCTGGTGCTCCAACTGGCAACGCCTGCCCTTTTATTGCCTATTAGGGGCCAAAGTGTAGATCACAATCAGGCCACACACAATCATTCAGCTCCCTCTGATCAAATCAGTCTGACCAATAAATAAAAAAGGAAATAACCTGGAAAATAAACAAATGAAAATGATAAGCAGAGGAGACACGCGGAGCAAGGAGGTGACTGGGTCATAGCCGCCGTTGGTGCCAACTCAGCACTTTCGCGGCGGGTTTGTTCATCACAGTCATGTCTGCTTAAGCCTTAAACACTGAGAAACTGACAAGCAGGAGCCAGGATGGTGCCTTGAGTCTATTACAGGTGGTTAGACTAGTCCGGGCTTGTCTGGCTGGTTCGCTCATCACGGTTAAGGTTAAGATATAGATGACAAAGGAACCGAGCCTCAGCTTGCCATTAGGGGCCATTACCCGAGGCAATTACTCTCTACATGAAATCCTTTAGGTCTTAGGGGTTGTCACACAGGTCTTTACCTCAGTGTTGAGTATAACACCATCGTCTAACATGGCGGCGCAAGCACTGCAAAATCAATCTTAACAAGTTATTTAATCTATTATTGAGTCTTAAAATAGGTTGGAAATAATCTGCCAATAGGGCGCAAATCAAGTTGTTCATTTTTCTTGATACTAGTGGAATAATCTGCTTTATTCTACCTTGATTTGAGATACTGACACGTCAAGAAATGCCTGAAACAAGTGAAACTGCATCGGAAACTAGTGGAATTATCTCACCGAATTGTTTCCCTGGTTTCAAACACTTTAAGACTGAAAATATGAGACAAAATTACTTGTTCGGGACATTTCTGCAGCGGAGAATCCAAAACACATTATAAACGCATTAGACAATGTTGGAATGCAGTTTCTTTTGTTTGAAAACCACTAGAAGGCATTAACGTGACGCTTCACCAGAAAGGCTTCGGCATTCCAGTCACATCAGTGAGTCTGCTCCTGCAACACATGCACAGACGTCCTCCCCCTCTAGTGTGTAGCTGGTCGGCTGGCTGTAGATGGTAGGATAAAGCAGGGAGTTGTCAGCGTCAGCCCCTGGACCTACATCGGAGCCACGTAAACACAGGACCACCGTCGGGACTACCAAATAAACCATCCATCAGAAGAAATCTACGCTGTTTAGATACAAGGGCACGCCGCGCTGTACCTGGAGTCTATACACACACACACACACACGCTCATATTTACACACACACGCAGCATGTGAATGTACTCAAACACTCGTGCAACCGCTAATAAGGCAGCGCCCCGGTTACAGTAAGTCTTTAGTAAACACAGTTCTGCCACCCGGGAGCCACGGGCAATAGTGAGCTCATGTAAATCCTCATAAAGTAACCATCCTCTCCAGCTCTCTACTGAAGAGGGTTGGAGGAGAGATAAAAGGCAGGTAAAAACCCCAACGCTTTGACGGGAATGCAGACTAGTTATTGCCCGTTATCAATGTTATTTCCAAACAATCCCATTTTTATTGCAGCTTAAAGTCCAACTGTCTATAATTGCCAGTTTATCTCCAACACAGTACCGTCCATAGAGGACTTACAGCACAGTGTAAAAGGACAGGAGTCTGAGCTATTCTGCCTGCTCAGCATCCTGAGACCTGTGTGCACAAATACACACACACACACACACACACACACACACACACAGACCAGGCAGAGAAATTCTGCTGATCATCAGGACCCACCAGTGGGAGGCGTGAGGCTACTTCTCAGCAAGACCCCGACTCAAAAACGCATCCATGGAATGATGTACAGGTTACAGACCGTGCTCTTTATGTGCCGTCTGCAATGAGAAAGCAGATTCGCAACAATCTGGACGGACTTGACCTCGTTCCAGCGGCTCATAAACAACCACAGCTGGGTTGTGTGGCTGTGAGTGAGAGTTTCGCTTCAAGCTGTGGTGAGCAGTGGAGAGGTGTGCCGTTTTAACAGCCTGAGAAATGAGGCCACACCGGACGCATCCTGCAGACGAGAGCTCAAACACTCAAACCGGTTCAGCGCCTGCCGTTAGTGCGTTCGTGTAGATACACTTTTACATACGTCCTCTTGCTCATCCATCCAGCAGATGTTTAGTCATTGCCCCGCCCAGCGTCTGCTTTCCTCCCGAAACTGTGTCATGGGTTAAAATGCAGTTCATGGATGCATGGAATGCTGCTTGGGTAGCAAAATGTCAAACAACTCTTTTGAAGTAGATTTGCTTGTTACTGCATGTATGTGTGTGTGTGTGTGTGTGTATGTGCACGGGGTCTTTGAAGCCGCTTCGTTCCAATTAGAAACACCTTTTGTCTCCCAACACTGCGGCGGGAATTCTGTACAACTCACTCCAAAAAAGCTAAAATGGTTAAAACTAATGGTTTTCACTGCTGCTTTATCACTGTAATTAGTTGAGACTTCATATCAACCTATAATCCAGAACGGGGTGTTCGACAGAGCATTCAAGCGGCGATGTGTTTCACTGGGAAAGTTAACTCAATGGGACCCAACAAAGATTGACCTGTGCAGACAACAGGAAAGCACCCAAACCAGTTTTCCAAGTCACGAGAATGCAGAAGCACGTGGATTCATTTGATTGTCACAGAAAAGCCGCAGACAAAACTATGCAAAAAAAACAAACAAAAAAAAAAAAAAACCAACTTCCTTCGTCTTGTTTGGTGAACCCGTTTCAAAAAGTTTCTGATAACTGATAACTCAGAAACAAGCCAATGCGGGCACACAGACTGGCACCTCATCTGAGGGCATGGCAGGACCAGGCTAAGCGCTAGCAGCTGTGCCACATGTGCAGCTCTTTTACTGACATGATTAAATTAAGGCCCATGCCAGAGTCATTATTACCCCCATCCATATAGGGGAGGCTCAAGAATGTCAATGAGGACCACGCTCGTTAGGCAGTCGTCAAGCACAGCGCCCAAAAAGACTTTCACACGATGAGTCAGTAAATCAACAGCACATTTGAGCTCACTTTCTGTGACCCTGAAAAAAAAAAAAATTATAGGCCGCTCCTTAATTTTTATTCTGTAAAATAGAATTCCTCCACCAATTAAATTACTGCTCACGGGCAGATGTGACAGCCCCGGTGATCTCCCCCATAGGACGGGGCCGGGCGGAATCGACAGGCAGATGCTCCGACCAGCAGAGGTCACGGAAGGTCAAGCTGTTCCATTATGAGAGGACAAGGGTGGTATTTATTCACAGCCTTCAGTCCCTAAGCTGGGGTGGGCTTAGAGGGAATGGAGATGGCTACTTAACCCTTGAGGCAAATGGCTGACTACAAAACAGCCTCTGTTTGCCTCATTACTGGTGGCGCGGGGGCAGCAACTGGTCCATCCACACCCGGTGAGACAAAAAAAAGATGGTGGGAAGGTTGGAGGGATGAGAACTGCAAGAAAAATGCAAGAAATTTAAGAGATTTTTCAACTCCTTGAATGATGAAGAGAAAGCTGTGCCACCCACACTAGATAATAACAGGAAAGAGCAGGAAATGGGGATCAGACAACACTAGAGAAGCACACGCGCTGCCAAGACTGCAACCCACTTTAAAACAGCAATAACGACCACAGAGGCAAATAGTGGTTTAAATCATCTAAACCTGATCGGACTTGTCTGCGTATTCTGCGCGGCTGTTTTGTGTCAGACCCGCTGGATGTGATGCGATTAAAATGGTCCAGAACACCAACAACACTGCGCATGCCATGTATGAATGCATCTTTACCGTTAGCCTCCCGTGGCTAGCCGAGGCAAAATTCATAGCGTGCCAAACAGAGCAGACACCGGGCATGGTGACACGGATGCTGGTAAAAAAAAAGAGAGGAAGGAATGAGTGCAGTGAGTCTTCCAGCTTGTTAAAATACTCTACCCTGTGGCACTGGAAGGCTAGCATGACTAGCAGAAGCAGCAGGCACGTCTGGCACAGAAAACGTACACTTAAACGACCCCCCTCAAACACACACACACACACACACACACACACACACACCATTATCATCATCATCATCATCATCATCAGAGAAACACCACACCACAGCATGGCTGCCCAGTGACTAATGGCCTACTTGCTCTCGGGCCAGAATTAAGTGCCATCGAAATGCCAACAAAAACAAAAGGACTCAAATTTATTCCTTCAGGTTTACATTCCTTAATGCAAGTCTCCCATCAACTATAAGACAAATGGACGTATCAATCATCAAGTGCAGAGAGAATACGCCGCTAATAACGCAACACGACTGCGTAAGTACAGCTTTCGACCAACTCCTTGAACTGTAGCGACCGTCTAACTGTCAGGAAAACCCAGTTCCTGGCAGTTCTCTAGGTTGTTATTATTGGGTATGGCCCGGGCACGCCAGAACGCACTGTAAAATATCATTATTAGCATTGAGAAAAAAAAAGACAACCTCAAGTTTCCAGTGAGGCCGATTTCTCCACGCGAGCAGACCACAGGGCTTGCTGCTGGAAACACACTCACGCACACACACACACACACACACACACAAAATTGCTACCCGGTAACAGGACGAGTGCCTAAAGAGACAAGAAGCTTTTCAAAATAACATATCAGAGTTATTCGAGTCAGTGTACGATTTTGTGTCGGGGCAGAAACAGGCGTTTGGTTTCAAAACGGCTAAGAAAATTGGCAGTGAGGAACAAAACTGCATGTGGGCTCCAGCAGCTGAAGGGGGGGAATAAAAACCAACACCGACCTTAATCCCTCTATTGCTTGTTTCTATTGACAGAGAAGACGAGTTGCTACACAGCAGACACAAATGCGTCCCCACGATGCATGCCAGTGGGTTGAGCGACATGACATCAGCCACCTATTAGTCACCAGTCGGGGGTGTGCACCTCGGATCGCTAACTCCATGAGACCGTGGATAAATGATTTCTAATGAATGACTTAACGTATTCACTTTGCGTGGGATCCTGTCGCATGCAGGCAGATATCAACGACTGTATGAGAGGAAGGTTGCTTCATTTTAAAAAAAAAGAAGAGTGTGTTCTTTCACCTCGGCGTGCTGGCAGTCCGCTTCCTACCCGTGACAAGCAGATGAGACAGAGATCAACGTTAGCCCTCTGAAACCCAGCAGCCGGTCCACACAGCTACAGCTACTCTATCAACAGAAACGATGATTGCTATGAGGAAGCGTCGCCACTTAGAGACTTTCTATTATTCAGCTAGAAAGAATGTAAGCAGAAGTGCCGCTACACAACATGTGTGCCATGGTGGCACCGCACACTGCAGCAGCGATTTTCTCATACACGTACACGCATGCACACACACACACACACACACACACACACACACACACACACACACACACACACACACACACACTCAGCAGATGTTTCACTTCAGGGGATACGTGCACCCCTTGTTCTCGTGAGTCAGTCCTTCCCCTTTCCCCCAGGACAGCCAGGCTAAACTGAAGACTAATTTGCCCCATCCAGGGGTGATCCATCTGGAACGGCCAACAACAAAAAGGTCGTGTTGAGTGGGTCGAACCACCGGGGATGTTTGAGGGGTTGAGTGTGATGACCCATAGCCACTGATCTAAGGGGGCCACAAAGTGTCAGGGCTAGGAGGTGGAGAGAGTTCGGGCTTAGGAACCTCCAACAGCAAAGTTCAGGGAGGCCAACGTTCCTGCGTTAAAAAGGGACAGTGGGAGTCTATAAACCAAGTTGTCTGGTTTCTCCGGCACCTTTAATAACATTAGGAACTGAGACGGGGACAAATTAGGAGCCAGCTTCTCCAATGACAGCTGAATGTCAACTACCATTAATAGCCTCTGGCATATCCCGTAGGCACACAGCACACAGCACAGGCGCTACGTTTACCCTAGCCTGGTAAACCTTGGTTGCTTTCCACCACCTCTCCAATGTCACACCGTAACGCAGGCGCGGAAAGTTGTCGTTGAGCTTCGGTGAGTGGCAACTTTTAATACTCCTCTGACATGCACGTGAACCCACTGTGGCTAGACGACTAAAACCTTTAAAAAGCAGCATTTAAAGACAGCACGGTGGCATCTGCTCTGAAACCGCCAGGGAAACGAGGAGGTGTATTAATATTTCAGCGCCGTCCCAGGTTGTGACAAGCCGGGTAGCGACCTGCACTCAGCTTAATCTGCTCGACTGGGCACGGACCCTGGGAGGAACCTGCTAGCGATAGCGGTGACCTTCTTGACTTTGTATAAACGCCGCCGCCGCCGCCCCCCTTCCTCTCCGCGCAGCGCTGACGGTGGCGCCCGTGAGATATGAGAGCGATTCAGTCTGAGAGGAAATGTTCAGTAGCCCCGAAAGTGTCAGAGGAACAATAACATTCCTGAAGCGCACAAAGTAATCCTATAGGTGGAGGAAGTAGAAAACCTGCTCCCACTTATCTGAAACGGCGTCTCACCCCGCCCACAACTGGTACAGGCCTTGCAAGGGAGAAACGTCCTCTGCACCTGTACCCATCCACTGAGAAAATCTCTCTGGCTGGAGGTTGAGCAGGGAGGTTCGGGGGAAACTGGCCAGGCAAGAGAGTGAGTTGGCTCCCCCGGGCCAGAGAGAGTGAACCCCTGGGTTAAACAGCTCTTACGTAATGGCCGAGTGGCGGATCCTGCCTTGGCATGGCTAGAGCCGAGAGAAGTGCAGCTGGATGTTTCTGGGAGGCGAGAGAGAAACCCAAGTCGACCAAAGTGAGAAACGGGGGGGAAAGGGTAGTCAATCTTGGGGCATCCAGAGGGTATAATAAAAATAAGCGAGGCCACACACACGGCGCTCCCGCCCACCGTGGCCTGGCTAGTACACCTTTTTGGCTTCTCCTGCGTTGAGGCAGCGATGCCTCGCCTCACACAGCCTTACGTTTGAAACTTCAGCACTATTTCACATAGGTGTAGACATCGGCGCAAAACTACCACACAATCATACAATGTCAGATTTGGCCAGCGATGGCAAATCGCCCGTACGGCTGCTGTGCGTCTCTTGGCTCTTATCTTGATGTGCTTCACAATGAGTTCCTCCACTGACATATCCCTTTTCCTGGACTTGGTGCCAAATAGTGCCTTGACAATGATATCGCTCTGGGAAGCAGGTTATTTGGATACATTTACCTTAGAGAAAAAAATAAAAGCTTTAATTGAGCGCGTTCAGTTGTGTGGATGCCAGGATTGCCGGTGACCTAAAGCAATCAGGACCCGGTCTCTGTTTACCCTGGCTGGACGCCAAAGTGACTGAACCAACAGCAGTGAGAGAAAAGAGCTTATCTCGCTTGGAGATCAAACCACTGACTGCTAATGCGAAGGCGAGACGGAGAAGCAGAGGAGTACCTCAACATACCGCTAACACAATGGCTGTCACATGTCCGTATGAAAGCCCTTTAGGAACTGTGGCGTTCAGGACATGTCATGGCAGCATGGCAGCAGCAGGGGTAACTAAGCAAGCTACATTTTAAGAGGTAGAAAAATAAATGGTTACTAGAACTATTTTATGCTTGATGACGGCATATAAGTCAGCTAGGGGGAGCCTGTAGTTGAATGTAGGGCTGCATGATTGTGGCAAAAATAATAATTGACATACATTTGAACCTTTTCACTTTTTTCAGTGCAGTATTTCTCAAAGTAGTAGCAGCTACAAAATATTTTCACTCTTCCTCTTCAAACACTAATAGATTACTATGACCCTAAGGCAAAGACCAAAGTATCTCCAAATGACAGACGATGATCCAACTAAACAAACATTTCCACATTTAGACTCAAGGAGGGATTTCCCTCTGTAACATTCGGCCTATCCGTTCTTCTCCAGTTTGTTCGCCGCTACGTACTTTCCAAAGATGGTATATATATCGCTTCTCTCCTTCTTGTCACGTGGGACTTGAAAATATAACATTTCAATCATGACGAATTTCATGAGAAATCTTTGAAACATAAAATTGTGATACAGCCCTAGTTGAATGGACGCGATTGGCACACCGTCTACACGCTGTGACTACATGGATTTGAATTCAGCTACTGTCAGATTTAGCTTCACCGTGCTGTACAAAATACTGGAGAGGTGAGTAGAGGGGGGGGTAGCCTAGTTTTCCTCTTCAAAGACAAACAAATGAAAAGATAGAAAGGCTGGAACAGGTCGATCTCTGCCCACTGATGAGCAGGTGGGATGTGTTGGGAGTCAATGTGTATCCAGAATCTTCCCCATCCATCATGAGGGAACAATACAGAACACATGGCGCCAACTGGAGAGCCCAGCACCTAGCACTTTGGCCTGCAGCACCAGCTGTGTTTGCCTTTCCAATAGGGGACGGAGGGTAAGTGAGACCTTATGGCTACTGGACTGAGGTAGGGGGAGATCAATCACAATTACTATTGTTGCTGGGCTTGACTGGTAAGCAGGCTTATAGCCAAGGAGTGTGGGGGGTGCAGCAAGGGGCTGTTGGCTCTCTGTGGAATGTGAGGGCACGTGGCAAACACAACCACAAATATCATATACACACACACACGTGCATACACACACACGCGCAGACGTGATGCAGCTTGACTCCAGACCGACTTGAATTCGTAATCAAAGGCTCACCGGGGATTCACATCAAGAGAGCAGCGCGCTGAAAAGAAGGTGCTTTGAGCATAAAAGATCACAAACACACCCCTGCCGGGTTCACAGCAACGCTCGGCTTGTCAAGACACCGAGGTTGATAGGTAGATCGATACACCGGCTACAGCGCCCCAATCTCGTTGTTCATACATTTAGATAATCAGACTCGTACCTCAACAGCCACAGCTTGTAAATCATTTGGAAAGTGCTGAGACGGCAACCTTTAACAGACTGAGATATTGTACATGGTCTGGCTTGCGTACAAGAAGAGCATCGCTCTAGCCACCGCTACGAGGGTCTTGGCTTCATGTTCACCGATGACCATGTGATTTATGTGGCGGACGATAAAATAATAATAATGGCACGCCTACTAGTTATTCCTTCGGGGTTAATGGAAGTCTGATTCATCAGTTAAGTGTCCCGGTACTGTTCAGGAGTTACCTCTCCCCTCCTCTTAACCTACGCCTCAATCTTCTGCTTGGTAACTCTTTAATCTGATGCCTCGTTTGATGCATCGTTTAAGCTCCCGCCGCCGTTTAAGCTCCATCGTCTTGGCAAACCTCAGTACGTGACCCGAAAGGAACACAATTCAATTTGGGACCCGTGCATTAATCTCCTCAGAAGGCCTCCGATTTGTGTCTGTTAAGGGGCGTCGACCTGAACGCGAATGGGCCATGGGCCACATCTGTTCAGCTAGAGGGGACGAGACCCACGTCGCTCTGCTGAGCTGGAGAGAAGGTTTCCTGTCTGGGGCTGCTCCAGCGTTGGAACAGATAAGTGCAGCTAACTGAACAAATCCCTCAAAGTGGATGGGTGTGTGTCGGCCAGCCCCGTGGCCGCAGAAAAACATGTTAAATTCAGACTTCACTGAATAATGCAGCACACAAGGTACAAAGTGTCTCTTTTCAGAAGAGTAGGGTTATTATTTTCAGCCCGACTGCCACAATAAAGCAGACTAGAAGGCGTGATGAGTAAAGTCAGTGTTGTGTTGCTGCTAGCCCTTCGGCCAGTCGTGCTGTGGGAGGGAGTGGTAGCGAACAGGAAGCGGCCGAAGCCACTTATGTGCCTTTTGGTTGGCATCACGGTGGACGTGGTAGCCAATGAGAAGTCCCCGCGCCAAGATGTCTGTCAAAACCAGCTTTGAGTTCACCTGCTTTTTATAGCAACCACTCCAGACACTGCTGCCCATACACTCCCAGCAAACACTTTGAAAGCCAAATATAATCTCAACCACAGCAGTAGGAAATAGAAACACACAGGCAGCCATTATGCTCGCCGAGACTGGCTACAATGAAACGGACTGAAATATCGAAAAGCCTCGAAAAATATGTTTTGTTGGAATTTTTGGGATTGGCGCCGAAAACCTGAAAATGCAGAGACAAAAAACGATCCAGTATCTTGAAGGATTTCCATTAAATCCATTTCAGTGGCTTTAGTCTAGAAGATGTGGGGTATACAGTCAGCCATGTAGAGCCCCTGTAGTTTCCCCCTGCGGTGCCTCTCCACCTAGAGACAGTAAAAAGCCTTCATCCCTCCTTACGGAATGTGACAATAAGCACAGATGTTACCCATGCCTGATAAGTCACATGCACGCCACCTTATATGGAGAAAAATGTGCCGGAGAGAAGACATGAAACATTGGCGTTTCTCGGCCAATGTGCTAGCACTTCAGAATTAACGACGACGGGCACTCGCACACAGCCCTCCACATGGCCGGCGAGAGGAGCTGAACAGTCTCACTCGACGGAGGTGGACTGGGCTTCTTCCAAAAGTCACACAAAGCAAATCAGCAAAAACTCAAAACCAGATTCTTTCATGAGTTCTCGTTGTATTTGTGTCCCTGTTTCATAACGTTACCGAGCCCTTCAGCCTAAATTAGAAGAGCGTTGAGTTGTAGATGCCTGTGCCACCCAGAGAGGGGGTAGCATTACGACATTACCCTTTTGTCACGGGTAAGCAACTCTGACAACGGATAGTCCTGCCAGCTGAAAGGCATAACTGGCACGCAACGTCACATAAGGAACGAGTGAACAAGCAAAAACAATCACATATTTTCCACTAAAAAGAACATTACCGGCCACGCTCTCTGTAGCATTCTGATTCAAGACCCCGTCTCGGCCGGGGAGGAAGGGAGGGAAACAGAGCAGTAAAAATAGAAATGTTCCTTGTGGTCGTGGGTTTCACTGCCGTAAAAAAAAAAGTGGACCGCAAAGACCGAGGCATGCATACGGTGCCTCAGACCTCGACCCGCCGGTTTTGGTTATTGGGTGCATGTCTTCACATGAGAACAACAGCAATTTTTTTTAAATAAATACAGATTTCTGTATAGTCCATTAGACAGGCAGGGCGCCTGGAAGGCCCGCTGAAATATAAACCAATCACACAGCATGTTCCCCCTTCCACAAAAACAAACAGCACACATTCTTGGGTAACCCTTCTCTCAGGCAAAGGGCTTGGTGAAGAACTTTCTGGACTGGATTAACGCCGCCTTCGCCGATTAAGGGGAGCATCAACTGTTCATGAATCATTACAGACAATAACAACAATCACATCATGATTATGTTTGTGCACATTTCTCCAAGGTTAACCCCGATCAATAAAAAGGACAGAATCTAACTGGGGCCCTCAGACAGATAAATGTCCAGGCAGCTTCACTAGTCAAACATCAGCCAGCCTGCTCAGCGGTGTGCAAGGTAGCAGGACAATCAAACCGACAACCGACACCTTAAAGGGCCGTGGGTTGCCATGACAGAGGGCCATCGATGCCAAAAGGCATGCCCGGCCCTTCCTCCTGCTCTCTGGCTCTGTTTGCTCTGGTCAGGCCCTTCACTCCAGGGGTCCCCGGGGCCCTTTTGTTGTCTAGATATGCGGTTAGAGGGCCCTTCCACCCCAGCACACGGCCACAGTACCTCCCGAAAAACAACAAAGAAGAAGCCGGGGGTAAATCACCTCCACAACACAATCAGCACAACATAGCCCAGTATTTTACGGGAACGGCCCGACGCTCACCCATTTCTCACTCCATAAATCAGTGGGAAGAAAGGGGTGCAGTAGGCTGCATGTTGAACATATCCACACTATTCACTACTTTAAGCACTTGTACTGATCTATTGTGTCACCGGAGTAATGAGCAAAATACCACAGTGTGTGGCGTCTTCAATGACTTTCAAGGCTATTGAGTGGATACAAACCTCAGCATGTCAATATGTTGCCATGGTCAACATATGTGCCAGTTTAACACTGACCACTGAGATTTAGTCAACCGTGTTGAGGAAAGTGGAGAAACAGCAAGTCTCACTTTAAATATTTCATGATGAAGTCTCTCTCTCTCGCTCTCTCCCTCCCTCTCTCCCTCCAACTACACTGTACTTTAACAGCGGTCCACCTACTTTCACAATAAAATGCTTTTCAGTTTGATAGAATAAGAATCGCTGTTGTATTTATTTGAACAGCTGCAGTCAGATTTATTACACGCAGCCACCGATGTAATGAGTCCAATTATGACCCAAAGGATCTAAAAACGTGCGCAAACTTTTGTCCAACAAAAACACGCAAACTTTTAAATGTTCCGGATCATAATGCATGTAAAGAGTTTGCAGCAGACGCAGAAATGAATTGGATATAAGACGCTCCTTTCACAAGCACCGGGACTGTAAAACAAGTTCGCGTGCAACTTACCGGTTAAGGTTTGCTCTGTCGAAACATGCTATTCTTGTCGTCGGTATCTCTCACCGGCCTCGCAACCATTCATTCTATCGCTATTGTAGTTTTTTGGAAATGTAAAATCGGAATTTTCTTGGATAGTATTTCCACGATGTTGCCGGGACGCAGCGCCAAGAGACTGCGGACTCCTCCCAGACAATGTGGGGTTAAACTCCTCCTTCCAGCCGACACTGGGTGGGGGGGGTCACCCAGCGGCTCTCTCAGTCAGAATCAAACACTACTCCGTGGTTTAATGCGAAGTATACCAACATGAATATTAAAAACAACAGCGGATTGTCAATCAGTGGTTCCCAAACCGGGGCACGGGGACCTCCAGGAGTCCCCAGAAAATGAAGATGAGTTTAATCCCACTGTTATTTCACTCACTTGAAGTTAGCTGTTTTGATTTCACTATTAGTTCACTTACTAGACATGATATCTAGCATCAAACAGGGTCCTGCATAACATTTAAAAGCCTGTCTGCCACACAACAATGCCCTCAGTGTGAACTGATGAGTGGGCGAGGGAGAGAGAGAGTGAGGGGAGAAGAAACAGGCTTGGCTTTCCTCAGGCCATCAAACAACATGCCTATGGTGAGAATAATCATGATGATAATAATTACTGTTGTGTGTGTGTGTGTGTGTGTGTGTGTGTGTGTGTGTGTGTGTGTGTGTGTGTGTGTTTCCCTCTTTTCGTTTTATGACGGTCATTCCCGGTCAGCCATTCCAAATGCCTCCACAGTTTGTGATAATTGCGATGGCCAGGCCTTCCTGCTGCCTCCCTCCCCGATGCTCGTGAAGCACAATCTGACCTCGTGTTTTATAATGTGGATCTTTGCGCAGGCGCGTCTGGCAGCCGTGTCTGTCCTGCGTATCAGCCTCTTTACGGCAGCTACAGAGGGGCCCCGCATGGTGATGCCTATCTCTCTCTGTCGTCCATTGTAGTGGCAGATACTGTAACGCGCCTCTTCTTTCAACAGAGGCCTATCAAGATCTGTCCGCACAGCAGTGTCCTCTCGTTCCCTCTAGCAGGGCTTTAGCTGCAAGGCATCCGACCGGCCACAGGCTCGCAGATAGCCCAGCTTTTATTTTTCAATGCAACATATCTAGCGATGCATCTTCAGGTGTGTCAAAGGCTCATGCAGACCAATTAGGTTGTGAAAGGAAGTGAGTGCATACACATGGAGATGTGCTAAAGACAAAGCTCTGTTGTTGTTAGAGGGAATACATTGGTTATCAGTCAGTCATGCTTCTCTTTATGGGAGAAATGCAATGCCTTACAGCCAAGGTGCGTGAACTAGAGCAAGCTAGACAGGAAGAAGAAATCCAGCTGCTCTTGGAGGCCTCTGATCTAAAGAAATAAATAAAATGTCTTCATGTATTATTACTATACACCCGACGCAGCGTTCTGGGTACGTCCTGGCCACGTGGAGGCTCTCTGTGTGTTGTGTGTCGTCTGGCAGCTTTTTCACTCTGCATCTCATTGGACCTGATTGGCTCTGGCGGACATCCTGCCACCCATCAGCCCTCTCTGTCTGTCCCCAGTCAATCTAGCCCTGCTCTGCTCTGGTCTGGTCTGGGTGAGGTGTGGAGGAGATATGGCCTGGGCTAGCCCAACACCCCCCCCCTACACACACACACACACACACACACACACACAGAAGAATTGTTACACGTGCAAAAGCAGACCATAATGTCGGTCAAAATGTTGGTGTCATCGGTTTATAGCTTCTTTTTTTTTAAAAACACTATTGGGAACAGAAAACCAGTGAGCTCAGCCAACATTTCCTTTTTTCTGCTGACACAATACTCCATAGATAAGCAGACAGGTATGAGCACAGAGACAAACACACCTACACACACACACACACACACTTATTAACACCTCTTCCCTCCTCTCCCTCAAATGAGGCTGTGCGACATCCAAACGCCCCCAGCCCAGCCATCCTCACTGACACCACTTTGTTCTGCCATTATGGCCACTGTAATAGGGTCGTCATGGTAATTGTGTGTGTGTGTGTGTGTGTGTATTTTATGTGTGTGAGAAGATCCCCTGCTAAGTGATTTTCTCACCCTGCTCAGCGCTGCCTATTGTACAGTGTGATCTGGCCATTATTATATGAGGCGCTGAGCTGCAAGGGCTGGTCTGTTCAATGTCCGTATGTAATTACCACGCTCATTTGTCACGTAGTCTTTAATGGGCCGGGGCGGCTGGGAGAAATGACGACAGCTTTGTCTCATACAGCCCTTTCAAAGGCTGGCGGGACGGTGTGGTAGGTGCACTGCGGTTGTCTGGAAGGAAAGATGCTTTTAAGTGGGGGGCACCATTGAGAGCTGCTGTGAGGTGTGTGTGTGTGTGTGTGTGTGTGTGTGTGAGAGAGATAGAGAAAGGCTGTAATCAGACAGACTCAAATGCCACACCCTAAAACAGCTTCCTTACTTGTTTCTAAACAGACATAAAAGCATCTTCCTTGAAAACAACCTCAAAGAGCCGCCGTCAGCAGCTCCCACAATAGACAAACGGAAATCTTTACATTGAACGCCGATGGAAGGGGCGTGATAAAGCCGGGGCCCCTTTTGTAATGGCTTTTAATTGAACGCGACAGGTCTGATCCAAGTGATAGCTCGCAGACTCCTGAGGGCCGAACTAATGAGAAATCAATGACGACAACGAGTGAACTCTTGTGTCACGGCAGCGATCCTCTCTCAAGCCGGTGTTATTCTGGTCTTTAAAAGGACTGACAAAAGCACTTAAAGCCCCCAGATTTACCTTCCCAGACAATTGATTTCAGCTTGCACTTAGAAATAGATGAAATATATAAATAATATCATTAGAATCAGATGAACAGATGAACATTATTATGTGTCTGAGCTCTTGTTTATTGGCTCTTGTTCATTTGATACACTTATTTGTCTTAGCTCTTGCTTATTTGGTTCACTTAGTTGTCTTAGCTCTTGTTTATTTGATTCTCTTATTTGTCTCAGTTGTTTAAGATATAGTAGGTTGCTAACTTATTGCACTCTTACCTTAACACTAGTTATGCTCTTAGTTGCTTGTTTAGGAAGGAAATGCACTTACGATTTCTGGTGACGAGTAGTTTTCTTGCCTACCTATGTTGAATGCACTTATTGTAAGTCGCTTTGGATAAAAGCGTCTGCTAAATGACTGTAATGTAATGTAATGAACTGCTTCACAGGAAGTATGAAAAAAGACTCTTATTTTCAGGTCATTATCTCTGTACTGAAATACGACAAAGGGATTTCAATGGACTCCTTAGAGTCATGAAACTTGAAGCAGCATTGTAAACTTTCATTTTGTGCAAAAAAAAAGACAGAACGAAGCGGTCGCTCTCAGCTCAGAGCGTAGCGTTCCCTAGTAGCGGGAGTTAAGGATGATGATGACTGAATGATGAAAGTGAGCTCCATCTCTCACGACCTGCGCCTGCTATCAGAGGACATAAAAACCCGTATGAATGTAGCGGTGTCGGGTACACATGTGATGGATCTGTCTCCCACGTCTCGCATCATCTGTCTGTCCGACTGCCTGTCTGCCGCCCAATATGTCATTACTGAGAGAGGGAAGGTGAGAGAAAGAGAGACAGAGAGAGAGAGAGGGGTGGGGGGGGGGGTCAGACGACGTGCCTGAGCTGTTGATTACTTGAGCTCGAGGTGAAGAAACTATCACAGGGGTGTGACAGAGGGAGAGGAGTTGAAGGAGTTTCTTGTATTCTTTGTGTGTGGAGAGGAGATGGAGAGTGGCATTTGATGAAGGGGAGAATGGGCTTGTGGCAGAGCTGAAGCTAAAGAGCTGGGAGTGTGAAGCTGGCAGTATACTCATAAAAGGTTCATACGAACAAAAGGACACGTTTGCGGCCACGTGGGCGTCGGCCTCCGCAGTGTGCACGGACTAGCTGGACGAATCAGTCTAAAGTGATCGATTGGTTGTGTTGCCTTGCTGGATAGCGTCTCCATTTTCTTATAAAAACTATTATAAAAATGATAAAAAAACAGCGAGACGGTATCACATTTTTGGATAGACCATCTCCAACAACTTAGGCGTAGGTGATCCCACTTTTTCAATCTAGCCAAATTGGTGAAAGCCAAGGCGGGAATAAAACGGTCCCTAAACTACAATACTACAAAGCCGAAGCGAGCATACACACATCCATTCGCCAAGTTCGCCTTCATTGTAAGTATACATTGTAAGCCGCCTTAAGAGAGAATAATGTGTGGGAGAGAGCATGTGGGTGCTGCCCTAGTGACGCAAATCCACAGGCCGCCCTGCAGGCGTTGCAGATCTGAATCAGAATCAACGTTATTTTTACTGTGACACAAGGTATTTACCAGACAGTTACACAATACAGGACTGACACACTAGACTGGGATCACGCAACATCTCACATACGAACACAGACACGCCCACGTGCCTCGGCATTCAGGCTTCCCAGGCTTCTCATGACGTACATGTGACAATTCCAGTATTTTACTGTCACTGTTGGAAAATTCAGCTCTTCACACGCCCCAACGAGAGAAAAAACAACAACACAGAATCGGCCAGCGGTTTAGATTCCTGGACGATCCTGGACGCAGCAAATGTCAGGCGGCGTGCGACCTCACGCGCGATTCATAAATGCGGTCAAACGCGCCCAGACGTTTTGGCGACACGTGCACCATCTCATTCGTTTACACGTGAAGAAGGAACCATGCAATGCAGTGTGACACTAGACTAAACACCCACACCGATTCTGCCACTGTTCCCCTGCCTGCTACAGGCCACACTGCCCACCTACGTCGGCTCAGGATATGCAGCAGCCTGAGGATTTTTCTCTGTGAACGCTACAGTGAATGATTTCTGCAGTGACTGACAAGAAAATTGCCTGTCGGAAAAGACCGTGTTTGTCTTTCCCATCAGACCATGTTATGTCTGGCACGCGGCGGTGGCAGTGCCGTAGATGCCGCATGTCCAAACATGGAGAAAGAGAAAATATGACGGATGGGCCGACGGCTCGGCCAACTCGATGTGCGGTCGACGTGACATCGGACCCCAATCTAAAAAATGACGTCTCGATGCTCATTCTGATTCTGCTTTTGAATGAATGTAGGTCAGATTTGACAATGACAAAGCTGAGAGCATGTAGGTAGCCAAATATATCCCACATGAGAGAGGAAGGGTATTAATGATTTAGAGACCTGCGGGGAGACGACTTCATGAAAGAAAGATCAGGACTGGACAAGCCTGGGTCCTTTACAGACTCGGGGAGAGTGAATAAGGGAGCAGCCAAAAGCCCCCCGGGGTGGCGTGAGAGTTTAAACTGCCTCATTCCTCCTCCACGCCTGACTACAACCACAGCCCACAGACCTCCAGCCAGTAGACACAGTAGACCCTCCTCACACACGCAGACACTGAAAAATCGAGTTATCCTAGCATCTATCGTCTGTTGTGAATAACACGTTACGAGCGAACCAAACTGCGACTGTAACTCAAGGACCCTATTCAGTCAAAACCAGAGAGGGATGATTCCAATGAGCTAAACGCAATTTACTCACTCTCAAGTGTAATGTGATTTGGATTGGGGCCGGCCTGAAGCTCATCTCTGCCTTATTCTAACTCAATATAGGAACAACACACAATCTCATAACAAGCCTATCTCTCATGTCGGGGGGAAAAAACTAATTCAGAGAAAGCTGGGAACAATATATTAGTAGAAATTACAATTCATTTCAACACGTGGCTACAAGCAGCAGCAAAACAAGTAGGCTATAACTGCAGCTTTATCCCCCAACGTAACAGCTAACGCGTCAGAAACAAATGGGTGTTATTGCTCCATTAGGACCGGTGGTTGTCCCTCCGCCCGAGCCTCCTAAGGTAACGTTCCCACACCCATTAGGCCCCAACGCCCCGCTGAGAAACACTTTTTTTTTTACACCCACGTGAAGGAAGCGGAGCGCAGGGGCTGTTAAAAGTTACCTTGTTAAACTCACGGACTGTAACTCTACTTCATTTCACTTTCTTAATTAGAAACACACAGCGCTCCGGGTCTTTCCCCCACAAAAATCATCACCACCCGCAAAATACAATGCAGAGGAATGGACGACAACAGAGCTAGGTCACTTGTTCTGTCTGACAAAGAGGAAACGGATGAGCAGGAGTTGCTGAGGGGAAAGCTGATACTTCCCTGCAAATCTGTCTGGACCGACTTGTCTCGCAAGTGTTGTGATGGCGTGAGAGATTGTGCATGCATATGTGTGTGTGTGTTGCATTCACACAGAGGCTTAAGATTAAGATGATTAAGATCGACGTTATTGAGCAGTGAGGGAAAACTAGGCCGTTGCAGCAGAAATCAATAAAACAATCTTGAGGATTAAAAGATACAACATCTTCATCGTGCAAAAGAGAGTTCCTATTGGCTAGAAAGAATTCTCCCCATGGTGACTGCAGACTACAGGGCGTAGACTACTAATCAATTTAAACCGAATACTTTTTAAGAGCGTTTTTAGTTTTTAGACCGCAACTGAAATGAATACATGAAAACAACTGCAGACCTATGAGAATATTATTATTATTTCTGTCTATTTCAGAAGCTGCATCCCGCCTGGACTGTTTGTATCTGTGCACGGGGGAGAGCTGTGGACAAAGAGAAGCACTCAACAGGTTCTCCAGTCTGTAAAAAAAACCCCATTCATCCAACAGCAGTTCCTCCCCTGGTGTTTCTGCTCTCCCCGAGTATGTGTATGTTTACCTATTAGCCTATTTAGCTAATAATAGATAATGGATGTGTGCATGTGAGACTCTTTTCATTTGGGCTGTGAAATCGGATTAGTGCTCCCAGTCGCAGCGTGCTGTGATGTGTGTGTGTGTGTGTGTGTGTGATGAAGTCTCCTTGAAAAGGGCAGGGTGGGTACTTTCCTCTATACAGCAGACAACTGGGAGTGTGTGTGTGTGTGTGTAGAGGCGATGGAAAAAATAATGGAAACACCTACAAATACAAATCCATATCAAATGCCTAATAAGGAGTAGGGCCACCCACTCCACCCACGCTCTCTCTGAGCTCTAGAGCTTCCCGTAAAGGTTCAATCGTGTTTATATTTGGTCATTGTGGAAGCCATGAAAGGCATTTGACTTCACTCATGATTGTGTTTATCAGTGTGTGTCATCTGGGGAGTATGGGGAACATCTTGAGGGGAACGGTGTTTGGGAAGCTGGGTCCTGTAAAATGGCCTCATTTTGCTTGGCCATTTTTACGACCGACCACGCAGAGCAATCATAGGACCTAATGACTCCCGCGAGGTGGCTGCCCATTCCATTACAGATCCACCGCATTACTTTTTTTTTTTTCCATTGCTCAGGGGTCCAGGTTTTGTGGTCCTCATACTAGGCTATTTGTCTGAGCGCTGGCCCTGCACACGAGCAGTTTCCGAGAGGCGGCCCTGCTATAAATACACAGCAACACGAAGCTCCTGACACACAGCGTTTGTTGAGACTGTGTCACAGAGGTGTTTATTTAATCCTGTGGTGATTTTTTTTATTTAGGCCCGTAGTTTTATAATGCTTAGCAGCTATCCTGTTGGCCCATTGGTCAACTTACCCATTAAGTGATGAGAATATAGACACCAAAACCATCCACGTGTCCCCGGTAGATCGTTGGCTCCATGGTAAACACATCAGCATACACTATGTTGAGTGACTGCAGGCCACTAGCATTATCTCAAAAATGAGGAAATGATCATTTGTTCCAGCTCTGAAGCTAACCGGTAAGTATTTTGTATGGTGGTTTTGTGTAGAGCGGTGAAAAGAGCGGATGAATACGTTGCACACCGAATAGTTCGATAAATAAACTGTGGCTACATCAGCTGTAATGCAGCTACATTGAAATATTTCAGTTTTTGAATTGTATGAATCTACAGGCCATATAATAAAAAAACAAACAGCTTTTTATTACTAAAAGGTCTTTTTTAGTTAGTATGAGTTGCATAGCATGCTAAAGTGTTAGCATGGAGCACTGGAGCCAAAGATCTACCGGGGACACATGGATGATTTTGGTGTCTATGTTCTCATCAATTAACAGGCCAATCTCCCCAAACTCCCTTATTGTTGTTTTGAAAGCTCACATATAAAAGTGATTATCAGACTTTGAAATCTGCCACACACTGCTAATTGTGATTCAACTTAAATTGCCTGTGTAAATGTGATTTTGCTACTTTTCATGTTACGTTTCTGTTATTTTGTGTGTGTGTGTGTCTGTGGGATCTTCGCTTCCACCTGCTCACTGCTGGCAGGGATGTGAACGTGTGTGTGCAGAGATAACATGTTTGTGGAGGAGAGAGAGACAGTCTTAACTAGTGTGTGTGAAGGCTAATTCTTCAACGCCACCCCCCACCCCATCCTCCATCCAGTCCCCCTCTTCACCGTCCTACCCCGGCCTGACACGGCCCACGCTTTACCTCCCTAACACAGCCACTCTTATGGGAGACGAGTGCTAGGGTCATGTTTCTCATTTTCGCCCTGGGTGCCTCATGGGAGACCGGGGCGAGGGGGGTGGGAATCGGGTGGGAGAGGAAGAAGAGGCTGAGATTTGGGGAGAGAGAGAGAGAGGGGGAGAGTAGAAAAAAAGAGTGTAGGCCAAGTGGGCTGTCAGAAGGGCAGACGACCTGCTTACTCATGTATGAGCTACAACCCCCCCACCTGCCCCCTGACCTCCACCTCTCGCCTCCCCACCAGGGTCAATATAGTTTCATGTTCTTCATTTATTTTTCATTTCAACGTTGGTTTCAATTCCGCTTTCTAATTAAGTTTAGTTTGAGTTCGCTCCAGGAATGTGTTGACTAGATTTAGTTTAGTTTTCATTTTAGTATCAGTATTTCTTTTTAGCTTCTCTACATATTCCACATACGTTTTTATGTTCAGTTTCGTCCTTTCATTTAGGGCCAAAGTACCAAAGCAAGAACACTGACATGGTTGGTAGTGGTTTTCTTACTATATGGCCTGTAGATTCATACATTTCAAAATAAAATATCATTACCTCAATAGCTGATACAGCCAGTTTACCTTTGGATCTATTTCATTTTATTTGCTCTGTGATTTTTAGCTGTACGGTCTCCCATCGCCACATATTTTGTATATATTTTACCAGACACACAAAACCGATCGACTTAGTCACAAACGATTTGAAATGACTTACCATGTAGCTTTAGAGCTGCTATAAGTTCTATTTTTTTAAAGTTCTATTTTTCTCACTTTTGAGATAACGCTAGTCACCTGCTATCACTCAACATAGTGTATGTCAGCATGGAGCACCGGGGACACATGGATGACCTCGGTGCCCATGTTCTCTAAAGGGTAAACTGACCAACGGGCCAATCTCCCCTAAACAGTGTGTATTCCTTTAAGGTGATTTCCCATCATTTGAAGAACAACATGCCCTCCCTCTCTCCACACTGACCAGATGAAAAAAATGAAGATAATCCAGCAGATAATTGATAATTATCTGCTGGATAATTGATAATTCTTTCAGTTTTCTTTTTAGTTAGTTTTGGAGCCGGGTAATAGTTTCCGTTCATGACAAGAACCTCGCTAGCCACCCCACTTCCACCCCCGTCCCCACTAGGCCAACACAGAGGCTCGGATACCTGGGCACCTGACCAAGCAAGGAGATATCTCGCCATAAAACGCTCGACTGGGGAGTAAACGATGGGAGGAAGAGCGGAGAAGGAGAGATAGAGGAGAAGAGAAGTGGCAAGGGGAGAGAAGGATTAGGAGAGGAAACAGGGCGAAGGAATAATGAGAAGAGTGAGGGAGGACTGGAGGGTTACGATGAAGGGAAGAAGAGGGGAAAATGAGGAGGACGGTGTGGAGGAGTGCAGCGTCAGCGCTCCTGCTCCTCGTCTCTCATTTGTCATTTAGTTTGCGGGCGCCGCGGGGCGATACATGCATAGTTTTCCACCGCATCAGAGGAGAACAAATGATACCTGGGGATGGAGGGAGGAGAGAGGGAAGAGAGAGGGAAGTAACAGGAGGAGGAGAGGCAGGCGAGAAAAGGAAGGGAAGGGGGAGGAAGGAGAGCAGTGATGTAGTGCAGGGTAAACCTAAACTCAGCTGACCACCATTTTTCATGCTGACATAAATCTTCATGACATCATTTATAGTGTACATCACAGTTGTATCAAACTGATACTGAAGATATCTTAAGGGGGGGAAAATGTAATGAATGATTTTATGAAAACATGATCGATCTTTTATTCACATTGGTGATTGATTGTATGATGCTCATCGACTGGAGGTCGTAGTTTACCCACCTTTTTATTTACCACTACATCGAGGAGAGGGAGGGAAGGGAAGGAAGCATAAGGAAAAGAGAGAGGCGGAGGAAGAGAGCGTGGGAGCCAATGGGTTTCTCCAATATCCTCTCTAGGCCATGGACCTCTCAACCCTGATCAAGGTCTTGTGACACACTCTCTCTCTCTTTCTAACACACACACACACACACACACACACACACAGCGCTAAGCGTGACATCTGCTCCGGAGTGGCCCTGTCACACTGCAGTCTCTGCTGGGGCCAGCGTCACAGATGTTCTCAGCGAGGTCCTCAGTCCATCGCTCCACCCTTGGGAGAGCTCAGACCAGGTCCAGAGAGACATAGAGACAGGAAATCTGTTCTTTTTCTATTTAACAGGCGAGTGGATCCATACCCCCCCCCCACCCCACCAGACCTTACTGCCAACGGACATTAAACAGTATGAAGAGAGGGGGGAGATTTATTCCAGTGTGTGTGTGTGTGTGTGTTTCTTGTGTATGTATATGGATGGAAAATTTAGAAAAAGAAACAAATCGCGTAGGTATATGAGAGAAAGACTAAGACAGTGTGTAAGAATGTGTGTGTGGGTGAAAGAAATGAAAGAAGTGCATAGGTGTATGAGCGATCAAGAGAGCGCACGTGTGTGTGTGTGTGTGTGTGTGTGTGTGTGTGTGTGTGTGAGAGAGAGATCCCAGATGCCTGCTGGCCATTAATAAACATGATCATGAATGTTTAATCCCGATCAGTGGGGTGGCAGGGGAACCCCCATGGGTGATATTGACAAAGTCTCTCTCTCGCTCTCTCCCACACACACACACACACACACACACGACAGATTGGAGTAACGGCAGGAGGCAGGTTTGAATCGCTCCACATGGGGTTAACCACTCATGAGCAGGACATTGGTTTTCTTCTCCTATGTGAATGTAGATCCGGTCTCTGTTGAACGGATCACACAGCCAAGAGGTTTGACAACACCGACCTTCAAGGGAACCAGAATAAGGTGCAGGACTTCTGTTTCCTAAGCGCTGGGTTAGGATGGTCCGACTGTCATGAAGATCTATCTCTTTAAGGTGTTTTATATAAACAGCTTCAGGGGTGATAGTATTTCCTGGATGTTGGGGGACAGGACATAACGCAGGGAGGGGCTGTTGTTCAAAAGTGTTTCAAACATTTCTTCGACATCTTGAGCTGTCACAAATTCTGGATTTGTCAAAATGGATAAATTCCAGCCACCAGGACATGATCATAGGTGTCTTGGGGAAAGGAAATAAAGACCCAAACATTTGCCGCCGTACCATGTTGCCTCTGTCACTTTGAAAGATTGGTTTGAATGGTTATGTACGCCTACTGCTACACCATGAGGTAACCACTGACAATATGCCATTTTCCAGGAAGTAAAAGTCATGGGATTTTGATATAAAAATACAAGCAAATAAAATGTCTTGACATGTATTTTTCATTTCATTGTGACTTGGATTATGGATCTCCTAACCCACATGACAGAATTTCATTTGTTTGGGTTTCAGTGGAGTTTTTGTCTCATATGATGGTCTAAATTCAGAGGCTTTCCCCCACTGACAAAAATAAAAGACACTTGTTTGGGATTTTTTTGGCGTGAAAATGTTCAAAGATAAGATATTTAATATTGGCACAAATTATCAGGCTATCGGCAGCTTCACTTGAAAAATCTCATATCGGCCATCAAAAACCTGTATATCGGTCTAACCCCACTTCAAACGTCTCCTGCGATTCCATTTGGATTTGAGTGATAAAGCCCTCTAGCTCGCTGTAAAAGACACTACAAGGTTTGATCACAGAACTCACTCTGAATCAAACTCTTAAAAAAAAAGGAGCCCCATTCCTTACAAATCTGTCACCTTTCTTCAACGTCGTTCTTCATGTGATTCCAGGTGAGTCAGGGATTTCCTATCTTTTAATATAACACCGTCTGCTCCCTCTCTTATGCTCACTCTGTTACTCTGTGATGCCTCTGTGATGCCTCTGTTCTCAGGAGGGGATCTGCTGCTACCGTTGTTAACAAACAGCAAAACAACAAGGAGGCCTTCAGGGCTAATTAGCAGCTAGCTGCTGCACTGTGCTAACAAACAGCAGAAGGGGAGAAACGGGGATTAGGGGCGAACAAATAAGAGTCACATGCGTAGGCAGGTATACATATACACACACACACACACACACACACACTAAAGTCCCTAATGGAAACAATGAGACCTTCTGTGCTGGTTGATGAACCAGGTGTCACATCTGCAGACACAGGTTGAGTCAGCACATGATAAACAGCTTTTATAAGGTCTTCCTTTCAAATGATGGCAGACATGTAGTTTGTGTGTGTGTGTGTGTGTGTGTGTGTGTGTGTGTACTTGTGCGATTCAGAGAATAATAGACAGCAGTATATGTGCATTAAGCCTGTGTGTGTATGTGTGCTGGTGAAATTGGATGTTTTATCACACTGTAGCTGCAGACGTGAGCAAGAGAGAGAGAGAGAGAGAGCGAGAGAGAGACTGCATTATAAGAAAATTGATGTAAATGTTTTGGGAGTTCATTAAATGTGTGTGCATGTGCACGCTCCCAACCTCACGAGAGCCAGTGCTGATGTGCACCTCTGACGGCGGGAGGCTGCATCCCCTACCTGCCTGTCTTCCGTGATACATTTCATATTACGAAATTCCCATAATTCCATGCACAATGTGCTGCGCTGTCAACCGCTCACCCGCTTGCTCAGCATCTCCACACACCGCCGTATCTTCTCTCTTACACCCCTCCACCCCCTCCAATCTCTCTCCCCCCCTTCCCAGTTGGTGTTGGCACATTTAACAAGCTCCCTAGTCACCCCAGAATGCGCACACACACACACACACACCTGCTGTGAATTATGATTGGATCCTCTAAAAATCAGGAAAGGTGTTTGTTGGTGTGGTTGTCTCCTTGACTACCGCCCTCCCTCTCCTCCCACTTTCCCAGACATCTCTGGTGTCTCCAACCTGCTGAACACAGCGTAGGGCCGTGTTGACCTTTCACCCCCTACACCCCGATGACCTCAACCTCCCCCCCACAATACGTGGCGAGTTTGAGACAGAAAACAGAAGCATTACGAGAGATTGTCTAATGAGACTGAGATGGCCACTTGGTGAAAACAGGCATTTAGGATAGATAGCCACATGTAAACAGCTGTAAACAGATGTGTGTGTGTTTACAGATATTGCTTGTGTTTTAAAACAGGGCCAGTAATAGGGAAGATTGGGGGATAACAATGTTAACAGGCAATAATCAGTTGTAAAGTGTCTCCTGCCTGCTTAAGACATGTTTATAGTAATGGGTTCAATTCAGGTTGCATTGTGTCTGTTGACAGACTGCCAATACACACACAGTCATGTGTGTAGGACGGAGTATTCAATGACAGGCATGCAGACTACTGATAACACACACACACACACACACACACACACACACACACTCTCACACACACACACACACCTCCTCAGTCTGTAAATGCACACTGACTTGGCAAACCCAGCCCATCCCTCAGACTTCCTGCTCCGGGCATTGCGCAGACAAAAAAAACCAAACAAAAAAAAACACTCCCAAATTGTTATCCTCCCCAAGAGAGGGTGAAATGAAATATCCCTTCTGAGAGCTGATAAACCGGACAGAGGTGGCGTAGTGACAAGCTAGTTTGAAGCCCCCGTGAAGGCAAGCATCCACCCTGCTGGAGCAAGACACCAAAGTCCTACCAGCTCCAGGGTGACTGTAGTCTGAACTCCCTGTGGTGGTGGTAGGGGGGGGGGGGGGGGCAGTGAAAACGAGTTTATCTATGGGAACCAATTAGGTAGCGTATTAGCATTATTAAAAACCCATCCTCTGTATACTGTAACATTTCCCAGACGACGGGAACTGACTTAACAGCCGTCCCCTTTGCTTTGAACTCAGCGACCTCGCTCCTCGGTCGGGGCCAATTTGCAGGGAGGTGCGACCTGCAGTTGGGGCTGAACTCGTGACTAGGCTCAATCCCTGGGTGAGGGGGGGGGGGGAACTCTGGACACTTCGGCCCCGGCCTCTGGGAGTCTGCTGGCCCCGATAAGAGGGAGCCAGACAGGCGGAGGCGTCCTGAAGGCAGAGGAAAGTTGTACACACACTCCCCCAGTGGAGAGCAATTACCTTAGCCGAGTGTGAGCAGAGATAGGGGATTCCTCCTCTGCATAGCTAGGTGGATGGAAGATATATGGCTCTGGTCTTGCTCCCAACTACAACCCTGTGCCAATATGATAGCTGGGCATCCTGCTAGCCGTGGCGGACAGAGGCTGATTTTAGTCTGGGGGCTTTGGGAGGGATAATCAATAGCTTTAATCAATTAAGACTGCAGCAAATGAGAAGCTGCAGAAAAAGGGGCCAAGTCTCACACTAAAAAGGACCTGCCTTCCATTTATCACACTCTGCCCCTCTATCGATCTGAAAAAAAGGTATGGAAAGAGGTATCTGATGGATTCATTTCAGAGCCATCCCGCTGCAGAGATCTCCGCATGGCAGCAATTTTTTCCGTGTCCTTATCTTTGTTGTTCCCAAAGAAATGAATTTCACGTATAGGTATATTCGGCGGCGGAGCCCAGGATCTTTTATTCGTCTCGGTCAGAAGCAAAAGCACAGAAGGTAGGAGAGGTGAGCACTGCAGATTTTCACAGAGCACACACACACACACTCCTCTCGGTCTCCTGAGCCGGTGCCGACTGCAGCACCACACTGACCTCAAATGGTCAGACAGTGTACTGACACTACAGCTACACTGACGGTCCTTCTCATGGGAATAGAAGAGCAAACGAACGGTGGATTATGTCTTTCTTCTGAACACATCACCGCCCTAACAATAAGAGAGAAGTGAAAAGTGACTAATGGCAAAAAACTGTAACATTAAGGATTTTTTTTTTTCTTGACTAGGTTAAAAACGGCATCGTGGCCATGCATCGCTAAAACTAATGAAATGCTTTTAGACCAGACGGAGGGATAGCTGACCCTGACCAGTCATTGGAAACACAGCTTAACTGTCTGAAAAGGCTCCCTAATGCAAGTGGATGAGGCCTTCTAGTCTGATGAAGAGGAGATTGGTTGATTCTTCCTCACGCCATAGTGCAACCCTTTTACAGGGCAACTCTTACAGCAGTCTAATTGACTTCCTCACAACAGGGAAGTTCTTTCTCTGACTTACAGCCTAAACCACACATAACCACTACCACCTGGGCATGAACTGGCAGTGAATTATCATTCCATTATCATTCAATTATCATTCCTTCGGTATTAGTCACCCATGCAGGGGTAATTCTCGACTAAAGGTCAGCCTCTGCCATGCTACCCGCCCCCCCACCTCCTAGGTCTGGCTGGGGTTTATATGGACCATCACATGCCAACGTGGCGCGAGTCTAGACACCACTGCTTGGCACAGGACCACCAGAAGACTCAAGCTGAGCAGAGTCTGACTGCAGGCTATACAGCCTTTAATGTAGGGCTGGCAGAGAGAGACCAGTGCACAACTACATATCGTCTGAACATCATAACCTAACCCCCGCGGTTTGACTGACAGAATCTATTTGGTCTTAATGAAATCAACTTAAACAGGCATGCCCTTTTCCTGCTAGAGTACAAACAGAAGGTTGGACTTCTCAGAGTTAGGATTTATTTTATTGCTGTTCAAGGGAGTGCCGCTGTGTGTGTGTGTGTTTCAGGGCAGATCGAGGTTGAGTCAAAAGTCTCAGCCAGCCAAACCTTCCTGTGAGGAGGTCAGCAGGGGGCCACACCTGGCTGACTGCCCAGGCCATCGGGAGCTACAATTTAGAGACTGAATCATACTGGAAACACACACACAGAGCAATTGGATGCTCTTAGCTAGGCTTTATCCAAGCTCAGCTCCCTAGATACTAAATCCACATCCAAACTCTAAAGTATATTTTTCTGTGTATTGATATTTGGATTAAGAAGTATAATTGAAGGCAGAATCATCACAATATGTTGTTTCTGCGTTATAATAAAAAGCACTGACCAGGCTTCAGTAGGCAATTAATCAAATGAATCCTCTCGCTAGTGTTAGCGGACACTAGCCAGGCCATAAATGCAGAGGGGGTACAGAGCAGCTCTGTGAGAGCATGCTGTGCCGAGTAAGCACTTCCTCCAGCCATACCAGCCTCGTCCCTGGCAGTGCAGGGCGGAGGGGTAGAGGCAGCCAGCATCCTGCCCCGTATCTCTACATCTCCCTCCTTCGTGTATTTCCCTCGTTCCCTCTCACTACCTCTTTGTTGAGTTAAGCACCAGATGGCTGGTTTTTGGTTTTTTTTGCAGTTATGGAAGAACTGTCCTCCCGTGAGAGATGCACAATGTGCTTATATTCAGCACAGATCGGATTACCTCAGTAAGGAGGCAGTGGGTAAGAAAATAGTCTACACCTTTATTGATAGGTGTGAAATAATGAATTATGCAGTGTGCCGACAGTGAGGAAATGACCTTTAGTGTGCATCTCAGGTCTCAGGAGGCATTTTCCTAGATATGGAAACATATTCTCACAATAATGCTGACCTTTGATTCCATGACTGGAACAAAAAATACCTTAAAAAGTCAATGTCTACAGCCTACATGATATTTTCTGTCAGGAACATTCACACAATCTTAGAAATAAAGATAGGTAATACTTATCTGAATGCACAATCCGGTATAGTAGACATGGATGTATCATAATCTAAAGTACTGATGTGTCTTTGGTCAAAGACTACAATACATGCCTTTCTTTGTGCTCATACCGCAAGTTAGTTATCTCAATTCCAACCTGCTCTCTAGTTTAAAAGCTACAGTGTCATTGTGTGTGCAAGAAGTCACCTGATCAGTCCTGATCAGGATTCATGACAAGGGGGGGGGGGACCTGATGCACCTTCAACCTTTATTCAACATCACAACTCCTGTAGTAGACATTTGGTCTGAGAGAACAGCAGACTATGGTTTCCTAGTAGTATGTCTCAACAGAAATGCACTACAAGTATGAAATGAACAAGAGAGACAAGAAGGTTGAAACATGGCTACAGGCCTGCATGCACAGAGCTAGGGAGTATGTCGACGTATAGGTGAGTGCTGTACAAACTGCCCAGCTACCATTCAAAAGGTAGGCCAGTCAATTCTCTGTGCAGGCAGCACTCTGGTCTTAGAAGCTGTCTGAAATTGAGTTGCACAGTCTGGTGTAAATCGCACAGTAGTGTTGGGTGGCATCATGAACAACAAATCCATTCAAAAAAGGCACAATCCCATCCTTAACAGTCACCCAGCGAAAAGCTTAGGGAAACATACAGGCTGAAGTCATCAGAAACTAAGAACTACAAGTCCCACGGTTGCATCCCACAAAGTGCCCGGTGGATGGATGGTAACGCAGCGACTTGAGTTACAAGATCAAATCAAATCAAATCAACGGTTGTGACGGCAAAAATGTTACGAGTCTGTAAAGCAGTCTTAGTTTCCACTGGTCCTGGGTCAGAAAACACAGTCCTAAAGCATAAGTTTAAACAAACAAAGCATGTTTATTGCAAACTAAAACAATATGCACCCGACATCCAGAACATCCCTCTGTTCATTTTGTTTCGTTTTCTTCCCCCTGGCATGTAATATTTTGTTGTTTGTATTCACGGTATTATGAGAAACAAATCACATACATTTATTTTGGGGATACAACATTATCATGTTTTCATCTTTTAAAATGTTCCTTTTTTCCATTTGAAAGCAGCTGTACTCGTCTCACTGTATGTAGGCTATTGGCTCTGTTTAGAAACAGGAAGCATTATAGGACACCACAAAAGCATTCATTTAAAACTTTGCAGCAGCATTTTAAAAGAAGAGGAGACAGAAACGGGCCAGCGACTGCTGTTTTCAAGTATTGTGTATAACTGGATTCAATCCATTGTTGGAACAGCCAGGATTCCTTTACTCTCTTCCATAGGAAGGTCAAAGCTCTTTTCCCCCCCATTTACAATTGAAACATTTTGGCAGGTAAGTCATTAAAATTCACCAAGCGTAGGTTAATTAAAACGGGCGGGGTGGAATTACAACTTAAAAAAGGAAAATGAAATAAAATACAAACAAAATTATCTACCAATAAATCAGCTAGTGAGCCATCTATTGAAGTACACTGGTATTTGTGAGAGATAAAATCATTTGTTATTGGTTATCAGACAATAATTGATGTGAGTCAGTACTTGCCATGTCCCGTGTGGTGGTGGTTTGCTGACATGAGTACAGAGAAGAAGAGACAACTTTACAAAATGATCTTTTACCTACTGAGTGATGATTATGTCCCCTCAGTGTCTGTGTCAGTGTCTACCACTGGCTGACTCTCAGCTTCCTCCATGGGCTCACTCTGTTCATTGTTTACGTCCTTAGGGGAGGCAAGCTGCTGCTGCTCCGGTTCACTTTGGGGGTCCTCGGGGTTTGATGTTTGGGCTGGTGACAATGTGGGGGTAGGTGTGGCTGAGAGAGAAGGGGAGGGAGCCCCGTCGAACATGGGATCGGGGGAGAGCTCTGGAGTGGTCTCTGCTGAGGGCTCGGGTGTGGGCTCAGCCATAGTGCTACTGTCCATCCCAGGTCCGTTTACCCACTGGGGTAGGGGTGGGGAGGGTCTTTCTTGTGATTCCTCATCTTTCTGTGGTCTCTCCTGCTCCTCCAGAGAGTCAGTAGTCTCTTCAGGGAGGCTGGGAGCTTGTGGGAAGGCCATGGGTGAGTCCTGGGGAGAGGCCATGATCAGTGGTGAGGCCTGGCTCGGGGTCTCAGAATGTGGAGAGCTCATGGCCTTGGAGGGTGACTGGGCCTGGGGTAGTGACTGTGTGGGTAGAGGGGTCTCAAGTGGAGGCGATGACTGGGCCTGGGAAGGGGCTTCAGCTGACGGGCTCTGAGCCTCGGTCTCAGGCGGTGACTGAGCCTGAGACAAAGTCTGAGATTGGGCTGGGGTTTCTGACTGGGGCTCAGGCACAGCTCCTTGGCTCTGTGGTGGAGGTGGAGACTTACTTGAAGCCTGCAGCAGCACCTGACTCAGGCCCGGGGTAGGAGAAGGTTTGGCCTGAGTTTGAGGCAGAAGTGGGGACTGGAATCTAGCTTGAAGCTGGGGGTTTAATTTGAGCGGGGCCAGCAGTTTGCCTTGGTTCAGAGTCAGGTTGGGGTTGAGAGGTGGAGTCGGAAGCAGGGGTGTGGGTAGAGGGAGGAGAGGTGTCCACCCTCCACGTTCACGTTCCCTCTCGCGGTCTCTCTCTTTGTCCCGGTCTCTCTCTCGTTCACGCTCTCTGGTACGATCGCGGCCTCTGTCCCTGTCTCTCTCCCTCTCACGCTCCCTCTCCCTTTCTCTCTCACGCTCTCTCTCGCGGCTGTGACGGTTACCATTCACCTCTCTCCTGAAGTCAAAATCTCTTTCATCCCTATCCCTCTGCCTATCCCACGGACGTCTGCGGTCATCTAGGTCTTGATGGAGGTCGTTGTCGAACGGCGCTGCAGTGGCACCACTACGGTTCCAGGCCGGTGGTCCCCCAACAGCTCCAGCAACACCAGAGACCCCCGCTGCGCCTCCTGCTGCCCCAGGACGGTTCTCAAAGCGGTTGGGGAAATTCTGCCCGGGGGTGGGCCGCTCCTCCTGGAAGCCTTTTGGAGCTCCAGGAGCCTGTGGGCCTGCTCGCATGGTGTCTCGTTCATCAAAGTCCCCTCTGGTCTGGCTCCAGCGGTTATCAGGAGTAAAGCCTGCCAGAGCCTGCAGGCGTCCCACTAGGCTGGTTCTGGTTGCCTGAGTCCCTGGGGTCTGGAGCAAGGGAGGCCTGCCTGCTCCACTACCTCCTGCTCCACCACCACCGCCAAGGGACTCCCTATGCTCCGGTGGAGGTGTCCTCAGCAGGCCTGTACTCTGCTTCTCTGGTGGGGGGAAGCGGTAGTCCTGGTCCTGGCCCTCGTCAGCCCCAGAGGAGGGCTCCTCCTCTGTCTTGGTTAAGTTGTCATTGGGGGGGTTGGGGGCCCTGTTGAAGGGGTCCAAGTGAGAGAAAGGGGCCCTGGCACGGGCTTGGGCCTGCAGGGAAGAGTCCAGGAGGCGACTGGCCTGCTGAGACAGGCCCTGCTGCATGAGAAGAGGGAAGCGGGCCCCGGCCCCTGGCTGGAGGAGGTTGGGCCGCAGGTCCAGAGGCAGCAGGCCAGGCATCCTCTGTCCAGACAAGCCAGACTGATGCAGAGGGTGGGTGAGGGCAGTTGTGGGGTGCATGCCCAGAAGACCCATCCCACTGCGGACAGCATTCTGCATGCCTGGGGGAGAGAACACGACATGATGAAACAAATGCCAAATCCTTCTTGGTCAGCCATAAACAAAACCTACTATCCAAAAACAAAACAAAAAACAACAACTACAAATGACTTACCTTGCAGTGTGAGCTCTGCAGCAGCATCCATGCCGTCAGCAGACAATGGTGTTTTGTCACCGGCGGCTTGCTGAGTCTGGACTCCCACTGGATTGAAGACACCTGCTCCGGGGATGGCTGAGGGCATGAAGCTGCCAGGGATAGCACTGGTGGGAGGGATCATGGTGCCGTATGGCGATTCCTTGACACTTTCCTGGCTGGATGCCATCGAGGGCTGCACCAGAGCTGTAGGTGGGGACAGGAGAGATGAGTTAGATCCAAGCCAGTAAACGGCAACTTATTTTCATAATGTTTAATGTATGAATGAATACATGAATACTTACATGTAGGTGCTGAGGCCATACCCGCTGTCTGTGCTGCCTGCATGAAACCTGCACAACAGGACATACATTTGTGTTAGCCTGTGAAATTCTATAGGTTGGACCTTCACCTGACTGAGTTTGTGGAGCTTACCTGGGGGAGGCTGTGAGGCGTTGAAGCTGGCCCTGATGAAGGGCGGCGGTGGCCCGTAGCCTGGTGGGGGTATGCCCATGGAGACAGGGAAGGATGGAGGCACCAGACCCACTGCTGCAGGGACAGCCTGGGCCACTGGCAGCTAGACAGGAGAGATGACAGGAATAAGAGGATGGTAAAAAGACATTTCAGTCATTTCTGCTACCACTGCATGGCTTATTTATTATTAATTATTTCCAATATACACAATATATTTGTCAGCAAGGATGAATAGAGGTTTCATTTTGATTTAGTCCTCAACTTGTAAAGACTCACTTGGCCCTGCTGTTAAGAAGTAGCTAACACTATGATGAGAGAAGCTTGGGATGATAGATCTGTCTGAGATGCAGGAAGTCTTGAGCCTGAACGCTTAGGTCATTAGGCAAGTTGTTTTCTGCTCCTCTGACAAAGATTAGTACACGGTTTAAGAGATTAGGCTAGATTTCAGTCTACACATTCTGCCCTCCAATGGAGCCAACTCCACTCCTGGCCCACCCGTGAACAAACAAACGATGGCCATGTATCCTGCCTTCACTCAACTGGGCCATTAATAGGTGTAAAACAAAGGGCTTCAGGAGGAGGAAACCTGAGTGTAAACATGAACAGGGCGAAACACACTGCAGAATGGCAGTTAGTGCCAATAACAGCAAGATATAGGGTGGTGGTAGGGGTGGGCGGTATGGCCTAAAATTTATATCACGGTATATTTGTTTTTCTTATAATAATAATAATAATAATAATAATAAAAAAATGCTTTAGGAGCAGTACCGTACAAGACTCTGGGATGGTAACAGTTTATTCCCGGGGGGTTAACTATGAGGTTTCTACTGGGCTCTTCCATTAGTATTCTGTAATCTGTATATTATGACAAAATTTACATTGAACTTAAGTGTTTATGAATGTTTTATTGTGCAAAACTGCACTGTATTAAATATAAATAGCACCTTATATGCAAACTTTTTTCTAAAATAGGTTCTGAACAATACAAAGAAATATAAAAAAATAAAAATAAACATAAAAATGTAAATTTCAAGTATTCCAATACTTCAAATAACTTCTACTGTATATAACAAAAACTTCAAAGGTTAGGCAACATGCCAAGAAAATAATTATAAAGATAAATAGCACATTATATGCAAACTTTTTTCCAGTTTGGCTGAAGTATTTTCGACCTTGGCATCACATACCCCGGATCCAGTGTTTTGATCAATGCCTTAAACCTGTTTGTATAGGAACCATGTCCTTACATCGGTACTCCGCTATGGAATGTGGAATGTCCTTCCACCGCTTGCTTTTTTGGTCATACGGATCGCCACTGGAAAATGACTCGGCTAGCGACGTCTGCGTTGTGGTTTTTCGTTTAGCACCACTTGCGGAGGGACTGCTTGTGTCTGCGCGCATCCTAGTACTCTCTTCATACTCGCGGACATGTTTTGTTTTGAGGTGATCAAAGAGATTGCTCGTGTTACCACCGCCGGCAACAACTCTTGCTCGACATTGCTTGCAGATAATAGTTTTCTGCTCAAGGTCCGACTTTTTAAACCCAAACCACGTCCAGATGATGGACGAAGCACCTTTCTTTCTAACTAATTCTTCTTCTTTGTTTGCATCGGGGAACGGGAGCTCCCGCATCATGCTCGCTGCCTTCCATTTCACCATGCATCTTCAGAAAGCATGCGTCTGTTTACGTCGAAGTTTACGTTGCACTACTCACTTTTTCACATCGTCTTTTTCCACAAACTAGTTTATTATCTTTAAATGGCAGCGCGCAGTTCGCTAGCTTTGTGTGTTACGTTTGTAAATTTGAAAAAGTATTTTTACATTCAAAGAGCCTAAAAGTAGCCTTCTACCGGTACATCCGGTAGAGTCAAATCTCTACCGTGGCACGGATTTCTACCGGTATACCGGTTCAACCGTTATACCGCCCACCCCTAGGTGGTGGGTTTCACACCGCTGACAGATATGCTCTCAGAGAAAATGAGGGAAGAGTAGTGGCAGGAAGACTTTGCATGTATTGCCCTTTTCAAAAGAGGTCCTATTGAATAGAGACATTGACTATGCATACGGTCTTAAAATCAGATCACATTCCCTAACTGCATTGCATTATTCACATTCCCCTCCTCAGTACCTGTACAGGCATCATGGTGACCTGTTGGTTGTAGGCTTCAGTCTGGGTATTGGATGCTGCCATTGCCTCAGCGCTGGCTGGCTGGCTCGCAGCTTCCTTGGCTGGCTCAGCATTCTTAGCCGCCTCCCACTCTGCAGAGACAGAGAAGAGAGGATGAAAACACAGTTAACATTCATCCACTTCTTTGTTAGGGTTTGAGAGCTTAGCTGTGTTTGTGCATCTCAATCTTAGTCTTCGTCTTCATCTTCCAGTCAGGAGGGGGTTTCTCAATCGGATTTCTTAAAGGATTTGGTCTATTACCATAACAAAACAACTGAGGGAATGGGGTGGAAAACAAATCCACTCAGATCATCAAATGCCAGGACGTGTCTGTGTTTGGATATCTGCATTATGTTTTCATGTGTGTGCGCGCATGCGTGCAGGTCCTACTTATACATAAACAAGCATTACTGTTGAGTCAATAAACCTAGCGCTTGTTCCAAAGAAAGAGAATAAGTGAGTGGGTGTGTTTATTTTCACCATCGTTGACGGTCTCCTGGTCAATGATGCCTCCTTCGGCAAAGCCGTCCAGGTCGTCCAGCTTCACCTTCTCCCAGGGTATGTATGTGACACCCAGATCCACATCCCAGAACTGCTTGTACTCCTGCTTCACCCCCTTGTTCAGTGCCCATGCAATCTGGACCAGATAGACACACACACACGAATGTCAAAGGAACAAAAAACATTTCAAAGGCATTTGTGTGAACAGACAAGGATATATGTGCCTGGATAGCTAAAATATCTCTGAGGTAGGGCATTCGAAAAATGCAACAATGTTTTTGTAAGGGTGTAACCTTATGGAGGTCAATGGATAATCATATTAGTCGGACCGTGGGGGGAATGAGAATCCAGGAAATCGAATCATAGAGGTGGGGTGTACCTTGATGATCTTAGAGCCGATCTTAAAGGAGCCAGTGCTGAGCTTCTGGCGGGCGCGGTAGGCGTCCTGTCTGTGGACCATACAGATGTAGGCACAGCCCCTGGGAGGGATCATCTGGACAGACCAAGATGGATTGCATGGGACGTGGAAAGGTTAAAAGATGAGATATGACCAGAAAACAGACAATGACACAATGAGAGGAGTGATCGATGGAGAAGAGAGGGACAGACATGAAAATGATAAAGAGGCACAGAGGACGTGAGGGACAGAGGAAAGAGAAAGATAGGGAACAAAACAGCAGTGCAGACATGCCAGACTGTTAATAACAGTTTAAAGGACTACAACAACATTTTGGGGAATTGTCTTGTTGGTCAACTTAGCTTTTACATGTTACGATGTCTGTGATAGATATCTCTGTCCTGTGCACATACTAACATAAGCATACTGTAAGTACACATAGCCAACTAGCATTATCCAACGTAAGATACACCTTTTAGTAAGTGGATGCTTTTTTTTCCTGCCAATCTTGCCACACAAGAGATATGCTGACCAACGGACCAATGTCCCAAAAAGATGGTGTAGTCACAACACAGATCATTGTTTGTCAGAGGTTTGCAGGACCTGCTAACAACAATAGGACCCATGTGGGGAGTGTATTGCTGAAAGACTAAGGGTTGACAACGGAGAGCTCTACTTACATTGATGGACTCTATCTGGCCAAATTCCTCAAATAGGTTGGTCAGGTCTTGCTGAGTGGCCTTCTTGTCCACCTGGCCCACCCACAGAGTTGTGCTGCACACTGGGTAAGGATAGTAGGAATAGAAAAGGAGATTCATTAACCATCAGAATGGTACAAGGATGCAACAACAAATAAAACGTGAAAGAGACTTTTCTTCCTTTCCCAATCAACACCAAACAAGGTAATATCTAATGGAAAAACAAGTAAAACAACAAATTCCCCTTACCACTGAGAGTCTTGGATCGTATGGGAGGCAGTCCTTTCTTCTGCCGCTCTTTCTCGCGCTCTCGGGCGCGTCTTTCGCTGGAGTAGGACCGCGACGACTTCCTCTTGCGGTCTCTGGATCGTGAGCGTGAACGCTTCCGGTGCTTCCGTTTCCGAGAGCCAGAGCGTGACCTGGACCTTCTCCTCTTGGGAGACCTAGAGAAGAGAACAAGTTCAGTTTTTGTCAAGTTGTTTAGTGTAAACCCCACAGCCCTGCTCAATCCTAGCAAAAATGCCTGTTTCAAGAGTCATAAATCCATATTGATTTAATCTTTGTCCACATTGAGAACTCATTACTCTCAGATATCAGCCTAATTGTGTTCAGTCATATAAAAAGAAGTGCAACAGGCTAATATGACAAATAAGCATTACTATAATGAAGTCAATGGATTGAAAGTAGAGCTAAGCAGATCTGTGAGTTCACAACACACTTCAACATCCAGAAAAAGTCAGACTGACCTGGAGCGCGACCTGGAGCGAGTTCTGGAGCGCGTAACAGTCTTCTTCTCCTCCGCCTCAAATATCTCCTCCTCCACACCGTCTGGACCTTCATCCAGATCCATGTCCTGAAAAACAGGTGCCATTAGAAGACCTTTCAACAATGGAATACAAGTTGTGGTCGTAAGACAGCAAGACAAGTCACACACAGATGATGCTGCACGTGATGCAACTATAGTTTAACAACCATCACTCATTACAGTCATATTGAGAGAAATAATCATTCTCATCATAAATATTAGTAACTTAATATGAACCACACAAGATTGGTGGAGAGCCCATTGGCCAGTCATACCTGCTGTTGGTTGTCAATGGAGTCGTCCATCTTGTTCTCTGGCTCAGGAAGCTGTGGCTGGCTGCTGCTCTGGGTGGATGTGCCCGTGTTCTCTGGCCCATAGATAGAGTCCTGCCCCTCCATGCTCATTGACTGGAAGTAGAATAATAGTACGCCAGGTACAACACCTTTCTTAGAAAGGGACTCAAGCATGCAGTCTCATCATACTGAATGTTGACATTGATGTGAATTGACTATTAACTATTTCTCCTTCCTCAATCACAGCATTTTCTATGGAGTTTGCCAGGCTAAAGGTACATAAAAAGGGGTGCCTGTGGATGAGGAGATGTGACTAGTAGGGAACCATCCAGTGGTGGGTGTGTGCATGCCCTACCTTCTGCTGGTGCTGCTGGTGCTGCTGGTGCTCCAGCAGCTGTTTCTGGAACTGCTCCAGGTTCTGCTGTTGCAGCTGCTCAGCCAGCTGGTGGAAGAGGGAGCTGTTGATGGATTCAGACACCATGGGCCTGGAGGGGTCAGCAGCTCGGTTAGATACAAGCACTCAGGAGGATACAAGCACTCAGGAGTCCCTTCACTCAGAAATGAGTGAAGCGACTTTAACGTGGGGCTCTGGAAGTTCACAGTCAAAAAGGAAGCTTGGATGTAGGTCATACTCACAGCTGAGATGAAGTAGTGTCTTTTTTAGAGTCTTCACCGCGTTCAGAATCATTCCCGAAATCAAACTGGCCCAAAAGTTTCTGCATCAAATACACAGACATCAACAAATAAACAGGCATGAGATGAGGCAACAAATCAAAGAGATGATAATAAGACAGCACAAAGACGTCATATAATTCAAATACATAGAAACCCAAAACAACAAGACAACATCTTGTCCCCCGACGGGCCAATCAGTAACAAAAATGTTGCTTTGTTTTGCGGTTGAAGCTTACCTTGTTGAAGGAGGAGACCCTCTGCTCCAGGGGGTTGAGGCTGTTGGCGGTGGCGGCAGCAGTGAGCTGGGCTGTCAGGGCCTGCAGCTGCACCACCAGGCCAGCATCCAGGGCCTGCAGCAGTGAAGGCTGGGGCTTCTGCTGCTGCATCTGCAGGCTCTGCACCAACTGCTGCAGCTGCAACAGGTGATAACACACAGACATATGGGTTGGAAACATTTTTTACATGTAACAGCAACAAGCGGCAAACAGCAGAGTGCTCTTGTTCTCAGGTAGTTTGTGGACAAGGAGCTAACAAGGGTAAAGACCACTGGATTACTATTTATCCATAAGAATCATCAAATGTTTATTAACTGAGAGGTTGGGTGGGCATGTACACCAACCTGTTGTCCCTGAGGACTCTGTAGGATCTGGGCCACGGCAGCCACAGTGTCTGTGTTGGAGATCTGAGAGGCCCAGTCAGGCAGACTCTGGACTATGTTGGCTGGGGTAGCTGGGGTGGCTGGGGTACCTGGATAAACAGAGTGTTGTAATATGAATGATGAAATATGTATGAAATAGAGGAAATACTGTATGTTGTGTTGGTACAAAGTGCACTAACAAAAACTACCTACCAAGAATAATAATAACTTATCAGCCAAACAACATGTATGTAATGTGTGTAACATTCAACAGACAAGAGCAGATTTCAAGCTTTAATGTAGAAAGTCGCTCACTCTTATACAACGGATCCAGTTTGTACAACATGGAAGTAACTCACAACATGGGAATAACAAGTTTCAAGTAATACTAGGCTCGGTAGGAAAAAAGTTGGTTTAGATGTAGAGCCTTTTGTGTAGAGCCAGCGGAACCGGCAGCAAATCAGGAGGCTGTTTACCGGCATCTGGCACTTAGCAGGTGTTCATTTTGGACCCTGTCTCCTACTAATTAATGCTTTTTAGTGGGAGTGTTTTCTGTAGCCGTGCAGCTTTGTATCACATAATGTGTGTGTGTCTTCTCTGTGACTGACCAGGTGTAGTGTTGTTGACTGGGGCAGTGCTTGTAGGCATGACTGGGGTGACGCTGGGAGGGGGCAGCCCTGCTGCCATGTCCAACAGGGGCTGGATGATATCACTCTTGAAGACAGCATTCTTCTGCCACAGGTTGAGGACTCGCACTATCTTACTCTGGAAATATAGATGGGGAAGAAGCCATGACATGACAGTCCAATACAATACCATGTTTCCTTTACATTCACTTAAATGTGGTGCCCCCCCCACAGCTAGAAAATCATCACAGCTAGACAAATGTCAATACTGGTCAAGCTCAGAGTACAAAAGAAAAAGTAATTCTAGAACAATTGCCTATATACACTAATATAAATATCCAACAGGAACTGACCCTGAAATCAAAGAACCAAAATTACCCAAATCTACAAAAAACAACAACAGCTTCAATAAGATCAATTCATTAACTGCATATAGAATTTCAATATGTTATGTGGGTAATGCACAGGCATAATATCAAGGGGTCCAGTATCAACGCCTATGAAACCATGACAAGCCATCAAAAGTCACACAGAGGAATACCCAGTACAAACTGTCTGACCTTATCATCTGAGGGGCAGCGGTAGAGGTGCTGGAAGGTTCCAATGATATTCTTGCTGAAGCGCGGGGCGAACACGTCCTTCTCTGTGCCAAACTGGTGTCGCGACTGCCTGACGATGGAGTCGATGACGTACAGCCCTGGGACCTTGTATTCTGGTTTGCACTGTCAATACAGAGATAGAGGGCCAGTGTTGGTGTATGTGTTTTCAAGGAGTACAGAGAATGGGTTTCAAAAACACCGGAGCAGTCTGTGAATTTGTCCTTTCATGCATTACTGAAGTGATAAAAGGTACGCTGAGTGCACTGATGTAGAGCATTATACTAAAGCTTCAAAGTAGATCGAAGGCAATTTGCCAGAGAAAACCCACTTAATAAGCTTAGTTTGTAGTGCCCTGTATTTACACAGAACTTCAGTTATAATACAGCAACTCACCTTCTGTATGAACTTCTCCACACTCTGGACAACATGCTTGTAGAACTGAAAGAGAAGCAAAGGGAAGAGAACACATCTTGTGATACCGACTACAACTGCAGCGTCTCATGAGAGTTGTAGAAACAGTCACAGTGCAGAAAGCATGAAACCAGCAGCGGCTCTGGCTAGACAAAGCCCTAGAGAGGGGAACAGAAAATGCCTTGATCTCTGGTCAAAACCACTAATGTTTCAAGTATCGTGTTTCAAAAACCACAACTTCTTCACAACTGAAGGTGTCAATAACAGTTATGTTACCTGCTGAATGTACGGGGACGTGAAATTTCCCAGATCGGCATTAAAAATGTATAGTCTGAATCTGTGATGTTTCTGGCATATCACTGATAATGACTTGAGTGAAGAAATGAAAATAGACCCAGGCATTTCCCATTATGAAAAATAGAAAAGTACACTTGACTGTCACATTGTCAATTTTTGTCCCGAGACGTTTGTCGTCCAAGAACGCTAAAATAAAACAGAAGATTGGAACATTTTATTTTTTGCTGGCGCCTTTTATAAAACCAGTTACAGTTTTTTTCTTTTCTTTTTTTTAAATAGACTACAGCAGGAAAACAAACTGGACAGCCTCACAGCTCTCAACTTGGCAGCTCTTTGCAACATCAATCATGAACTGAATGACACATTTATGTCGAGCAAAGTCAAGCAAGGCTACAAAATTAATAGCTATTTTCTAGCACCAGACAGAGGAAAACATATTTCAGACACAATTGGCCTTTTTTCTAGCAGGATGTCAGTATTGGGATTCATTCCAAAGATTGTGCCAAGATCAAGTTTACAACACGAGATGGAGAGTTGATCAATCTGTCTCAAGTATTCACTATATCGTAGACATTTGGCGCAATCATAATACTCCTAGCCTCGCCCAGACCATATTCTGTAAATATAGTCAAGAGACAACAGGCTCAAACTGCCTGTACCAAACTTCAAACTGTCTTCTCACCCAATGGCCTCCATCATACAGACATCAACAGGTGCCCCTGGATAGGTAAGAACTTTTTAAAAATTTCTTCTGCTAAATCATTTTGATTCTAGCATTAAAACTGAGTTAATGATTCTAATATTTAACTGGAAAATACAAGTCATGCTAGCACATAAAACCTTTTTGGAGATTAACAGTGGTATATGTGCATTGGGCCCTGCTGAGCTGAGAGCTTTAGGGAGCTGATACTAACCACCAATTATAAAAGGATGACTGCTGGTAAACAAACACGACCAAACCATCAACCAAAGTAAAGTTCAGTGCAACATAAGGCATGCCTGTTAACACTTCTATTTTCTACCTCACAGAATTGGTCAAAGAAGGGAGTTCAGTCAGACATTTTTCATCAGCTTTCAATCAATCAGTGCATCCCCTGTCAGGGTCTGTCCTCAACGCATGTGTACTCTTTACAGCCTTTTTCTATTTAAGTAGAAGAATAAATTATATAAATGTGATGTTATTAGGCAACATCTTCTTTGAAAATGTATCAATATCTTTACATCTCAGTGGGATTTTATGAAATCCATATCAAATTGTGGAATAATTGGTTTGCCCATAAATGACATTGATAACCACTTTGTGAGGCTTTTCTCAACCTTTCATTATATCTGAATACAAACATTCTCTACATTCGCTTGTCAAATTTCCCCATTTTCATTTCATAATTACTGCTACATATAAAACATCAATTACTTTGATCATGAATTCAGAGATCAGGCCCCTTGGGCCCCAGGCCTTGGGTAGTGCAATCAAATAATAGCTTGTGCATTTACCAAGAATTCCTCAGCATCGTTTCAGCATAATTCCAACATCAATATAGGTCAAGGACAAGGTAGACAATAAAAGAGAATGGGATGTGTGATTTACATCTCGGGAGAGCTGAATCAATACAGCTCCACAATAGTGCATAGTATTTCCATTATCACAGATAGTCTGTACATTATTCCTGGCAAAGATGTCTTTACTGGAATTATACACATTAAGACTGGACATTGAGCTAATAATTTAAAGATTATACATTACATATTAGACTGAAATGACAGGGTTGTGCAGCCTTTTCCCCGATTTATATTCAGAAAAATTAGTTTAGAATGAATCAAACCAAGAGGGCAGGGGCCCTACGCACGCTGATTCAGCCCCACCAATTTATGTTGCTTTTACAATCACAAATACCTACAAGTCCAATAAGCAACAACATAACTTAGATATATCTAGTAATAGTCAAATAACGGTGCTCATCATGCCCTCAGGCAAGGCTAATTCAGATGAGAGTTTGAATTAAGTTTTTGAGTTTTAAAAATGAATTTATCTGCCAGTAGATGGAGTGAAAGGACAGGAGTTACGGCATTTCATCCACAGGGACCACAGTAGAACTGGAGGAGCATGGTAACACACAAATACACCCTCATCTCATATCACTTTGGACGTAAGGACAGGGGAGCAGTGTGTGATGTCAAGCATCTGCAGACAGGCTCACAACATTTTATGTAAGGTTGGAATCTCACATAACGCATTGAATGTTTTACTCTCCAATTGAAGTTCAATCATTTCAATTGAAATAATCTATTACCACCTGCATCATTCAGTTGCAGATGCATTGAAGGTGATGCATGCGGTGGATTTCTTCTACTTAAGCACTGATGATGCTCGTAAATCAAAACAAATGTTTTGATAGTTTCGGCCATGAAAATATTTCATCACTGAATCAGAGTTAGAAGCAGACTTTGCTGTACTGCAATCAATAACCATGCCTAAACAGTTTTGTGTCAATACATTTGAACCACAAGATCCTTGCATAGAACTCTGCACAGTTTGCAGCAACACAAGTGAATTATAGATTAAGCGTTAGGCTTTCAGATTTTCATGAGAGATGTTCAGAAGAACAAGATGTTGATGACAGTAAACAGCTCAAACATTAACTGTAAAATTAATGATGTGCAGTTGGATGATTTACAAGCACTAGGGTACGTCAAAGGCAATATACTATTCATAGAATTAAGTAGATACGTCTATACTAAGAGTATTGCTAAGGATAATTCACAACCATAAGGTGCAGCAGACGTTGTAAATCATATCTGTTGGACTGTAGTGAGGCTTGCTATGACTGCATATTAAAAAGGGTGAAACAGATTCAAATTCAGGCACTCTTGTCAATAAATATGTCAGCAGCTCCAGCCTAATTGCTAGAAGTGTAGCCTTATTAAAACATAAAATGTTTGAATCAGTAAAAAGGCTAAAGATCGATAACTCAATGGAGCAGAAAGGCCTAATTTCAACCACTTAACCCAGTGAAATACACAACTAGGCTAAATGTCACTGAGCCTTCAAGGTAGACAGTGTACCCGTTTTCATAGGAGATAAACTGAGATGCCTTCAAAGTATCAGCCTGCGGTCTTGGCAAGCCAATTACAGCACAAGAGACCACAGCGATATTGTTAACACTGACCAATATTAAGATGCAAACGACAGCCCATCAACGAACGCAGTGAGTGAGGACATCGGGAGACGGCAACAGTTAACTGAACCTTTACAATATAATCTCCACCTGATTTGCCAGTTTGAAAGATAAAGCAGATGCAGTGTTACTCTAAAAGGTGTTCATCAATCCTTCATTTGTCTGAAAATTGAAAAAAATATTTTCAAAGTTCTTCCAAATTTGGAATTCCATTTTTGAAGTAAATAAATAAATCAGCCTTTGATTCTACCTGGTAAAAATACTAATCTATGCATTGTAAACAGCTTGACCTTCATCAAGTTCATGAATTGGCACAATAAAAAAAGTCAGAACATATCATGAAATAAGTTGTCTGGATAATTGAGTGTGATCAATACTTGTTGCTGCACAAAATGGGTCTTTGACACCACAATGGGAAAGATTAGTACATTCAGTTCTGTACATTTTTAGAATTAAAAAACATCAACATATAATTATTACAGCCTTTGTTTGCATTTGTTTAAAGGACTACATCAGCCCGTTGGTCAACACACCCTTTATGTGTTGAGAGGTCTGGCACAAAACCCTCTTGATTAATAAAAGGTCTATCTTTTAGATAATGCCGGTTGCCTATGGTCACTTAGCGTATTGTATGATAACACGTGCACAGGACAGATATCAACCAGAAACACCAGATCATTTTGGTGGTTACATGTAAAAAGGTAAGACCAACAAGCCAATTTCTAAAAAAGTCAATGTAGTCCTTTAAAGTCTTCACTAAGTTGTTATTATTTTTAAAGTCGCATTTCGGTGTTTTATTGTAAATCTCTTTTGTTTAATTCGACACAAAGTTTTGACATTTAATTACCCCCCCCCACACACACACACACACTACATCCAACATTTTCAATTTAATTCTTGGGCAATCACGTAGGTTTGGAAGCTGGCTAGAGCACTACTATAAAATATCAAAATGTAAAGTACATAATCTTATGATGGGAGATTTGTACCACTACAGGTAGAAACCTGGCCTGTTTTTCTATGAATGCAGTACATTTATCACAAGCACAATTTTGTGTTTGACTACAATTACAATTCTGATCAATATTGGCATCTTCCACTCCAACATGGTCAAAATGATCCATTTTCATCTGAAGGAAAAAGCAATTTTAAAGTGTCTTATTCATTTAAATCACCAATATTAAAATGCTCACACTTGTCCAACCTGTACTATACAAGAGAATCTTTGCATTCGCTAAAGGCTAATCAGTGTAAGGACAGCTATTTGTGTAGCAAGTTTCATGACAATTGTACTTGTATACTGGTATAGTAATTATGGCCTTTTAAAGTTTGAAATTTTGACCTTGTAGTGTCTTCATCAGGACACAGTGCCAAAATACATTGTCCCTCCAAGTTTTGTCAAAAGTGGACCATTTGCATTTTTGCAGATATGTGGTACAAAACCTACATTACATGTAAAACAGCTATATATTGTGGATAGTACTGAAATCTTAAGAGCACTGCATTCACAGAGCACTGAAAATGCTCTGTAAAAAACTCTGCTAAGACCGATTATCTGAATGCAAGGAAAGACAAAAACAAGCAAATGCTGCATGGTATCAGTATTTCCGAGGCCAAAAGTGAACTAGAAAGCCACCCAAAAGTCTAGACATATTGCTGTACATAAAGGCCAGCAATTAGGAGAGACGACAGTTACATAAGAGCTCTTATGAGTCTGGGGGATGTAGCAGGATTAATGAGCTCTGCAGGCAGATGAAGCTCAGCAAAACTTCTCCTCATCCATCAATACCAGAAATAGCAAGGAGAACCCATGTGTATGAAAATGTACACACACACACACATGCACACACACACACACACACACACACACACACACACACACACACACACACACACACACACACACACACATGCACACATGCACGCCCGCCCGCCCCTTCCATTCCTTTAATACTGAGCACATCCTTTCATCCACCCATGACTCTCACACACACAAAAAAAAGAATACACGTGCACAAACACACATACACACACCAGTTGCTGCAGTGTGGACCTGTCTCCAGGCAACTGCTCTAGCATACTGCAGAGCCTAGTCAAATGTGTATAGGAAGACAATGACAGCAATTTTGCAGCGCACTGTTCATCATTTACTCTCGTTTTTGTGCTACTATATTCCCAGCTATCCTTCAATAACTTAGCCTCTTGCTACAAACATAAGTACTTAAGCAATCTGTTAGCAGCTAGCTAGTGGCTAACCTGAATTATCAATACAACGATACTATCATCATCATCCTCTCTAACAAACCAAACCTTTAACAGCTACAGATTGTTCCATGTATATGTGACAGAGAGAACGGCCTGTTACACACCAAACATAACAGAGGTGAAAGAAAAGGTCAATTTGGTTGAAAGCTGCATTTCCTTCAATTGGTATGATATGGTCACAAATCAGTCTGAGCTTAGCATGGTGGTGGACAAGCCTACATTTAACAGTGCAGCATCCATGTAAATGCTCATCTTGAATTATTATAGTAGGGCACTACTACAATAAAATTGTAGCGATACCGTACTGATCTATGGCATCACTGATCAGACTACCTCAAAATGTTCTTCAAGGGGCAATAAGTAATCTATGACTTCTATCAACCTTTATAAGCGACCATTAGGAATTGCAACAAAATCGACAGCCCCTACCCACCCAGTCACCATGAATTATGGTGGCCTGGAATTGACAAATAGATAACGCCAACAGAAATGTCTAGTGAAGATGTGTAATACTGAAACTACTTTTGTTATTTGCTTCTTTTGGCTTGAAAACAAAATGTCTTTCGATGCCAGACGCCCGCTCATAGCACCGTTCTCCATCGGTGAGTAGTTGAAAATGGCAGTAGGTGGGGAGATTGGGGGCGTCTTGAAACTCCAGTGGGTGGGGAGTTCCAAAACATCGTACGGGCTAGAAAGTGAGTTTGGAAAGCCAGAAATCGCAGCACCTGGTGTTGAGTCATTGGTACTGATCAACAACCCTATCAGCGCCCCGCAAATACATTATGGTCATTTTGTGCTACAGAGCAGTAAAAATCTTACTACCCATTAAAATGTAGAACTTAAGTTCTTTATATAGTGGATTTTTTAGTGAGGAAAGTAAGCATGTCAGCATGGTCTGACTATTGAGAAGAGAACAAACACATGCACATTCATTTGGGAAAGAGGCATTAGAAAAGGCATGGTTTTAGAACTGCTATTGAATTGTAAGTGTTTCAGTGTGTAAGAGAAAAATATTTTTCTCCAATGCATTGAACAATTGTTCACTGAGATGAGCATTGAAAAGTAGAAATGTACCCCCTCGGGATACCACTACAAATAAAGTTCTGAGCTAAGGGAAACACTGCAAGTATTCAAACTTATACTATTTCAACAGTCTCAAGCCTAATGCAAGGCATGTTCCTTGCAAGAGAAGGTTAAACACAATCAGCAAACCAGAACACAGAGGTTCAACTGTACCATCAGCTGGAACTACAGCTCAACAACTAGCATGTGATCCCTGAATACCAAAAACATTACCACTGAGCATGCCTCTGTTTATGACGGAATACATTAGTCAAAACACCTTGTTTATAGTATTGTGAGCATTAATAACCATTACCTGTAAGCCTATCATGTGGTCTGGCTATGATTAAGACTACAAGAATCTGGGCCACTTTCCTACTCTCAATACTAAGAATGCTCAGTCTATTCAAAAATATAAGTAATCATTCTGTATGCTCTCCATCGCCTCAATGTCTCACCTGTCTCTATTCTATCTGATTCCCAGTTGTAGTGGATGCTCCATCACAGAGTAAGGGCCTGGATAAACTGATCCCACATTTATCGCTGTAAGAGACAGTACAAACTACTACTATTGGAAGAAATTGATGATTTTCTTCTACAGAGTCCATTAATTGTGTATAACAAATGCCAACTACGCATTTCCCAGGCTTAATATACCATGACTACCTGCCAGAGATGAAAAAGTCTGTTCAAGACTGTTCAATAACCAATAAAATACATAAAATCAGGACTGACCCACTGGTTGACCTGACTTGACACACAGTACACTTCATTTATAAAGCATGTTTAAGAACAACTGACATTGACCAAAGTGCTGTACAATTTCAAATAACAAATAGCCGACAAATCTCAATACAAAGGACTGCTCCCAATACACCAAAACACAAAGCGAGCAATCAAACAGCCACATTTGGTAGACTCAAAAGTCAGAGATAAGATGGGTTTTTAGGCGAGACTTAAAAGAGTCAATGGTGGGGACAGAACTGATGTAAAGGGGTAGACTCTTCCACAGCCTCGGGGCAGTGACAGAAAAGACACAATCGCCCTTAAGCTTGAGCCAAGACCAGGGAACACACAAAAGCATTTGGTCAGAAGACCCAACTCTCCTAGAGGGGGCAAAGGAGATCGGCGATGTATAAAGGGGACAACCCATTCAGTGCCTTAAAAACAAACTATAAAATCAAATCTATAACAAACTGGGAGCCAGTGAAGAGGCGTCAGTATGGGAGTGCCAGCATTTTGGACTAACTGCAGGCAAGACAGGGAGAACTGACGAACACCAGTGTACAGGGAATTGCAGTAATCAAGACGGGACGAGATGAAGGAATGCGTAACTTTCTCCAGGTCATGAAACAAGAGGACTGGCTGGATTTCAGCAGTTCTGAGCTGAAAGCAGCTACCTTTTACTACTGCATTTATTTTATTTATCAAATCTGAGGGCAGAGTCCAAAATCACACCAAGATTTTTGGCATATGGTTTGATGGCGGTTTGAGATACTTCTAAAGGTAGGGTTAGGGGACTGCCTCAAGGCAGTCACTATGGTCCTTTGGGTATTAAAGGGAGGTAGAGCTGGGTATTGTCAGTGTAATTAAAGGAGATATTACATTTCTAAATAATAAGACCCAGTGGGAGCATGTAGATGGAGAAGAGGACCAAAAATGGACCCTTGAGGAACCCCACTGGTGGTGGCAGCAGAGGAGACTATCCACAGGAGAAAATGCTAATATTGACAGAGAAGGTTCTGTTGCTAAGACAGGGGGCAATACACTTGAGAGCTGTGCCCTGAATGCCATCCCCATGCTCAAGACGGTCAATTAAGATGTCATGGTTGAGCAAAGAAGTCATGTCAAAGGTGGCACTAAGATCCAACAGAATTAAAATGGCCCAATTACCAGAATCCATAGTCAATTGTAAGCAGATCCTATGCTATGGAGCAATCTTAAACCAGATGGAAATTTTCAAGCAATTTGGAGATGGGTTGAAAATTGTTAAGAATTGTAGGATCACGGTTGGGCTTTGTAAGGGGTGGCTGGACCATTGCATGTTTAAAGCAAGATGGAACCACACCTGTAATTAGGCAGCTATTAATAATAGACAGAAACTAGGGCAAATTATGTCAGATGCCTCTTTAAAGAGGCGTGAGGGGATAATGTCAAGGGGGCAGGTTGTGGGGTTCACATCTATCTAACAGGGGAGAAAGACAGGTTCAAGCTGGTTTCACAGTGAGACATCATGAGCAGGAGGTGAGATATGAGATCTTATGTCCTGTTGCCCACAATGAATTTCAAAAATCTTTGCAGGTAGCAGAGAACACAGTGTGCCAGTAAAATACATACAGGCTTAGTCTGGTGTGACCTGGCTGTAATATCTGAAGCAAAGCTTTTGCAAAGCTTTTTTACCCCCACTGGACAAAGCATGTGGCTGGTCTTCAGCGTGCTGGACAAGTTCGAGCAATATCCCTTACTAATGCAGGTGTGCATAAAAAACACAGACACCAAATAATACAACACGTATGCAACATTGTCTTTTTAAGGTTTTGTAGCCTACTACTGACATAGGTTATCCTGAATAGTCCTCTCAAGCGTTAAATAATTTTTTCGGGCCAAATAAGGGATTCTGGATCTCGCCCTGGCCAACATATCCTGTTTTGCCACACACTTGTTTGGTAAATAACAATAATACAAACTGTTCAGAACTAGGCAATGGTCACTTACGCACTTTTTCAAAGTACTTCAAAGTGCTGACTCTTTCAAACTGCCCATCACCAGTTCTGAGCAGTTCAGTTTGTTGGGAGTTTTGTGTGTGTAAAGTGTATGTTTGTGCATCTTCATCTATCAGTTCCCACTTTAGATGAGGCCTAATGTTGCCTCTACTATCCTGAAGGATGAAATGTTTTGGTCTAGGTTTGGATTCACCCAAAGTCGTTTGAAGCGCTATCACCCACATAACGTCAGTGAATTGGGGAAAAAATAACTGACAAACAAATTTAGGAAAAGTTAATATCAGCCCTAATTACAGAAGGGGAATGTGCCCCTGTCCCTGGCATGGGCATCAAATGGGTATGCCAAGGCGTGGCACTTGCCATATCGTAGCCTAAGCAAGTTCAATAAAAAGCAAGAATCAAGCAAAAATCACCAGAAATGTATTTGGAGGCATATTTATGAAGTTTTTTTAAAAATAAATCAATCACAGCATTTGGGACCGTTGTTCCCTTTAAGCTGTGTCATCTGGTGAGCTACATAAAATAATTTATCACACTGGCCAGACAGTAATATCCTGTCAGTCACCACAGTCATCAGTCATTGCCCCCTTGTCTCTAGAAATGTAGTTGATATAAGCGGGATTGGACGTTTTGGTGGCAAATGATATTAGATGAAGGAACTGACGTCCCTGGTGACAGCTGATGTTTTAATAGTACTGCTGTTTTTTTCCAGACTTATCAACTGGCGTTTTAGGCTGCCCTTTATGGATGAGATCGAATCGAATTTTGGTTTGGTCCAAACCTCTTTCTTTCACAGGCAATATGTTGAGGATTTATCAAAGATCTTTCACGTCACCCTACAGTGATTATTCTCTGCATATTTTACAAAACACTGACTTTCGCCGCATCGTGCCCCAACTACGGCTATCATTCAGGCCTCTGTCTTTTCATATTCTCTGTCCCTCACCCTCAGCTCTTCCTCCCGTCTCTAATTTCTGTTGTTACAAACACTCACACTGTACGTTGTTCAGACTGACTGACAAAGCAATGATTTGCATGACGCTGCTTATCTGTATGGCGCCACCGTGAACATGCTCACAGAACGAGGCAGCTTCAACGTTGCTACGTAATGCAAACTGTGTTGTCATTCTGCATGCACAATCACAAAGAGGAAAGTGTATCCCGACAAGAAAGTCTTTCTGTCCTATCATTTCAAAAAGAAAAATAGATTGTTTGATCACCGTCAGGCAGAAGACAAAAACAATATTCACTAGCCTGGTGCTTGGAGAAAACACTGTCAATGATGAGCCATGCAGTACCATGATGAATATATTGATAAATACGGGTGGTCTCATATATATCAATATATATTGAACCCCTAACTCTGATAGTGTTAACGCCACACTATACTCATTGAACCATACAGGGAATTATGTTTGTTAGAACTAGCAACGTTTTTTCCCTTTCAATCCATATCAAGACCATTCTTGGACCAGTCTTGTAGCCCTGTTCTACATAAATGAAACATTTTTTCTCATACGAGGCTACATTTTGGAGATCTCTGATATGCTAGTGAGAGATTTAGACACATTTTGCTGATTATCTTAATATTTAGCAACTCACTGCGCCCATGATACTCCCTTGCTACTCCCAGACCGGACATTTAAGAGGCAATATATAAAGCCTTCAAATTTACCAAAACAATCTTTCCCAAGCTCAAGAGCATAGCGGTTGGCCGAGACTTCTTTCGATGGTGGATATAGGCAATGTTATCATGAATAAGATATGGTTTGCCAGTATATTAAGATGGCCATTGGCATGTTTAAATTTCTTTGTTTAGAAAATGATGTTTTGTTGCCCCATTGAGTTGCACTGAATATCTGGTTTGGGAGTAGCTAGGAAGTGTTACAGGTGCCTTTAGCTGCTATCTACTATGTCAGTCAACAAAATAAGTGAAATCAATTGCCAACAAGCCACAGACATCAGAAATGAAACCTAGGCTGAAATATGTGAATTTCAACTAACTTGGGGGCGGTCTTCATTGCAACTTAGACAAAGATCATTGTACAAAGTGTGACGAATACATGTATTTATCAAGTCTCCAAAAGGTGCTTATCTGGGATCAAAGACCAAGTGCCATTGACCATCTATATGTTCTGAAAAGTCGCCACTGCAGCCTATTAGATCTTTTTATCTACAAATGTAAGCCACTGAAACATTTTGTTGGTAATGAGGTTTGGCACTACTGTAACTGATTTTTCATAAAGAATAAGGCGTTCCAAGAGCCTTCCTGCATGTTTCCACACACATGCACATATTCCTGCTCGTAGGTTTTGATCGTATCAACTAACAAATTCAGATACGCACAAAAATCAGATACGCACAGAAATCTGATCTCATGCATGTTTCGTGAATGGGGCCAATTGTGTGTAACAATTCTCTTACTGTTGAAGGTATTAAGATGAAAACTTAAAATGCTGACAGACTGTGAAAAAAGGAGAGCATTTCTCACTCAACAGTGTAAGCAGAACTCCTTATACTGTTGTGAAAGTGCGATAGGGCAACAAACACATATATATTTAACACCTTGATCCCAATACAGCCTCTAAAACACAATTCTGTCATCAACAGACAACAGAAAACAGACAAAAAGTAGTTGGGCAGCCAATAGTTATTGGACTAACTATACTAGTGTACGTTGTAATAGAGATTGTAACAGTAATAGTTGTAGAAACTGCCGTATCATCATATTTAAATGTCATCACAAGGTGTTGCTACCCTGCTTGTATAAACTTGCTTGTGCACAATGAATAGAATATATGTTTATGTTTGTGCATCTGCATAGCCAATAGATAGTCAAAATAGAGGGTGAAGCAGGCTATGTAGGCTAGTGGAGAAGCTGAACGCCACAGTAGCACCTATTGCCATTCATCAATTTGTCATGCATATTTTGCTGCAAGCTCAACTCTTATTGGCTGAGTTCTCATTGTCAGATGTGTGTTTTTACCTCCATCTAATACTATAGGAGCTCATCCAGATTTGTTGTGAAACTCTGTTTGAAATAGTCTTATCGCTAAGACTGGATCAGGAGACAAGAGATTGAGTCCTTAAGCCTTCTCAAACTTAAACAACATCTGTGGCGACACGAAAAATAAGGCAGTGTATTTCAGCGTTTGTGTGTCTTGAGCACAACACGTCTGCTGCTCTGTCAAAACAAACTTGGATGTTTTTTACACTGGCAAGGTTGAAGCAGGCAGGCTTCAGGGATGCCTTTGAATACTGTCAGACTAAGGCAAGGCTTACTCCTGAAAGACTGCAAATTATCTTGAGGTTTTCCACAAGGCATGTTCCAGGAAGAACACCTGTGATACACATCATCCAACTTAAAAGGGATTTTACAAAAAACAGACTCTTGACATTTCAACCTCAACAACCTGTCATATACAAACCGAGTATTATGTGCCAAGTCCATATAGTGTTGTGTATGAAAGCTGCACTGAAAAGATCTTAAAGCAGCACTTGAATCCGACTATCCCTAAACAACAAGCCACAGGGTAACCTCTTATAATACACAAATGGCATCTTGTCTCTCTGCCTCTTCATCACTAATCACCACATGCCATCTAATCAATTAGCCCAAGCTCTATCACTATGCAGTGTTTCTATCTGAGTGGTGTTCTGCTTCGCTTAACTTTGAAGAAATGTGAAAAGGTAAAATTAGACCAAGACACAAGACCATTAATCAAACATTCCTGGAAGAACATTAACACGATGGCATCTTCAAGTTCAAACAACAACAAAAGAGCTCAAAGCCAACATCGACCAACGCATGATAGCCAGGCACAGGGGGGGGTTAGCCCACAGTGGCATCAGCAACAGTCCCCCGTTCTCTGTGTGTGTGGGAGCATATTAAGTTTCAATGATTTTGGTCTTCTTCCATCTTCCTTGTGAAACAACCCATACTCCTACCTAAGCTGGTTAGGGATTCTCTTATCTCTTTGTAACTCTCTCCACCCCATCCTCCTGCTTCACTTTCAGTGCTTTGGGGGAGCTGGGAGAGCTGCTGGGGGAAGGGGAAACAGGTGTTATTCACAGGCAACACAAGGCACAGCAACACCAAGATCACAACAGTCCCTTTAGAAACAAGGATTCAAATGGGTCAAGGAAATAAATTGTTATCAGAAATGTATCACCAAGGGCTGGTATCCTGGAATTTACTTGTTAGGTTTTCAGCTCTTGAACTAAAAAAAATAATGTTTTTTTTTTTTTTTTAAACTCTTTGCTCGTATCCACAAAGCATTTCAGAAAAAAATTATACTGAGCAGTTTTTCATCTCAGGTCAGTTAATTAAGATGATCATGAGGACTGTGGTGTGATTGTTGGATCAGCCCTTATAGGCTCTGGGTACAGAATGCCAGCCATTAGTGTATTGTAGCACAACTTTGAAAGCACAGGAGAGATATAAACCTAGAGAGATATTTATGAGCGTTATGGCACTACAGGGTTGCACCTGATTTAAAAGGGAAAACATGACCCCAATACATTTATAAAATGTAAATCTGAAATCCCTAAGGGGGACCAGTGTTTCCCATAGATGCTTATATGCGGCAGCCCACTGCAATACCAGACAGGCCCACAACAAATACATCTCCAGAAGTGGGCGTGTATTGCGTACACACTTTTTCCACTATCTCACCCTTTCTACATTTTTTGCCCCAGTCTGTCACTGCCGCAAATAACTTAAAACCCTGTGGGAAACACTGAAGGACTTAAATCTTGTATAGCAAGTGAGACCTATGCGCCTAGGTTTGATGACCGATAAAATAATAATTCCTGTGACCCACAGCCAGACACATTTGCGTAGTCAGATTTCCTGTGTGAATTTCTCTGTGCAATAACAGACATAAAGGTGATGAAAACACCCCAATTTATTTTCAACATGATGCAAGGCCAGTGGTTATTTAGACCTCAGTGCAAGACTTTTGTTAGTTTTACTTTCACATTCACATTCAAATCACAATGTAGCATCAGGTTTGACGTTTGTTCCTCAAAGTTCGGCAGCATTTTCAATGACATCACTTGCATAAGTTTGAAACACAAATGCAGTCATTAATCTGATTTGTTGGCTGCCATATCGTCTGATGTAGGACCTGCCACCTGCTACCTCAGATGACAGAAGACACTGCTTTACTGCTTTGTTTCAACAACATTCAATCAAGCTAATGACAGAAGAGTTATGAAATAAATTGACAGCACATACGACTGACTCGCTCCTTGCAAATTTATGGATGCAGACAAAACTTCAGCTTTCTACTTTTCTTCCAGAGCTTCACAACAGCCTAAGATAGAAGGCACTTTATTACAAACAAAGGCCTCCTTACTGCCTATCTTGCCACCACCAAAGAAAAACCTACACGTGTTTTTTCACCCACAGAGCAACACAGCCCTTGTGGTGTCAGGCTCTCATCTTCATAGCTCCACAGAATAAATAACTATCCATCTATAACAAGTAGAGGAGGACTATAAAAGTATGCTCTGGGTGGCAGTTCTCTTAGCGAAAACCTACATAGGCCCACATGCATTGTGTCAATATAGCTTTCCCTAATCAAACTTTGGGACTCAATTCCTTCCACCAACATTTTTCCCTCGGTCTGTCTCTAACTGGGAGCCAACCAAATGAATGCTGAAGTGAGTGATATATGTGTTACGGTAAGTAGCAGTAAATGTATACATTTGCCGGTTAATGTGAGTGGAAAACGCTAGTCACAGTAGCGCGAGGCTCTCTCAGTCCTGTCACTGTTTTGTTGAGGGTATGGCATACCACATGGCCAGAATACCTCTTCAGATTGGCTTCTGCAGTAAACTGAGATCTGAGAGACTGGGAGATTCATTTGTGCTACGACATCAGAGATTTGGCAAAGGCAGACCAGCATTTGGTAAGTTTCCATGCATCCCCTCCCGGTTGACCCGCATCACATAGTGAGGACGGAGCATCTGAGAAACTGGTGTCATTGGCGTGTCTCTTTACTTTTGGTAGGCAGATAAGACGTTGCTGTGTTGACAGCCAATGTATTCAAGATTTGGTTTGGCCAATATATTGATGCCAGATTGATTTCATATTATCCAATAGTGGGTGCACTAGCCTATACAACTAGTTTTTGTCCAAAGTAGTTTGTGTAAAAAGATGTGGATACCAAAACATGTATAAATTGGTCCTTGTTGCACTTATATTCATCCCGATAAACTGATGGAGGCTTTTCTGTAAATGTCACCAACAGTAACATGGAAAACAAAAGCGAGAGGGGAAATTCCTGAGGCTGGCAACTCTCCCCATTCATCCGTTTTCTAATCAGACCTAATCAGGAGTTGTCAGCTGGCCGCTTTTCCAACATACAGACTAGGTGCAGCCGGCTCCTGTTGTGGGCAACGAGTTTGTTTTTGGTAGCGTTGGTGCCATTGAAAAGTGAGTCAGCTCAACCTTTTCGCTTTGTAATTCAAAAAGCAACTCACAACTTTCTGACTAACTCTGAGCTGCCATCCAACTTTTTTCCCCTTTTGTCAGGCACTGGCCCAAGTGTGCCACAGACTGACCAATCGACTAGTCCCAGGCGATGTTGAACTCTGCTATGCTCTGGACTAATCTATACGGTGACCGCACTCACAGTTTCTGGTCTATAGATATTTCTGCACATTCTCTGCATATTCAAATCTGCATGTTCTGTGTGCATTACCGACATCTGTCAAGTGAATTGTTTGTATAGTTTTCTTTACAACACACATCTACATGCCTAGGCACTTTCTGTAGATATGCACGTTCCCTGTAGACCCGTTAACCCATAAATAACTGCCCGTTTGCTGCTACTACTTCTATTGTTATTTATATTTTATTTTTCTTTGCCGTATCCTATTACTATTTGCTGATGCAAATGTAATGCAGAGGGTGAATAGGGTGTTGAGAACCAGCTATGAGATCAGACAGGCTGTGCTGCTGACCCCATCTGAGCAGAAGCTGCTTAGTAATGGGTCCACTCACTGGCATGATGCCCACTACAGATTGAAAAGAGGAGCAGCTCGTAAAAGCAGAATGCATACAGCCACTCACATCCTTCTTTTGTAAAAGCATTGTTGTGAATTTAATATGACATCACCCCACTGAGTCTCCAACTACATTTTTATTTTTGGTGCTATTAAGAGTAGCCATGTTGGTTTGGCTTTAATCATGTGGATGCCACCAAACTGTAGACTGGACACGTACAATCTTTTAAAATGTGTAATTTTGCATCCATCAAGTACCACACAGTATTGAAGTTAGTGACTACAAGGCATACATCTGCCTCACTATAAAGAAATTCTATTTCCCATTTCACTCATGGCCTTCTCATTTATCACTGTAGAAAATGTATGTTTGTATGGCTTTATGTGAGGCATTGAGCCTTCCCCCCAGAGTTATTATTTATCAAGGTCTATGCAACCGAAACTGAGATGCTGCTCAAAAGAGAACATTTATCACATAAGGAATGGGAAAATAATCCTTTTTAATTTTTTTAATTTCTTCCACCTTATCCTTCACCTCTACATACTTACTTTTATAGCTTTGATTCCAGACTTGGTGATCTGGGTCATCTTGGCTTTGGAGATAGGAGGCTTGTACTCATTCAGCGAGTACAGCTGAAAGACGAAATGAGACGACAAAAAAATAAATAAATCAAAGTCACATCTTTTTACTACAACATATGTATCTTCTTTGAATGGTCAGACAGCCACTTAGCTAATCATCATATGGTGGGGCTTCCTATTGCGCGCACACTCAGATTGTTTTGCTACATCCATTAATAAACACCTTAAGACTGGGTGAGCGTCGGCAGTTAATACGTGCATCAACTAAAGCACGTCCATTTGTGTAATTTGTCAAGGGGTCTCAGCATTTACACTGGCCATGCCAAAGTACAGCAGACGGTTCATTGTCAATGCAGACAAATGATGGTTACGTGAGTAGCCTTGATAGGCGCTTGTCGTACGAGAGCTAACCGTTAGCGGGCCAAATAAGATATCTTAAATAATTTGTTTCGCTTGTGCAATAAATCGCACTCTAGCCTGCATACAAATTCAACCTGGATATATGGGCAACTTAATCGGTTACTTGGTGATCATAATTTGGCTAACCAACAGTTAGCTAGGTTAACGACGTTAACATTAGCTAGCTCGCTAAGTTAGTAACCACGCAACTGAGGCGGTGTTGCTAACTTGTAGCTAGCTAGCCTAAGCTCCAGTTTAGGGGTAGCATTTGCTCATATATTAGCAAGATAGCGCTGTGTGAGCAATATATCATTTGCCCGAGAGCTATACTCCAAACTGTTAACCTGAAACCGGTTGAATGCGGCACTAGTGATGCTACCGCTGCACTGTCTGGTACACAGAGTGCGGCCTTGTGTGAGACTGCCCTTCTCTCTTCTGCTAGTTAATGCTAACGTTAGCTAGCGCAAAACTGAATTCGGCAACATTTTATATCACGTTTGTGTTCAAATTGTAGCGTGTTTCAAACAAACCTCGATGTTGAAGGCTTTGACGGCCTCCATGGTGTTGTATTTCGGCTCGTGGTTGGCTGCGAATATTTATATAAATCTCCTCAATAACCGATTTGAAACATGCATGCTCGAGGTTTGGTGAGATGGAGGAGACTGCCAATATGGCGCATAACCCCGATGTGAAATCTATGGAGAGAGCTACAGAGACCAGCGACCCCAAGCGTCAATACCAAGCCAGTGCAAGTCTTATCCAATTGCATAGCACATACAGTACAAAGCAACCAACAGCTACTGTACAAGAAAACAGCCAATCTAAGCATTCACCAAACAAAACACAATAAAGCATCCAAAAATATTCAGATCGTTGTAATAATACTTTATTTTCCTGTATACAAGCAAGCACACTGACTTTGAGACCAGCATCAATATCAAGGAGTGTGGAAATCACACTTTACATCCATGTACAACTATTTACAATGAACCATAAATGTTACACACACACACACCATCTAAATCATTCAAGAAGAAAAAATACATTTTCACATATTCTATATATTCACATATACTGATCCTCCTGTCTGCCCAACATTTGGTGGATGACCTTATCATCTCTGTTACTACAGGATTTGGGTCTTCTGGACTCCTCTTTGATAAGGGGACACTGCTTGGGAGAAATACCATGGCAGTTTCTCCTATAAAAAACAACCCATTTGCCATCGTACATTCTCTGCTCTCCTCCATGGGCTCTGAGGGGAACCGCGTTTCATAGTCACGTCTACAGACACATGCAGACACAATGCTGCAACATCCTGCCTGAAGTCCCATATACTATTCATATAGGCAATAAACTCTTTTCTCACCTTTGCAGAGTAAAAAATAAAATACTTCCAATACAGGGTTCATTGCTGGTACATTATTCTAAGAATCCTAAAACATATTTGCATTCGGTTGGAGTCCTCAATCAGCCAATTTTTGTAATTTTGGTTTTGTAGGCTATACAATTGCACAACTTTTTATACTGAAATTAACATGAGTAAAGTCAATGATCATATTAGCCATTTCTAAATATAATTTCATGGTTTTAACCTCTAGTGCACTAAAAACAATTCTTCGGTCAATCTCCTCAAAGATGCCCAAGAGCCGCGGTTCCCCTTTGACAACAACTGGAATATGACACACATGTTCCATAAAATGTGGGAAAAAACATTTGTGAAACAATCATCATCAGTGTGCAACATTTATTAAGTTAGTACAGGCCCTGGTGTTCGATTTGGAAATTCTTAATGAGAAGTGTCATGCATGAACTTCTAGGCCGAACAACATCATACATCAATGCTTCATGATAGTTTCTGTAAAGCACAGGTGACAAGGCAGTGGTAGTGCATGGCACCAATAAGACAGTTAAAAACTTGTTCACATAAGCATGTACTGTAAAGTCTTCCCAGGCAGAGAATGATGGATGCATTCTTTCAACATGCATCCATCATCCCAAATCTTAAGACTGGAATTATGCATATGTCCACAGAATAACCGTACAATAAAATAAAATTAAATAAAATTAAAAAAAATAATAAATCAACCCTCAAAATGTGTAAATCTTGTAATATAAACAGTAAAAGTAATACTAAACAGACACACTTGACATTTTAATGTGACCTACTAATATGTGTTTGCAACAACGCTTCTTCATAGATCCACTTGTTAGGTAGCACTTCATCTCCACTGATGTCAAACAACAGTCCGAACTGACAGCAGTGTATGTGTGTGTGCGTAGCCCTCCAAGTCCAGACATGCAGTAGACCCGGTCATGTATAGTCTTTACAAACTGGTTTCTACTACTGGAGCAGCAATGGCTGATGCGGCTGCTTTTGCGGCCACCTCAGCCTCTGGCGCCCCCTGCTGGTCGTTTTTGAGACAGATCTCCTGCAGCAGGGGCGCATTGGCGTCCTTCCACACTCTGAACCTGCCCGAGTTAAGCACCGGGTCCGACAGCACCTGCTCTATCGCCTGCAGGTCCGCCTCTTTCGACTGGGTCAGCAGAGAACAAGAGAGGAAAGACAAGGGGAAAGTGTAAAAGCGATTAAGATACAAAACTCGGAAAACAAACCATATTTCTTAGCAACTTGCAAAAAATAAATCCTCTGAAATCGATTGTTTTGTGTTGGTTGTACTTTGATGGTGTGATATGAAATCAATTCTCTGTTTTTAAAGGAAGTAGAAAACACAGACTTTATGAAGCAGAAAATGTACCTTTAGCGTGCTGTTGAGCGTCCTGATGAGGTGCAGTTTGTCATTGACGGTCTGGTTTTTACAGCGTTTTATAAAAGAGGCCCTGAAATCCCTTTTTGTGGATGGTTTGCGATCTCCTAGGGGCGAGAGGCTGGCCTCTTTCAAGTGGATATACAGCTTCTCCATCTCATCTGAGCTGTTTTCATGATCCCCTGTGAAAACACAAGGTTATACTGTAACAGTCACCATAGACATGCTATTTCCAGAGGTTTCAGCTTCTTGTACTTACTACAGAGACAACAGTGAGTAAACAATCTGTTGGCCAATCCAGATACGAGATGTTACAGAAGAAGATAGAAACAGGAAATGTTTTTTTTACTAGCATGTCTTCTTACAAGTGGAAATGGTAGACATCTAAAATGCAGCTCAATTTCCTTTATGTCAAAGAAATGGTCACTCAAAAACAGAAGTAACTGACTGAAGATTTGCTTTCTTCTAAAATTGCCCCAAATTATTAATGATAAAACAAGTGTGTCAAATATATGATTCACTCAAATGAAGCTAAAAAGTCTCACCCTCTTTCCCGGTCCCTGAAACATCCGCCTGTGTCTGCCCCTCTGCAGTGGGGTGTCCCTCACTGGACCCGGTCTCCGGCGAGCCCTGGGGTGCCGAGGTCTCCTGCAATAGCAACTGGGCCTCGTCCTCTTCTTCCACCTCCTCCTGCGGGGGTTGATGCGAGTGTACCTGAACCGAGCACACCACCGTCGTTTCCCCAGCGAGAGGGGAGGCCTGCGAAACCAGGTCCAACCAGGACTGCCGGTGCTTGGCAAGCGAGGAGGCGGAGCTCTGCGACGTCATTGTACTGACGGGCGAGGAGAGCGAGCCGTTGGCTTCGCCGGGGAGCGTGGAGGAGTACGGTGGAGGAAGAGTGCCCTGAGAGGAACAAATACGCGACAGGTCAAATGTACAATCTGGTAAATGGCACCTAACAGAACAGCTATCATGAAGTGAACGGGGTGGTGCTTAGCAGATACAGCACAACGCTTTAGAGATGAAGAGTAAACATGCCAATCAGAACTCGACAATACCTAGAAGGCCCTTGATTTGTTGACTGAAAACATACAGCACCCTTAGGGTTTGGCATCAGCTCTCTGTAAGTTCTGGCTTAAAAAAAACCCCGATAACTGTCTAATGGCAGGAATCCCAGATCACCATCAACGTCGATGCATTTTTAAAAGAGAGAAAACCACATCGTGTAAACATGCCAATCACGGCTGAGTAATTAAAGCAGGTACAACGTTCAGTGGATGGCAGTCCAGATGGCGGAGCATAACATTTAAAAACACTTCGAGAGAAACGGATCACGCAGAGTAAACATGCCAATCATGACTAAGCAGGTTTAACAACAACAGTTTTTAATAATAGTTACAGTGATGGCTGAACAGAACGGCAGCCTCCTGAACAGTTGAGTTGGTTGGCACATGTATTATTTGTACATAATACATGTACCGCCAGCAGCCTCACTGACCTGATGCTCGCTACTAGGCGGACCGGCCACATCCACAGCGTCCTGGCGGGTCTGTTCAGAGTACGGTGGGGGGGGTGCCTCAGTGCCTTCGGTCTCCTCATGGTCACTGGCTTCACTGTAACACTCTGGACACACACACACACACACACACACACACACACACACAGCGTCAGAATCCAGAGAAAACAAACAGACAGACTAACCAAGCAGAACGGTCAGGAAATATCGTAGTTGATATAACCAAATAATCCCTGATGGTGACGCTTACCGACTGCAGTGTTCCCCTCTGTGGACTCATACTGGATTGAAGCCAGCCCAAGCTTATTCAACCAACTGGAATAAAACAAATGGAAATACTGATAACGACATTTCTGACGACATGAGACAGCACTGCTTATTTATGTTGCATGTTTTCTCTCATGCTTGAACTACACACTTTGTTCTCATGTGACTTACATGTTCATGTCCTCGTGGCTCTCGGCAGCGAAATAAAACATCATGACTTGCGGGTGGCATGCTTTGATTGCACTGCGGGGTGGGGGGGGGGAAGTTCAATTAGGATCAACAGAGGAGCGTGTCAACTTTACATCATGTACTGTGTATGTGAATCAGATCATTTGCACTTTGTGTTCAGCCCGTTCTACTCTGTTCTCAGGAAGTCCTCAGACCAAACACTTCCTGTCACTGTGTGAGGGGGCGCTCTCTCTGACACCGATACTTAAAAATAGTTTGTTTTCTACATCAAACCGGTGGTCAGTTATTACACCACCAAAGCCAACTGACTCTGAGATTGAACAGCAACAAGATTCGGCGAGCTTACTGTTTCTTCTTGCACTCTATGGCTCTGTCGATCATGAAGTCGGTGAGGTTAATGTAGCCCTCAGCTTTCTCTGCCTGAAACACAGATTAAACAACAAGTTGCACTCAAATTCCAAACCACTTCCTGACTACGACGCCGACTGTTAAAATTGCAGCAGCCCACTTCTTCTATTTTCTACTGAATCATGATGGTGACATACGGGCAGATCTGGGTTATCTCGCTGAAGTCATCATGCCAGTAAATCATGCCAGTCGGTTTCGCCTGTACCGGGGCCTGACGGGCCATTAGTGACACCTTCAGATTCACCAAACACAGTGACACTGCATGCCATTTCCTGCAGTGACAGGCAGGCAGGGAGGTGACAAGTATGACTCACTGACTCGTCTTCAACCCTCTGAGCCTCACACTGCATCTGTTATTCTGTGTGCTGAATGTGCTATGTGTTAAAAAGGACAAATGCTATGGAGATACATTTGTTTTTTGCTCTTATTTCATCTTGGGTAGTAATAGAAATGAAATTGGGGAAAAAAACACAGATTTTTTTTTCGCTGCAAATTAATCAAAATACAATTCTGCAGCCCCTTAAAATAAAATAAATTGTGGCAAACTGTGTGTGATTGCTTATGATTGCTCAGTTTGAATAAAGAACAATTTTCTTCACTGTGAAACTTGATTTGTAAGCCCCGTGATTCTGCACAAAACCAGAAAACCAATTGAAAAACATTTCTCTCCAGTTGAAAATCTCAGCCTCCTGATATTTTGAGATTTATTTTGAGAAATTGTAGTCAATAGATGACTAGTTATACAAATCTTGATTTAACTGGATTTGAATGCATTTAAATTCCCTAAATTGCCTCAAATTGAAGCGAACAAGAGTGAAATACTCACCATCTGGTTAGCGTACCAGTAGAGCGACGTCTTCTTGAGGACAAACCAGTACTTCTTCCATTTGATGCCCAGGAAGCCTTTCCCCTCCTTCTTCCTGTACAGCCAGCCCTGGTGGTCCGGCTGGCCCAGCTCTTTGACCGAGATCCTTCTTCTGCTCATTGTCACATTGCCTAAGCCCACAAGCACATGCACATGAATGCTCAGACTCCTACTGTACTCCACAAGTCCACAATGGAGGGCATGTAAAAACACTAAAACGCTAAGTTAGAAGTCAAAGCTACACAGAAGTAAGCGTCCTCGATGTAGACATTAACACAAGCAACCTGCTCTCAGAGTCGAAACATGTGAATCAATACCCAAATGAACCTAGAAACAGAACCCTAAAAAACAGGAATGGCCATCGAGATCAGCCGCTTGTGAAGACGAACCCACACACTAGCAGACAGAAAACCCGAGTTCAGCCTACCTGTTTCAGATATGATTCACCAAACGAAAAACGAAAAGACAACCTCCTCCAAAAACATTTTACAATACAATTATCGCATGAAAAACAAAAACCCTTGAACCTGAACTCTAGCTTGACGATGCAACAGAGAGCTACAATAACCCACAACTGAAGGGAAAGTAACTGAGCGTTTGTGTGAAGGCACGTCTGCGCTCCCCAATTGCCGTGTCACTTCACACACGCCCACAGCGAGGCCAAATTACAGTTGAGGGGCATGGACGGAGACAGCAAAGTGGTGGGATCGAGGCACGAGGGTGACAGCTTACCTCCTCGGTTCTTTTTCCTGGATTTGTGTCGGAGGGAGACCTTCGGGGGGGAGGAGGGGGGGGGAGAAGAGAAGAGAAGAGCAAGAACCAGGAGGTCAGAGCATGAGAAGAAGACACACACACACACACACACACCAGCTGAGTCTATCTGGAACATCCTGTTTCTCACACCAAGTGTCACGTGCGTTCTCTCTCTCTCTCTCTCTCTCTCTCATATCCCCTCTCTCTAACATCCTCATATGTGACTCCACTTTCAGTGCTTTGTCTCTCTCTCTGTTCTCTCTTCATTTTTGTTCCCGGTTCTCTCCACTCCCCCTTATGTGAAACTAAACTAGCAGTGAAACAGAAGCAGACAGTAGCCGGCTGGCCACCTGCTGATACTATAAATAATTGACTTTGTCATCATAAAATAGGAGAAGCAGAAGTATCTACTATTAAGAAAAGACCAGGAAACACTGGCAGTGGCATTTCAGCAGTAGCTAAGAAGGCAAGTTCTGTTTCAGTGATAAATAAAAGCTGTACTTACGGGGTTGTAGTCATCAGCAGCCATAGAGGGGCCCAGAGATATGGGGAAGGCAGCCTGGTGAAAGATACAGAGAAGAAACCGAAAAGAGACAGCTTATCCACAGATTCATACACTGACAACTTTCCTACTCACACAAAAATGGGCAGCAAATCTACATTTTCTGCACTCCGCATGCTCGGGGGAAGTGATGTCACGGGCAGCGTAACTCTGTGAATTTCCTTTTTTTTTGCGAAGAGAAGAAATTGCAAATGTTCTGCAATTCCCAGAATGGTTCAAATTTCTATCATTATAGACGTACAATGAAAGGGAAAACATCAGAACAGAATTTCTCTCTCTAAGCAACAGTGGTGCTATCAATTGGGAGTCAGTGTTCATTAATAGCATGGATGTGTTACTCACAGGTCCAGTGTCACACTGATTGCTGTCAGCAGTTTCATTCAGCAAATATGGCAACTCAAATTTACCCATAACCTAAAATCTAAAAGGCTATCTAGCAAGGAGAGAAACACAAGTGCAAGCTTCAGAAAGGTCAAAGCTTTCTAAGAGTGTCCGAACAGAGACAGGGATACAACATGTGCAATGTATCATCCTAGATGAGCCGTGACATAAATGGTATTGACAAATCCAGCTTGCCATTATTGACCAACTTCCTCTGCGTGCTTCAGTTCCTTATTCCCGACAGAAACAGACAATATCATTGCTACACAATACCAAACATTTAACTGTTAAAGCCTGTCATATAATAATAATAATAATACAGCCAAATTCACACAAAAAGTAGAATCTCTATCTGGCCATTGAAAGCCCTTATTTATAGATCTGAAATATCTCACTAAGCTTATTCATCACACCATGCCATGTGTCAGACTGAGCACTAGACAACCAAACCCTGCATTAAGGTCAGCACCTCTACAGCCAAACAGAGGAAGTTGTCGCTCCATACCCATTTCTCTTAAATCTTAGCGATGTAAAACACCTCAGCTGGATATCCACGTCATTCACACTTCTAATGCTCACCCGTTGACAGAAAACCACTGACAACAGCTATTCTTTAACCTAAACCTCTGTGTGTCCTTGTGTTGCTCAATACAGATGCATCACATCATATTTTCCGGCTGTCTTACTTCAGTGATGAGTGTGTGTGGGTGCTGGTGGTGATCGCCACACAACCCACAGCAGAAACATGACATGAGTGTGTATGTAAGCAGTTTCCTGTAGAAGTTTTTGTAGGTGGAGGGTTGTGTAATGTTGCTCCTGAGCCCTTTCTAGGATCAGTAGTAGTGTGATGGAGGTTAAGACTGTCTCTTATTTTAAATAGTTTGTTTGTTACTTTTACTCGTTCATTCACTTTGATGGGGCTGAGCAGTAAGATCAGATTTTCTAGCAGCTACATGAATGTCAAGGAAACACTGGCAATGCTTTCCACTCAAGCTGCTAACCGCACGTCGGCCATCAGTTCACCTCACCACAGATACAACGCGGCTCGCGAGCAGGGGACGAGGGTGATACTGCGGCCGTAACAATTTGGGTGTGAAAAGTGAAGTGTGGGGTAAAGTGCTACTACCCTAAATAACCACGTCAAATACATCTCAAGACTCTAGACCAAACTAAGAAAAACCAACACATACAGGAAACATACACACAATGTGTTCGGACATGTTTCAAAATGTCATCTAGTTTTTGTATCGTCTGAAACACATCGACAAACGTATTCTGAAGTAACGTTAACGTTCATTTGGGCCTGTGTGTGAAATGTGTTTTCCTTTCCACATGGATCGTAGGGGAGAAAAAAGAGGGAGGGATAACTTAATAAATTAGTCCTGTATTTAACCTCACGACATAGGCCTACCTGCCACCATAATCTCAACAAAAGCAGTTTGGCACGAATGCTCCTGTCGAAAGTCTGACCAAACCTTAGGCGAGCATCTCGTGGATTCCAAGCGACACCGGAATTCAGGAAGCTCAGGAGCAGGCTCGAGTGATTTCAGGGGATTTCAGGTCTTCTCTGGGTGCCAAAAACTGTTTCTAATGGTCCAGTTTTTAGCTTTACGGCAATTCCGAGTTTTGCGCTACATTTGAATGCACTTTGTTACATTATACACAGGAGAAATGAATAGTTCCCCCCCCGAAGCCCTCGCAGTTTCCCCGTGATGGCCACTAGGGGGCCCCCTGTCCCCTCTATGGAACGGGCCCTGCAGACTGAATATCAGTGATGGAGTGGCAAATAAACATGGTTAAACTTTTTATTTTCTTGAACAAAACATCTGTATTTATGTAACTTATCTCAGGCTGCTATATTAGTATAATATATACTATTAAATTATATGACTAAGTTCTATATTGGCTTGAAAAGGGATGTAAACAGCAGATATCATTGTCCTAAAAAATTCAAATCCCCCACGTCATCTTGTCATACCGCCACTTGACGTAACTGTGTTGATGCTGAATTCTGCTAAACCCATTGGTTGAATAAGCCCTCACAGCATTCCTGTGACCATAAAATGATCATACAAGACTAGGAGGATGAACATAGAAGGGATGTTTTTTCTATTACTGCGTTGAAACAAGTTCACAAAACATTGCAGTGGGATGCCTCCGGAAAAAGAAAGGGGGAAATTGAAGTGTTTCAGGTTACAGGCAGAGGGTCCACTTATGGCTGTGGGAAGAGGGAATAGTCGGGGTTGGGAGCCTGTGGCCTGGCTATCAACACCCTCCACTCTCTCTGTGGGAGTTGAGTCTACAGCCATAACATCTCTGCTCCAGCTATCTGTGCAGAGGATCGGATGTGGCGGTGGTGGGCCGCGTCTGTCTGTGCTGGGACGGTGGTCAACCAGGACACACATTCCTGAATCCTGCGTTCTTTTTCTTTCTCTCGCTCTCTCTCTCTCTCTCTCCTACATAAAGGCTTCTTCTCTCTTCCACTCCCTGTTGCACTGCAGTTATTAGTCCTAAGTGACTATGAACAGCCCCCTTCCCTTTATGTCATTCATTTTCTCACACATACACAAACTTCCTCACCCTCTCATTTATCACCCTCCAAACTCACTCAAACAAACCCATGTAGCATTTCAAATGGAACGAAACCAAAGATTTCAATTCAGCTTTGACTCTTCTCATTTCTGCGATGAGGGCAACAGCCACTCTGGAGTGATTTAAAGGGGCATTTCGCACAATCGTGTTTTGGGTACACGAAAAAAGGACAGTTGCAGAGGAGGGGGGGGGGACTCGGTGAGGTAATCCCTGCCTGCGACTCGTGTCAAAGGCCTGAAGGATTCACGAGAATGCAGATTGGTCACACCATTGTAGGGCTCAGTCTCCCATCATGCTCCATGCTGAGAATTGTCACGGCATTTAGCTAATATCCCCCCCGAGACTTACTCTGGGAGTGATTGAGTGTGTGTGTGTGTGTGTGTGTGTGTGTGTGTGTGTGTGTGTGTGTGTGTGAGTGTGAGAGAGAGAGAGGATGCTAACACAGAGTGGCTATTCTTCAGCAGGGGAATCTCACGGCGGGGAGGGGAGGGCGGGTTACAGGGCTGGAGACGTTTTTAGCCTGCTCAGTCTAGCGGGACTAAAGGGAGATTGGTACTGCAACCCCTCCTCCCCTCCTCCTCCTCCTCCTCGCCCTCCCTGCTTCAGGACCCCCCCCCGTTTCCCTGTTTGTGGTAATTGCCTGGTTGCACCGGCACTGGGCACCGTGTCTGTTGGGGTCTTGCTGCACTGGGTGACTCTCTGAATGCGGGGTTGATGGATGGAGCACGGGGATTTGATTTGAAATGAACCTGTTTTTTTGTTGGGTTATTTCCGTGCAGCACGTGTACACACACACACACACAAACACACACAAACCAGAGAACAGCCACGGATAGGAACTAAAGCAATATAATGTATGGCCTCCACATAATCCTCCTTTCATCCCCGTATTCCCCCTCTTACCCTATGTAGCGGGTGACGGCGGGGTCAAGGTTTTCTTGTTCAGCAACAACAACAAGCCACCATTACACCATAAATCTGTACCCTTGTGATTTGTCCACTTGTCACCAGTGACTCTGTGCCTATCCATCTGACCACTGTGGAGGTGTTATGAGTGGTATGTGCCACTGAGGGATTGACACTAACTCATGGCCTGTGTGTGTGTGTGTGTGCAGGGACAGGAAAGCGATCCCCCACTTTACCCCTGGGGCAATTCCATTCCCCACATCTGCCACGGCCAATGAATGCCGGATCAATTTCTCACTGGCGGCCCCTTCCAGTATATTCTCGCTGACAGAGAGAGCCTGCTCCTGAATGGAGCCCCGCTTCATGGAGAGGACGGCTTTGAATGGACGTCAGCTGAGTGCCACTTGATGATCAACATGATCCGACACGGTGTACAGTGGGACTGATGCTGTTTGGCTTCAGACAGACAGAACAAACACATTACTCTTACCGCTTGAGAGAAGGACCAGGATCGCTGGCTATATCTGCAAAAAAAAAAAAAAAAAAAGTGGAGAAGAATAAGTACAACAGACCACCAAAGGCTTTGTCACTTGTTGTTTCTCACAGTAAACTTTGACCGGTTATTAACCATCCTCTGCATCAATCCTTGAACACCACCAGGCTTCAGCTAACAATCATACTAGACTTCTGACCAAAGCGGTTGGCTGAAAACTTTCTAACACATACTTACTGCTTCCCCGACTTCTTCACAACCACTCATTATCTTTATCTACGTTCCGATCCAGCTCACTTTGATTCGGCAAAATAGATCCTGTGGGGATTGTTTGAGGGTTGGCGTTTGGTCAGTGTGCCAGTGGCTCTGATAATATATTTGGCAACCAGCCACAGCAGCTTGGTGGACGGCATGCTAGCTCCCGATGCTCAAAATACCTAGATTTACGTCAGCCAGCGACAGAAGGCCTCGCCCTGCAATTTCAGAGGTATGAAGTCGTCTGGGGCTTGTTTTTCCTGCCTTTTCGATTGCTAGCATTTTTTTTGTCTATCCTCACTCATCCATAAATCTTCACGTCTTTGTCTCTTCTTTAAATTACTGGTTTGTCAAGGATTCACTGCAGGTGTTGCAACTCCTGATGCCTCTGTAGATAAGTTGTTCTCTGACTCCCACACAGACTGTCCCCGGCTTTTGACAGTTTTAATGAATACCAACATATTATCACATTTTATTAATTGCCACGTGGAAAGTGTTTGTAATTATTTACTGATGTGCCAAAGTTAATGATTCAATCCACCGTCAATCAAACTCCATTGCCTCCATTAATGTCATATTTCGTCATAAACCACCCTCATCGTTTATTTTTATCCCACCAACAATGAGTCAATCAAACCTCGATTGCTTATTATATTTACTGTAGCATCTGCAAGTTCTAGATGTGATTTGAAATGTGTGACAAACCGGTTGTGATGTGTGTGTGTGTGTGTGTGTGTGTGTGTTTCTTAGAATAGAACTGCCGGGGAGTGTGGGGGTGTTGCGCAAGACGTTTAGTCATCAATCACGGTGTTAATGTGGGGAGTCATACTTCCTCGGGCCCTATCCAAGACCACCGCAGATACAGGGGCCGCGGAGGAACGGCCTCCTCCTCCGACGCAGGTCATGTAATGGAGTGGGATGGCGGTATTTATAGGTGGATTTGTCATAACGGTGACATTGCTAAAGATCGTCCAGAATGAGAAGGTGTCTCGGAGGCGGAAGACAAAAGGATGGAGACATACGGGTGTGGGATGCGTTTGGAACGGCTTGCGTGTTGGAGGTTGCAACAAAAAACAGGAAAAAGCCTCCAGAATATATAAAGTGCATCTACCCATTTTAGGCCAATTCACAGTGCTGAAGTGCCAGAGACTGTGTGGGAGGAGACAAGTTCTATATATATTGTTGCAATTCCTACTGGTTGCCGATAGAGGTTGATTGAAAGTGATTGAAAATACTGTCACACTTGATTGGTGGAGCTTTGGTTGAGTTGTTTTTCTGTCCGTCTGTCTATCTAGGCCCCATATGAGGCTAACTTTCCCTGATCATAAAAACAGCCCTCCCACCCACCAGACACACCCTGGCTTGTTTCAAAAAAAGATTCCACAATGCTGCTGACTGTCACTCCCCGTGGGGAAATGAGACCCGCCCATTCAGATACCCTGCTCTAACGTTTCTCATCTGACCTATGGACTACATAGCACTCTGTGTGTATGTGTGTGTGTGTGTGATATAGAGGCACTCACCTGTTGAGGAAGTCACTGCTAGAGCGCCAGTTGGATCCCTGCGATACATAAAGATTGATGTGTTAACACATGTTGGAGGTCGAGTCACCCACTCATGCTACAGTCGCCCTGAAAGGCTGACATACCAGCAAACCCAAGCTTTGATCCGAGCTTTTTTCATTCCACACGTGCACTGCAACAATCATCCAACACGTCGTTCCCCAGCAATCTTTGATATGCAGGCATAGCATGTTAGTGGTTAGCAAACTTAGCAGCGGGTTAAACAGAGCGCAGGTAGTACTTTATGTCGACCACAGATTTTCAGTGAGTGCAAATTAGTGAGGACCGCAGGCGACCATAGCTTGGCAAACTAGTGCAGAGCAACGATGCAAAGCGGAAGAAGTGGAAGAGATTAGAAAAGAGGCCCCTCTCTACCAGCAACACCATGCAGAGGAACAGAGAAGGGGGGAAGTGGGATTACAGGATCGTTCTGGGCAGCAGTCAGATCTTCATTTCCACGGTGAAAGGTGCTTGCAGGTGTTCTTCCCAGGCAAACACTTCATCCAAACAGTGAAAATGGTGAAAACAGTAAGAGTAATCCTATACCCTACATATGCACAGGTTTGAATGTAAAAGGTTAAAAGGCGGCATATGAGTGGGAATCGGATCCCCTGATGGAAAACCTGCTAGAACATATGTTCCCCCAGCTTGAATTGAAGGTTCACCAAAATAGGGAAGCAGTTACATAACCATCACCATCTGAGACACACAGAGAAAAGGTAACTTGACAGTAGGTATCCCGTTTCACCACATGCTTAAAAACACAGAAGCAGAGTTCCCCTCTAAAGGTCAAAGCAGGATAGAAGAGAGCTCCAAATGTTGAACCTGGTTTCAGATAAAGTGTTGATTGTGGGAGCTAAAACTTAGAATTGCTTTTTCGGACATTTTGAGAATGCAAACTGATGCCAGATCAGCAGAATGACATAGTTCAGCAACATAGTTTGTAGAAAATTCTGGCAAAGATTTAATTGGAGAGCAAATGTGGCGCCTTCATTATTCCCAACTATCATCATTCCACAGGCAAAAGTACTAAATATGAGCAGTTATCACAAGCCCAATGGTAAAATAAAGACAATACAAAAGACCACTGAAGTGAACTGCACGTTTTAATAAAATGCTATTCAAATCTTACAAAAGGCAAGTAAAGAAACAATTTCAGTTGACATTTGTTACCTGTGGTTTCTGAATAATACTGTCATTCTATCTGACACATAAGCTATCCATAGCAGCAGCTAATGGAGGGCCGTCTGACCTGTGTGTCAGCAAAGATGGTCCTTTAAAAGACCAGTTATTTGTGCCATCTGTAGGTATAGGCCTTTTAGGTGTTTAATTACAGAGTAAACTGAAAGACAGGATACAGACGTTCAGACTGTTTAGAGTAGAGTGCATAGCTTTGAAACCAGAACAAATATTTGCTGGTGACAAAACATCCTTTTCCAACCAATGCAGCATTGACCTGTCAGCTAAAGTGACTGTAAAACTCTTTCTGTTGTATATGCATAGTATACAAGAGGCAACCATTGGCAGTGGGTAATGCAACTAACTGATCACAAAATTGTAATATGAAAAAGAAAAAAAAGCAACACGCAAAATAAAAGCACAGTTACACTAACTTTATATTCCTTCTGTTATACTTATTATTTAAAAACTTATCAATGCAAATAAAACCAAAAGAAGCACACCATTGGAGTAACGCCAAGCTAATTTTCTAAAGACCTCAGCCACTGAAATATCAAACATGTTACCAGAGAGCATCTCAGTTGAAATATGATATAACTTAATATGTACAGGAGTCCATAGACAGCACACAAAGCCAAAGTGTCCTAACCCTGAATATATCCTCTTGAGGTTGAGATGGGACTTGTAGTCAAAGGGGGGGGTTGTGGGCAGTGTTAAAGGGGTGATGTAACGCAGTGAGTACTACAAAAGCAGGCTTGGTTGAGGAGTAGTAGTTGGTAGTAGTAGTAACACCAGGGAGGCATGGAGGTAGGGGGAGAGAGGAGTGTAAGAGAGCCCAAAACTGCAAAAAACAGCCGGACATTAAAATCAAAAGGCACTGAGGAAGGACACAAGACAGGAACAGGAAGCCCCGGACAGGAAGCGCATCATCAGTGAGTCAATAGCTTAAGCCGCGTGATCCAACTGACCAGTAGTGAGCGTTCTGCCGGGGTGCGCTTGGAGGCGGGGGCTACGGGGGCCTTTTTCAGGTCCTCCTGGTAGGGGATGGTGGCGCTGTTGTGGAGGTCTGAGTTGGAGTAGTAGCGGCTGCCCCGGATGTGGTCCACTCCTCTGACTAGATGCCGTTCCCCTCCCGGCCTGTAGGGCGGCGACACTGAGGAGACCTCCTCGGCGATGGTGGGGATCCTCTCATTGCTCAGGTATCGGTAGAGGAGGTCTTCGCCTAAAGCAGAGGGAAAGGGAGAGGTGGTGCCATCAGCGCTAACGGGGAAGCAGTGGAGGTTATCATAAGCTGCTCTGCCTAACATGACTGCAACTTAGATGACCTGAAATACCTGGGATGACAAAATAAAGATGCTTTTACACTGTGATCTCTACTGCTAACATTGTCCATGGAAAGACAAACAAGGAATTCACTGGTCACCTAATCTGACTGTTGATCTAGAAGCAAATACATTTTATATAGGGTGATGATATCTATGAAAATGTCCCTGTACCTTTCCTTCCTTGTGCCCAGGGCTTAGCGTAGGGATCAACCACACCAAGACAGGTATCCACTGGCATGGAGAGGGGGCGGGGTTTACCTAAAAACAAGGAATTCAATATTTATGTATTGCATTGTTTAAAGCATTGGTTCATGTATTCAGTATGCATTGATGGGATATCCATAAGATCGCCCTACTGAGATGGTACTGACCACGCGAAGGCTTGTGCTCCCTCATTCTGGGCTGTATCACGTTGGCCTCGATGGGGTAGCCCACGCCTAGCTTGTCATAATCCCCGATGGTGAAGCGTCTTTGGCTCTCCTGGTCCAGGAAGGAGTTGGGCGACTCAGAGCCCTTTGGTCTTTTGCTAATGCTGGAGATAGAGCTCGTCCTCCCATCTCTGTGTGGAGAAACCAATGCTCATATGTCATATCAATCATATCAATATGACAAGACTGCAAACTTCATTTTCAAATCGAGTCCTCGAGCAAACAAAGTGAATGCAGCAACAGTTTGTTGTCTCCCCGGAGGAGGCAGATGAAACGGGCCATTGCATAACGGCTGGTGGGGGTGGTGGGAGCGGAGTGGGACGAGGACAAGCAGAACAGACTGTGCAGTAGGAGGGGAAGGAAGTATACGCCAGGCGAGAGGCAGGCGATCAGGGGGCCAGGACACACTCATTATCCGCCAGCCTCAAAGGCCTGGGCAAGGGAACGTGGCGGAGGACGGCTGGGGGGGCTTGAATTGCTCACCGCAGGGTAGCAGTTGGCCTCTAACTTTCTCATCATTTGTTGCTTGAGTTGTGTCGTGGTTTATGTTTGGATTTTAACAGCTTAATTAATGATCTAAGTACTCTAATGGAAGTGTGTTGTGGATACAGGATATTTTGTGTAATGATAACTTTTAGTTGTCATTTAATAAAATGTGAAGTAAAAAAATAACTCTGATCTTGGCAGACAGAATTTGGACCACTCACCGTGGGGTGTAGGGCACCGGGGGAGGAGGCGGGATGTACAAGTTCAAGATAGCTGGCTTCTCCTTTTTGGTTGATCCGTTGGCGGAGCCGCAGGGAGACTGGGTTTTGATCAGGGTGGTATTGTTCTGGAAAAGACAATTCCAGTGCAATTAGTTTTTCAATGCCTTCCACTTCACATTCATCTTGATCAGTGACAGCAGGTTTTGCATCAGCCCAGTAATGCGTCTCAATTAGTTTTCCCACTGACCGCATGATCTGACTTCTGATCCCAACTGATGGTGCATATACAAATACCACTGTTAACTGTTGGAGCAAATTAATCATAGCTGTCTGCCAAATGCTTGTTTTTAAATCCCAAATGAAGACTAAATATGACTTGCTGGCAATGGGGAGGAGTTCTCCACATGTGGCAAGACCTATAAGTGCGTGTCTCCTTGAGCATAAACCTCCCTGTTTGAGGTATGGAAAGACGTCCAAAATAGCTTCTGAGACATATACTTAAAACAGTACTCATTTACCACAGTTATGGTTCCCAACACTCAAAAACATTGTGCCCTTGGCTAAATGTACAACTCTTCTTCACTGCCATTCGCTGACCTGAATGTGTATTATTAGGATATCTGCCAGGAAGTCTGGGCCCCTCATATACCAGTGGGCCAAACATTATGAGGCCCCCCATCCAACCTGGGGTCCCCTGAATCATATCCCCTTTCCCTCCCTAAATAGCTCCCTTGCGTACAACTTCTATAGTATTACAAAACCAGTGTCATTCATTCCTGAGTCACGGTGTGTGATCCATCTTTGTTTTGCCTCCTGGAGCCTTCTTATCACACATAAACTGAGATGGGGAACGTTGATATCCCTGACACCTTGTTCAAACAAGACGCTGGCGGACAGGTTGACATTGGCCACCTTTGTGTTGAGAGCCTCTTTGTTGTCTTGAGAAACCCACTCTGATCTGATATCATCAGATCTGGCTATAAAGAAAAGCCTCTCTGGGCATGACGAGATGAGAGTTTTGGGAGTGTGAGGTTACAACGACCCTATTGTCTCGTTGTGTGACACACACAGTTACAGGGACTCAGGTGCTGGGACGTGGTTAAAAGCTAAGCCAAGTCTAATTTGTCCACATGAGGGTAAATGGCAAATTGGATTACAGTTACATAACTTTATTAACACGGGATCCATCAGCTGCCCACGTGGAGACTTGAACAAAATCTAACCTTTAACCCAAGAGGGTAGACCCAAACACTGTGAATTATTGTCTTGGATGGAGACTAGGTGACCCGACTCAAATCAGTGCTTCCTTAACCTCGACCAATGAGAACTGCCGCCCAGCGCTATTGACTGCAACATGCATGATGTTGCCAATCAGTCTTTCCCATAAAGCAGATACGATCTATTCACACTCATAAACCACCGGCTGGCATCTCTATCTCCCAGACTGAATGACGTCATTGTTTTGTTCTGCTGTCGTGCATGAAGAAACATTGGATGCTGTGTTGCTCTCATGCTGCAGCAGGGTGGCTCTGTGATACTTGTCTGAACTTGTTGTTTTGGAACCAACTCCCTCAAAAGGCTGATAATTGGCTGACAATACAGACAATGACACACAGGCTTTAGTTGAACTTCAGAGATGAAAGATAGAGGGATTCAAGTGTGTGTGTGTGTGTGTGTGTGTGTATTTCTTACCTGTGGTACTGGGGGCTTCCAGCGCATGTTCTTGAGTGGGGCGGGGGTGAAGCCCATTGTGCCCGTGGGCCTCTTCTTAAGGAGGAGAACTACACCTTTGGGGTCCTCCCTCAGTTTGATCACCAGGTTCTTCAGCTGCCAGCCCACCTGATATACCGCACACACAATTTTTACATGATCACAACTCATTCCCATTATTGTTCACATTGTGTACTTCATTTGCTGTTACACATGTAAGGTCAAATATCTAGATATCCATGGAAACTGAAGTGCTCACCACCGTCTGCTGGTTGACCTGGATCACCTCGTCACCAGCATGGATCTTCCTGGTCAGGTCTGCTGGGGACTGAGGAACACACATACACAGGAAATGTCAATGCCAGACAAACCACTTTCTATATAATGTCAAAGCAGTTGCTAACATACTAGTAGTTCACAAATTACTGGTAACACTGGAAACTGGAAATTATTTCACAGCCATTTTTATTTTTCTGCATCCTGACTTCTCCGAGATGCATTATAAGAACCAAATGTCCCGAGAAGAAAATATACTGTGCATTCAATACAAATCATGAGAAAATGCAAACAGCCTCCATGTGTATGAATATCAGTTGAATTGTGTTTGCTGTCAAACAGATGTCAAACACGTTTAACCAGTCATTATTAGTGATGAATCAGGTTGATTCACATTAAGGACCGGAGGCGTGAGGCTCCAACCGTGACAGTGATGCTGGTGCATTAGTCACCGACTTGCTGTCTCGGTGTGTGGAAGGGTAGGACATTTTTTTGCTGGAGGTTTATTGTGATATGTACTGGTTGTTGGAGAGCAGAGACAAACAATTTCCTTCACGGATGAGCAGTTCTTGACTCTGCACGTCAGATTACGACTGATTTGCCCTCAGGTTAGGAGGAGGGAAATGAAGAGGAGGATGGGGAGGGGGTAGAGGTCGGGAGTAAGCGGGTGAAGGGTTCTTTTAAAAACCAATAACGGAGGCTTGTTCCTCTCAGAGTTTGGTGCTGCTGTAGTAAAGGGATTGATTCAGAAGAGTTGAGGATATGAAGACATAGAACGAGAGATGTGATTGGTTCTTCCCGATGTGATGGATAGAAATGCAGATCTACTTTATTCTGGGATTGAATCACGCTCCAAATCGACCCTACCAGTGGTTTAAACAATTCCTGGATCTAAAGGGGAGATATAACATTATGGCCAGTATACCGCCGTACTTACATGTTCTGTGGTTCCAGTGATGACATGTAATCCATCGTAGGTAGACTTGATGTACATACCCTGGGGGAACGAAACCATAAGGAACCTTAGTTTTTGTTTTTCAAGAAAAACACGATCTTCTCATAGGGAGAGCAAAGTATGACAGACATGTGAGGGTCACGATTTGACACACATTGCTTGCATTCCATGCCTGCGAACCCAAAAGGCAGACTTAGGTTTAGGGTTGAAGAAAAGGGGAAGAGAGAAAAAAAATCCCCCAGCATTCCTCACCAGACCCTCCCCCGGCTTGATATTGGTCAGCTGGACTTCCTCCAAGCAGGCTGACTGGCTCATCAGGGGGTCAGAGGTCGTTCTCACGGTCTGATCGCAGATGCTGTTCAAGACCTTGGACTGCAACGGCAAAGGAAAAACAAAATGCATCAACGGATTAAATGAAAAACGCAAGACTCTCATGAAGCTGCTCCCCTCGGCCTGTGATTATATGTGGTGTACTAGATCCCATATGATTGTGTCTATCACCTATAGAGGTATTGCTTATTTTACAAGTTAGAACAAGGCCGGATAGACCTTATCCTTCATCAGTTACTTTGGGGTAATTATCTCACTGCCTTTGGTAAAAACAAGTGTGTGCCTGTGCCTGTGCCTGTGTGCCTGTGTGTGTGTGTGTGTGTAGTGGAAGGCTTAAGGAGAAAAGGGGCTATTAGTGTGCCATTATCTGGTTCTACCCATGCACACGCAACACTGAAAACAGTCCAATGCACACACCCCGCCCTTCTTTCTGCTTCCTCCCTCCCCGTCATTCGGGACAAAATCAATGATTTGCCATAGCAGGGTCTTTTCTGTGACTCCTCCACAGGGACTTTTCTACTCAGGCACACGTGTCTTGTTTGTACACACGGTGTTCACTTCGTCTAGAGTTAGGTTTGTACAGACTCTCAGCGTGAAAGGAGATATCGGATCAAGAGAAAGACAGAGGCAGAAGGAAACAGGGTGAGAGAGATAATAAAGAAATGAAGAAAAGCAGGAAAAGCAACAGAAGAACAAGAGGAAGGAGAACAGGATGAGATCAAGGACAAGTCAGAGGAGAGAGAAAATCAGGAGGAGGCAAATTAGGAGGAAACAAAGGAAGGCCCAATTGGAGACTCAGCTCTAATGTGGAGTTCACTGAGGGTGTCTAAGAGACGAACAGAAAGACAGAGAGCTAGAGGAAGTCCTGTGTTAGCCCAAGGAGTCTGGAGAGTGTCAGCAACAGGAAACACTGATTGATGTCTGGGCCATATTAGAGCCGCCTCCACCACTGGCAATCCTATAGCCCCTTCTGCCCTGTTCACTCAGAAAACAGACCCGCCGCTGAAAGCATGTCACACAATCTCCATGTGAAAAGATTGGACATTTACCCAAACGATCAAACAGACTTTCTCCCCCCCATATAGGAATGGGGGGGGGGGGGATGTAGGGTCTAATGTAGTTTACATCAGGAGAAACAAAGAGAGGAAATATACTTACAACTTCCAGGATCTTTTCTTCCATCTCATAAACAGTGCAGTCCTGTTAGACAGAAGAAGGTGATGTCAGACAGGCTTGTGAGCAGTAAACAACAGCAAAGAGGAAGAGGTTGTTCAATGGCAAGAGAGTGAAAACAAAGTATAGGGGTTGGGTAAATACATTATAATCAGCATTCCAGATATAGAGCTGAGAGAAATGGAGAATGACCACAAATAAACAGCTTTTAAATTCAAATGACCTCTCTGCTTACATTCTGGGGAGGCTATAATTGCATAATACTGTGTGGGGTTACAGTAAACTATATGGGAGTGCAAATACCATACAAACAGTCTTACATTAACAACATGCAGAATACATGGTGGGGGACGATTCAGTTAAAGTGCTTTGGTTTTCCACATCATATTGTGGAAACCTTTGGATGCATCAATGCTTTCCAGTTTCAATAAAAGGTGGGTGGGATAGTGGAGGTCTGTTGAAGTAGCAGACAGTAGCGGTGCTCCTCGTTGTTGTTGTTGGCAGGGAACCACTATTACAAACTGCAGAGTTAGCTGACCACTGTCCCCTACAACTGTCCCAACACAGCCCTCATACACTGCAGCTGGACTAGACACAGCTGAGGCAACAGCCACCCCCTGACAACTGTGTTGTTGGTGGTGAAAGGGCCCCTGGTTAGAGCAGCTCAGAGGGGGGCTCTGTTGGTGTGGGGGTCCACTGCCTGCTTATGGAATGGGCTCTATGCTGGGAATGTCCCAAGGGCAGCCATCCATCAAAACACAGGTGAAATGCTTCCTGCCAAAACTATAGAAAGCACAGAAAAAGTACTTGAACAAGTCTTTTATTTCTTCACAAGCCACAAGTCTTTGTCGATGCAAAATAAAGGAGACCTGGAGTTAAAGCCCTCATAGTATTAGTGACATGTGTAGACATGTGCCGTCTACAAAGCCAGCCCCGTTGCTCTTTGTAAACCCATTGTGCAGGCAGCCTATGGGGGTCGAGCAAGCTTTTACATATTTCCATAGCTTGCACATTCCACTGGGCTGAACGTGTCCAACTGCACTTGGCTTGTCATACTGTTGCTTTGTTTGCATTGACAAGATTTGCTTGTCTACGGCTGTGAGCGATGGCTTCACAGCCTATGCTCTCTAAATAATATTTACAACAGAACTAAGCGTGTCTAAAACGATCTGTGTTCAAGTGCCTGTTTGAGGGTCTAAGCTCTTTTGGTAAAGTAATACACAGGTACACGTGACTTTACCACATTTCCGTTGTACTGGCTGGGGGGAGTAAAAAGCCAAGATAAACATAATAAGGGAAAAACTATCATAATAGGTTTCAGTTGACTATCTATTGGTGCTACAATCATAATGTTTCCATATAATATATTTTCTAAAGTCAGCCAAGGATATATGGTGGTTTCGGAAAGTATTTGGCCCATCTAAACACACAACTACATTTCTCTTAGAACTAGGCCTTGGATGACTACAATGTGGACTAAGCCAAAAAATAATATGCTAAAAATATATATTTTACAGTTTAGAGGTTGTGAAACAAAACATTATTATATGCTGCAGATGTTTCTTGGCACAACCCCTGCCAAGCTTTGACATACAATCACATTTAAGGACCGTTTCTCCCGTTTCATGGTAGCAAACTATCAAATAATGTGAATACAATATCGCAGATAATCCCTCTGAGATCTGCTTGTGGAATCCAAATTAATCCCATATCTTTGTCAGAACCAAAGTCCTCCTTGTAGACAGAAGCCAGATCATAATTAAGCACCAGGAGAGAGTGAGGGACAATCCCCTGGGTGTACTGATCCTTCAAGTCGGCATGGATCAGATGACTCCCTGTGCTGCTCTGGGGGCCTTTGATCTGCGACCAGAGAAGGTTTGCCTGGTCGAGCAATGAATTGGCCGAAAGAGAGCAGGGCTGGCACAAGAGCCCGGCGTGGAGCTGCCTTTACAGCTGAGGGAAATAGGAGCCACTGACTGCAACAGTGTGGACCTGGCCTGTTCTTCATAAGGTATCCACATATGATGAATGGACTCGTTAAATTTCAGTCTTTGGCCTAGCTCACTTCATTTCTGCTTTTCTTCTGAAAAAAAGATACAAACGTCACATCTCATCCAATGGTTCACGAGTAGGAAACGAATACAGAGCACACAGGGATCAAGGAAAAATGTGATCAACTCTCAACTCTCTCAACTAATATATCAGCTGAGATGGACAACATGTTCACAGTTTTATGGCCTTGTCCCATTGTGCGTGTACACACTGGGTTCATTCAGGCAGAACACATAAATTGTGTGTACTAAAAAGCCCTGATTCTTGGCTGAGGTTCATGAAAGAGCTGGGCAACCTCATGTCGCCCTCCACCGTCATAAAAATAATGACTGTGGCAGTCCACGTTTCATCAATCAGTGGTTTGTAAGCTGGTCAGTGGGCTCATGTAAAACCAAGGGAGTCCCCATGGTCTAAACCAGTGAGAAGGTAAGTCAGGAGCCACGCAACTTTGTAGCCCTGCACTAACATAGCAGCTGTCGACTGGCCTAGACTACTGGATTATATGTGAGGGGTTGGAAACAAGCCTCCTCATCAGCACAAGACAAACATCCTGTGATGGTAACTCTTGGGGAAACGAATGGGAGACCCCAGTAGGTCCCGCCTATAGTTGATGGAGGGAACTAACTGCTCCAATGAAAAAGCTGCTTCAGCACCTATCAGGAGATTATTCTACACCCTATGCACAAAACCTCTCTACTTCAAAACATCAGCGTGGGAAATGTATACCCCCCACTTCCCCTGGACGACCAGGGCCAAGACCCCAACAGTAAATCACCGGAGGCGTTGAAATCCCAGACATCGGTGAGGCAATAGGCACTCTGGGAAAGGAATTTATTTTGATGTAATAACCCTCTAAAAATGACACCTGTGGTCTGGAGCACCACTTTCACTGGTGTTGAGCTATGCTTCAGACGAGCCCTTTGGGAAGAACAAATGGAATAAATAAAATAATGCCTTTGTTATTCAAGGCCTCTCACCAGCTCCTTTTGTTTCAGACATATACATAACCAAGCATGACCAGTCCTATGAAGCTGACAGATATAGACCCTTAACTGTCTCAGAACATGACGCCAAAGCAAACAGATGTTGAAAGTGGATGGATATGGTGGATATGTGCTGCTGCTCTCGTTTCATAGTTATCCATCTATCTGCCAGTCAGATGGACCACCTCCTCATCAACACATTAAACCTACACGCAGGAAGTGCCTTCAGACAGTTCGGTCTCCCACCGTGAGTATCTTGGAGGAGCAAAACGGGAACCACATGGCCGAGAGAGCAACGCAGCCCGGGGAATGTTGGCAGGCACCTTTTAAAGCGCGCCAGTTGTTTTTATGAAACTGTAAACACAAAGGCTGCTATTAGCGTTAAACGTCCCCGCACTCAGGGGGTCTCCTCATTAGCTGGCATAAGAGGGGGAAAAATCCCAAGCAAAACATCAACAAGCTGTGATGTATTCAGACTGCTAGCTTCAGGCATATGTCATGGCTGCCAGACCACATTTCCCATAACTCCCCTCTCTTCCCCATTATCCTGCATGTCTGTGTCTTCAGGCTGGTCTGTCCTCAGTGGAAAAAGCAAGTGTTTGTGTGTGTGTGTGTGTTTCCCAGTGCGTAGCTACACATGTGCTAGTGAGCTAACTAGCGTGCAGACCTGTTGAACTGTGGTGGTGAGATCCAGGCACAGCTGAATGATCTTGTTCTTGGTAGCTGTGAAGTCACTGATCCCCGGTCAGGGGCGTCCTGCAAACAGACAAAGACAGAAAGGGAGACCATTGGGAACCAGTGAAGCATGCACACAGCAGTCGTGATGACATTTGGTACACAATGCTTGGTATATATCCCCAAAGTGTAGAGCAGTAATAATGGTAAAAGCAGAAATAAATATTCCTTTGGGGCAACGTAGTGACATGGAGTTGGCTATACAAGCCACAGGACAGGGAGCTTCACAATAGGCCCGGTGAACCTTGCTCTGATTGCTGTGTGTTTGGGTCACTGGCCACAGACAGATTTGGTTGTAACTCAAGAATGTCGCCATTTTGGTGCACAATTCATCGCCTCTTTCTCTTCATTCCCCCCACTCTATCTAAAACCATACACTTATGAACCCAACAATAAAGCCCCCCAAAACATCGGCCCCAAAACCACCATGCAGCCCCTAAATATGTCGGTGCGACTCATCGTATTACATTAGATCTGAGGAAAACCTCAGAGGAGGAAAAACAAGTCATTTCACCCATGAAGGTCAGCATGCTGTCCCGAGGTGAACGGGGTTCAGCCAGAAACAAGAGAAACCAAAAAGTAAGTGCACATTATTTTGAAAGACATTTGATGATAGATTCCTAAATCGTGTCTGTATACTATTGTTTATTGTTTTGATGCTGACTAGATAAGAGGAATTGAGGAAACTACCCAGAAACTGTAACCAGTTTCATTCATGTGTTCATGGATATTTCTAAAATGGTGGAAGTCAAGCAGAGTTTCTGCGATGGTCATGAAACAGCTGAGCAGAAACCATCTGCTGGCATAGCAGTCGCTGCACAAGTCAGAAGAATTGATTCAGGGAGGTATCTGCTGCTTGGCATACTGCAAAGGTTATCTTCAAGCAAACCCCCACTTTTGCTGATGTCTTGGTACAGACTTAATGTACAAGTAACTGCACTTCTACCTGAGCAGGATATTTCGGTACTCCCCCCCCGGACTGATTCGCTATGTCCAAGTGGGATCACTGCCATTCATTTTAAAGTTGAATGTGCACTGCTGGCTACAAACAAAACGATTTAGCCCAGCTCTGCTACAGACTGGATACTATATTGTTCTCATCCAACATCACAACCACCCTTTATATCGTGACATCACTGTGCCTGCTCTTGCCAAGCCTGACAAAAAAAGAGTAAGAGATTAATTTTAGCTAACTAGCATTTAATCCTGCCAACTTGCTTAATATGCTCAGCTTTTATGGTGTAATGTGTTTTTGGAGCAGGTCAGTAGGAGAGGACGGGGGGCTATGCTAGCTCCCGTCAAGACAGTCTCAGCTCATGGGGTGCTGCATTGCTGCCAGCAAATTGCTAAATAAATGGGCTGAAGGAGGAGGTGAAAACAGCATGAACTTGGCTAGCAGAATGGAGACATACAATTAGTGCTAACTCTTTTCATCACGTTTTATATTAAAAAAAAAAAAAAAAAAAAAGGTGATGTTGGCAAAGCAGCATTACCTGTCGAGCCAAGCCAGGAGGCTCTTGGCAGCACCTATGAGCTCCACCACAGAGGTGAGGAAGTCATTGGGCGGTTTGCGAGAGGTGCTGCCGTCGTACGCGGGGCTTTTCCTGCGGGCAGACGTGGACATGTGTAGACTGTTGGTGGCGGCTCTCATCCTCACTACCAGGTTCTTCAGGTTGTCTGTCTCCACTCCATAGTTCTGAAACGAGAAAGTAACAGATAATTTTAATGATAAACACAAATGACACATACATACGGTGAATTGAGGCAGACATTGTGTTCAGTACTCCCCCCACATTCTCACTTTCCTCTCTTATCCCGCTATAATCCTTGTTGCCAGATAAATTATTACTTTGATTCCTCTGTATTACTATCATCAAAGTGGAGCTGTCGATCAAAGTCAGGGTCAAAGCAACAATCACGCCACACAATCCAGATCTGACAGGTACTTCTGGAGTCTAATTCCTGGGACGTGTTGTTTCCTGCACAATGAACGGCTGTAGTCAGTGCTTTGACAGTCATGATTTAAGAGTTGTTTGTCTGTCTGGGCTGCTCCGGAGTAAAATTTCCACTCCATTCTCCAGGTTTGTTCCAGCCCTTGGGAGGCCGTACACTAAAAGGCGTGCACGTGCCATCACCTGATTCCCATCACGCAGAGCAAAGTTTGCATTCTTGTGCCTGGGTTATTTCCTGCTGTTGCATTCCTGTAATTTATAGGTTATTCACATGCACGGAAAAACCTGAGCTCGGTGTCTTCAAGGTTCATGAAGTACAGTACAGACCAGCTGTGAAGTGAACTGCTGCTACTTTATAGCTGTGAGAGAGCGAGACTGAATTGAACGTGACCACTGGTCGTGGTTTTCTAAGAGCTTTATAAGCTCCGTGCCACGAGCTCATGGTAGAATTACCTCAGCAAGGATTTTCTTCCTCTGATTTAGAGGCCATTAACTAAATGTGTGAGTGAAGTACACAACCCGTTCATTTACACAAGCAGCACTCTTATCAAGAGCCAGGCTTTCTGGTAATAGGCCCTACGTTCTGTAAATACTCCTGGTACTTGTGACACTTACGATAATTACCTATTAAAGTGATAAAATGGCTTATTGACCACTGGCAGCGGATACCATATAGGATGACCCTGCATCCCATCTGTTAAATATCCATTGCTTATATCTGACATTATTAGCATTAGCCAGCTGCATTCCTTAGCCATGCAGACAGCGACACAAAGACTACCCTGTCAAAATACAGCTTACAATAAGTCATAAGGTAGCTTTATCAACTGATCGAGTGCACAGTCAGCTCACTTCCTAAATCAAATGGGCCTGGCTCAGCATTGGTCAAGTTCAGATAGGGAACAATATTCTCATCCAGCATTGCAACTACCCTATATATCATGACATCTGCTTGCAAAAGCAACTTAAAAACATGTTCATTTCTGCTAACTGTAGTCCATAAATCCTTGCAATGTTCTTGATTCAATTCGGTGGAAAGAATGTGTTTGAAATACGGTGAGCAGAGAAAGGGTAGCCTAAATACTGTATCAACTCACAGGGTGTTGCATCGCTGCCAGCTATGTGACGTGCCAGTAGCTCAATATGCTTTGCAAGGAGGAAAACAGCACGTGCTTGGCTAACAAGGAGATCTGCAAGTGGATAGTGTCTACTTTTATTCCACTGCCCTTCGCCAACAAGGGCTTAGAAACTGAACATACAAATCACTTCACTGATTTCTGCCCCAGTGGAACTACTTTACTCGTCAAACAGTAGCGGGCCTGGAAGGCAGGCTTGCTCTAAAAACACTTGAACTGGTTTCCCCCAAACATCAAACATCCCATGTTCACTTTAGGGTCCTTATGGAAACTTAAGCAAATATATTCCCAGAGAATCGATGGACAAAAGGGAAGAAATAGATTGACGATTCGGTTTCTTCAGACTGAAGCAGAAAGTGTGAGTATTTCCAAGATCAGACGTCTCCTCCTGGCTTTGTCATTAGCAGGCTAATCACACACCACAGCAGCTTTGACTGGTCCACAGATGTCTGGTGAGCCTTTGTCCCACACTGCCAGCTGAGCTAAAAACCAAGTCTGAGCAAAATCTGTGTTTCCAATCAAATGCATTTCATCTCAACAACATTTCAAGCCAAATTTGTCTTCTTTCAATGGCTTTTTATAGGCATTCTGCTAATCTAGATCCAAGATGGTGGAAATAGCTGTTTTCTGATTTAGTTGGGCCTCTTCGAAGGGACTATATACCGACATTAAGTGTTCCCAGGAGAGATGGAGAAGAGCTATCGCAACACTGTGCTTCCTGCCCTCGCTGCAGGGGTTACATGTACCTGACTTGGCAAATATCTGTAGCTGAGTGTGTGTGTGTGTGTGTGTGTGTGTGTGTGTGTGTGAGTCAGTTTGTGCCTGTAAGGATATCCATTACATTATACCATGGGACAGATTCACCCTAGGCAACAGCAAAATACATCCACAGCAGTTTCAAGGCTCTCAATTTGGCCAAATGATCTTTTATATACATTCAATGGCTGTTTGAGACAATAGGCAGGGGGGCGTCTGGTCTTTGAGCGGGCCACTGGGGTCTAAGAAAGAATAAAGAGGTGTTGGGTTTCTAGATTGATTCTGCAGAAGAAGTCATAGCTAAGAGGACTCCATCAAGATTAATTGAAATGTTCTCCCTCTGTCCCAAGACAGCAGTTTGCTCTTGATAGCTTTTTCCTGAAGAGCTATAGGGCTGTACGTTACTACCAGTCATCATGATAAAGGCTCCATACTTCCATGAAAAAGAGGAGAGCCAGGTCACTGTAATATTTAAAAGGTGTAATGATGGTAATAGCTATGTTGTGGATGCACGTAGGCAAACAGAGCTAGCAGCAACCTGCATCAACAGGAAGAGTTTGACCCCTCTTTAAACACAAAGAGAGAAAGTGGAGGGAGGAAATTGTGTGTGAGAGCGTGAGGGGGGGGGTCGGTGATGGTGGGCTGTGTTTCTGTCGGTAGCAGTGACCTTGTCTCAGTTCAAGCTAATTGAATTGGGGGGGGGGGCTCACTTCCTCCCATGGGGGCTGTGGGAGGTTGAGGCCTCATTCTTAATAAGGAAAGCCACAACGGACAAAAAAAACATTTAGCCAGACTGCTTCAATCAGAGGTGTTAGGTGCAAGTCTACTGGGAGTCCAGCATTCCTGGGCCAGGGGTCCAAGGAAAAGGAAGGGGGGATGAAAAAAATAATGCTCCAAATACTTCCTCACTAAACTGATAAAACATTATGAAGGAACAGCAAAGTTCCAGTGCTGGGAAGAGGACTTATTAAAGATAACAAACCCACGCTGGGGGAGCACAGTGAAGCGCGGGGCCAAAGTTATGGAGCTGATCGTGAGGAAAACGACTTGAGGCCTCGCTGCCTGGATGCCGAGGTTCTAAGGGTGAACAGAAATCTGGGCAGGATTACTGCAGCGGTAAAAGAGAGGATATGGACCATGCATACACGATGACAAGTAGATCTATCAAAACATTAAAACGTCACCCCTTTTGCCCCAAGTGCTTCCATGTGTCCACTGTTAGGGAAGAAAGAATGAAAATCCCTCCAAATTGAAATGTTATCCTGAAATACAATCTCATCTTCAGAGAGATTATCAGAGCATGTTGTGTAATACGTTGGTGTTGGTTTGGTGAGGGGCCTGGAGGCATTGTTTATACATTGTTTACTTACTTTCTTGCAGAGAGAGAAAGACAGAAAGGGAGAAAGAGGTTGACAGAGACTGTGAGATGATAGAGAGACGATAGAGAGAGTGATGGTGGGGTCAAAGAGAAGCGATCAAAGTCAAATCTGAATGCATTGGCCCCAGTAAAAACCTGTCCACAGTACGGTATGCCCTAGGTCATCAAAAGATATCTGTAGGCAGAGGGTTCAGGGTTCACTACTAGCTGCCGTGCAGATATTACAGATAGGCTCAACACAAGAACACATGAGCCAAGCAACGAGAATCAGATGTGAGCAGAGTGATGGTTGCAGACCACAGACTGACTCACACACGTGCCTGCTTCCCACAGGAGCCTAGAAAACCGCTCCATGGCCTCAGGGCACTGACGTGGCGGACCACTGACAAAGAAGTTACACCTGTTTGGGTCAAGAAACCTGTTGAGAGATAACGTCTTTCAGATCAACATCAATGCAAGATAAAGCCTCGTGGAGGAGAGAAAAGTTTGAATGGGTAAGTTTCTCTGAGATCGGAAAAAAAAACAACAACCCTACACCATTAATGTAAAGCATTTTAAGAGAGCATAAAGATTTCACTGAGAGAAATGCTGACACTGATCAAAACGCAGAGACCACAATCTGGGACTTTTATGGCACAGGAAGTGATAAAACTCCAAATCGATCCCATCTGCTGGAAAACCTGGTTCTCTTTCAGTTGGAGCATGGACAGTTTTCTCTCCTTCATTCTCGCTCTCTTTTCTCGCTCACCAGTCCAAGCAAAGCCAAGGTTTTGTTGACGGATCATCTGGGAGCTGTGATGATGGACAGCAGGTCAGCTGGTCTGGTCCCAGTGTGACAATAGAGGGCCAAACAGGACCTTTAATTGAACCAAGAGAGATGGGCCGTGGCGAGCGGAGGGCCATAGCTGTAGGGAGGGAACCGCTGACCTGACATTTCTGTCAGTTTATTTGAGAGGCTGGAGACCGACAGCAAACGTAGCTTGAGTATGTATGTTTTTGCAGAGTTCAAAGGCAAGAATGGTTTCCACTTTCCCAGTTGGGCCAGTAGCTCACAGTTCTACATGCCCCTGGTATTTCACATGGCCCAGCAGGCAAAAATGAAATAACTACTTTAATGTAAATCAACAGTATGAATTGATGATTGATACTGACTGATAATATACAGCAGCAAAATGACAAACTAAACAAAAAGGTAAAAATGGACTGATTGTAAATAAATGTAATGTAATAAAATGTATGACTTTTTCCAACAATTCCAAAGTATAAATTGGCCTGACTGTTTTCATAGATGAGCCCTCATAAGTAACTCAGTAAGTTGTTCTGTAAACCTAACCAACAGTAACATGGAAAAACAAAAACAAAAACAAAAACCAGTGGAAATTCATGAGGCTGTTAAGTCTCACCAGTCGGATGAGGGTTTGTCAGTGAGCCGCTAAGCCAACCGACTGGCTGGTTGCTGTCGGCTCCTTGTTGTGGGCATCGAGTGTGTTTTACTGTTGGTGCTTTTAAGAAAGAGCCAGCTCTTCATCATTTCCAACCCAAGAACACTGTTGCTTCCACGATGAAAGAAACAACTTTTTTTCACTTTGTAATTTGAAGTACCCACCATGTCCTAGAAACTCTCAGACTAAATCTGAGCTGGCGCCCAATCTGGTTGGTCATAAAAAAGCACAACTGAAAGGAGGGCGGGCCAAGGCAAAGATAACAGGCTTTTCACTGCGTGACAAACAGTAAGATCACAAACCTTTCTTTCAGACACTGGCCCAATTGGGAAACTGACTGACCAATCAAGTGGCCCAAGTCAACATCTTACTGGCCCTGGGCCATCAGGCAGTCCCGTGTGAGAAAGAGACTGAACATGAGCATGTACATGAAAGGGGGGCGAGATAAAGAGCATTCGAGACAGATTTTTAACTCCTATCATCTTGTCCATCAAACAGATCAACCTGTCACACCAACTATGAAGAGTGATCATCTCTCATATCTTCAATCTGCCAAATCAAACCCGAGGCCCCTGCGACCTAATCTCTCATCATGTCAGAGTGAGGCCGTTGTTTCCCAGTGTCCCCGGGCTGCCTCGTGTGTTGTGGTGCTCCACACCCCGCTGAGCTGTGTGGGAAATGATGGGCCTTTCTGCATCACTGGCCCCTTTAGCTGCCGAACCAGAAACTACAGCCTTGGTCTTTAGCAAACGCAGACACCGAGGGGAGAGGGGGAGGGCTAGTGACCAAAAGAGCCTATGCTTTGTTAGAAATCCTCCCCAGAGTCTAGTCAGTTGCCATAATTATGCTTCCACGTGTCGTATGCCTGCGACTTTATTCGGACACTCACGCACGCGCACACACTTGGCAGCGGAGATCTACTGACCAGAGCGCAGAGCAGATCGACAGCCTCCAGGATCAGCTCCTGGTGTCCAATCCTGGCCACGCCGAGCTCCTCCAGGTCCTGATGAGAGATCTTCAGCAGCTGTTCTCCGCTGATCTTCTCCCGCTCAAAGTTACTCACGTACTGCTGCAGGCTGTCATCCAGACCTGGACGCAGATGGGAGAGAGGGCAAAAATGAGGGACTCAATAGGCAAACAATACCGAAAGAAGAAACTGTTTAACTGTATCTTGGTTTTGAAATAATGTTATAATGAAATAATGCATTTTGGTTTATGTATAAGACATCTTTTTCCCCCACTGCAATACAAAAATAGTCCTAACCTATGCTGAACTGTCATTTTTTACAAGCATGTGTGTTCTTAATGTATGTGTGTGTGTGTGTGTGTGTGTGTGTGTGTGTGTGTGTGTGTGTGTGCACAGTGCAGATCAGGAACAGGTGGGACAGCTATCAGCGATCTCTGCTAGATAAACACACCATAAACAGAGGAACGGTTGAGACCTATTTAAGTCTGTTAGGCTGGTTAAACAATGGATGGCTATTCTATTCTTCTTATTAACATGTGTGTGTGTGTGTGTGTGTGTGTGTGTGTGTGTGTGTGTGTGTGTGTGTGTGTCAGTGCACGTGCCAGTGGCAGAGGGCTGTCCTCTTGCTGCTATTTGTAGCTCAAATAACAAATGAGTTGAGCTATCACACTGCCAACTGCTCCGGCCATTGCCCATTCAAGGATGTACACCACACTGATACATACTGGACTATGCTGGAGCCAGATCATCTAATTGCTGAAAAGCATTCAGAGCAATTCATCCAGACTACAATGTTGCTGCAAAAATAAAGAAATCACTCCAGAGATAAGTGCCCCAATCAGCAATGTTTCCTGACTGCTGCTGGAAGATGTATTGCATGGCAGATATACATTACATTAAACACACACTCATCCACAAACATGCCCTCGCCCTGCACACAATGTGTCTCTCAGTGGACCTTCAAGTGGTGTTATGACAACAGAGTGAAGAACGAGCCTTTGTGTGTCAGTGTGTGTGTGTGTGTGTGTGTGTGTGTGTGTTGGTGTGTGACTAGCTGTGGGGGTCGGCGTAAACGCCATCCCTCTCCCTGTCAAAGAGGGCACAGAGAGGGGGCAGCTGCAGCTATATGGCCCTGCGCCCTGCTTCTCTGAAAGACCTGTCAGCTGCAAGACACCCCCTCCCTCCCTCTAACCACACACACACACACACACACACACACACACACACACACACACACACACAAGATTCTTTAGCATGGCAAGACTATCTAGATCCATTTCCATTTAGACAAGTGAAAGGAAGCAGACACACAACATGTAACTGTACAGCTGATGCCTACATCCATACAGAATGTAGAGAACATAGTTGTGGTTACTGAGCCATCTTTGTGTACGGCACCTCATACCTTCATGCCTGTGTCACACTCATGTTGCAGAGAGTGTGTGCTAGACAGACAGAGAGAGAGAGAGAGGTGAATGGCTGACTAGAGAAGATTGGGTTGCAGATGCCAGAGAGGAGCAGACTGTTAATCTGTGGGGTACACACACACACACACACACACACACACACACACACACACACACACACACACACACTCCAACTGAGTGCAAAAGTAACTTCTGCTTAAGAAATAATGTGCCGATGACTCCCTTAAAGGCCATTAAAATTCCTTTATCGTGTGGAAGTTCACTCATAACAAAAACCTTGACAAATGTGAGAAAGATGTTTGGGAGCACAAGGCGTCTCCACCGAATCAAAAGAGAAAATCTATCGTGACTCTTTAACCATTAGAGCCAAGTCGAGCCCAGTTGGGGTCCAAAGATTTTTCTCATTTCTTGGCATGACAATTCCCAGGCAAGACTTTAAACTATTTGGAGCTCAACCCCCGGCTGGACAGCGTTGACCAAGGGAATTCACTCTAATGTGCAAGAGAGGGATTCAGTATTGGCCTGATCCCAGAACAACACAAACACAAGCCGTAGTCTCTAACTGGGCCCGATTAGATGTGATTAGATAGAAACAAAGACTTGGAACTGGGGGGAGGGGAGGCTAAAGTTTCTCCTTCCTGCGGTGTTAAGAAGAGGCATTTCCTGTGGAACGGTGCCAAGCTCCATGCAGACTATCTTCTTTGACCAGAAAAAGAAGGGGCACAAGGGAAACTGGAGGCTCAGGTTACAACGAGGCCGTCCTAAGACAACACTGAAATCACCCAGACAGACTAGATATGGGCAGAGACTTTGGAAAGCCGCGGTGGAAGGAATGAACGCTGGGCGAATGCGAGGCCTATCCTTTCGCCTGGACCCTTTCCACTGTCATTCATCGGCAAGTGTTTCAGTCACGCATCCCATCCCTGATCCCCAGGAGAGTTCAGACTTTGGAATTCCAGGTCACGCCGTGGTCCAAACTGATCTGCATCAGCATTTAATTGGGACAATTTGAAGTGTATGTGTGTGTGTGTGAGACAATGAGAGAGAGAGAGTGTAGACCTGTCCCCTTAATGGTACTAATGACTGGAGAGTAGGGGGCAATGTGGGCTCCAGTCAAACTGCATTACATTCCCATAGAATTCAGGGGCCCTGAGAGGAGCGTACCATGGCAGTCTCTCTCCCTGGACTGGACCATTGGCACCTCCTGAATGAAAGGGGGGTGTCCTTACAGTGGGGCTTATAAAACATTTATTGGGCCTAGATCAATGGCCAGGGTGTGTGTGTGTGAGAGAGAGAGTGTGAGTGTGAGTGTGAGACTATCAATTTCCATTAAGGGGATAAAAACGAGTAAAGGAGATACAATGTCACGTTATTGTGAATTGAGTGAAGGAGGAGGCGGTGGGGAGGACTGTGTGAATGCTTTTCAAAAGACTGAGCAGGATGAAACGCTTTGGAGGAGTTTTACGGCCTCTCTGCAGCACTTGGCAAATGTCCTCAAACTAGAGCGAGTGGGTGTAACTGTGTAGCAGAGGCACAGACACAGAGCGCCCATGTCAAATCCAACCAGCCTGACAAACATAATGATAACAATGGTGTGGAGCGTTACCATAGAGACAAACTGATGTAATCCAAATGACTACTGAAACATGATAAATCCCACATATGGTTAAAACACATCCGTATCAGAGCTCGCAATGTGGGTGATCAATAAACAACCACAGATCAGCAAATGTGTGTGTGTGTGGGGGGGGGGGGGGCACCTGCTGTTCACTGTGAGGTCTTTCTACCACCCACCAACACCCATTTCAACTATAGTGATTATGTGTAGAACAGGTTATCAACACAAAAGCTTCAGTGCATGTATGCAAACACTTAAACACACAGGCATATTTTGGGACAGCTGGGAAAGCAAGGACCTCAAATAGTCCTCCAGTCTGGCCGGTCCAAGCGGATCTGGACCCCGTTGGAGGCCTTAAAGCTCTACAGCCCATTTAAAGGCTGTGTAAGCACACTTTTTTGGCAATGTAAACAGCAGACCCCTTCCTCTTGCAAATGGATCAGTATTCCTCTCATAATCTCAACATTTCCTGGTTCACAACCTCAAAAACAGCAGGTCTGGTTTTATGTGGGCCAGGACATGGGAAGGGTCACTGAAGAATAGCCAATTGGTTTGGGCATCAGTTCTGACAAGTTCAGCGTTATAACCTTAAGAAAAAACAATCAAGTTTGATTATCAGTGGTTTCAATCCAGCCTTTGGCTGCATTACGTTCTCAGGGGTTTGATTACATGAGAAAAAGAGTGAACAGGCTTTCACCTCCCACTGAAAGAACGAAAGAAGCTCCCTCCTCCACCCCTCCCTGAGCTCTGGCCACCCTGTAACACACACACACACACACACACACACACACACCCTGTAACCCCCCCCCCCTCCCCCCCGGGGTGCCCAGTAGGAAAGCTACTGGGTGTAGAATAGCAGCGCCACTGTAACTCTCAGCCTCCTTTCTTACTCGGCCCAGCCTCTGAACCTGTGGGGAACGGTCAGGAATTTCACTTATTGTTCCATTGTGGGAATTCACAGCATTCTGGGACAATGGTCTCTGCCGGCAAGGCCATGCTGTAATTAGAAAAAAAGAAGAAAAAAAACTCTCGGCGAGTGCTAAGCTCTGCTCTGATGCATGACTTCACAGGACAAAAACAAAGCCAGTACACACTGGGCTGGCCCTTCCAGTGGGAACTGGGAATGGGAGAGTTACACAACGGTGCTCTACATCTCTCTAACCAGCATGTTGTACTCTCTGTGGACACAACATGACGTTACTGCTGGTTCCATGTGACGTTCTACTTCTTCACTGCAAAAAAACAAAGCTCCTTTCATCTTGTATTGAGAACAAGTGAAAATACCTGCTAGTGGAATGACGAAATTTCACTCGATTCCAATGCAAGTCAACTCGCTTCAACACTTTTTCTTGATTCTAGTCTAGTGATCTGACTTATTCTGCCTTCAAGATACACTGTGGAATAATCTCAGCCCATTGGCAGAATTTTTTCCCCTACTTGATTTTTCACTTTCACTTGATAAGATGGATGTTTTGGCATACTGACAACATATTGACAACTTAAGCTGAAATCATTATTAGATAATGTCAGTTTATTTTATATGAACATTTCTAGTTATCCCATAATGTTGCTCATTTATAGCATCTGGCTGCTTAACTGGCCATGACCTTGTGTGACCCATGTTTTAATCTTATCAAGCTTCCTCCGTCTAACAAGGAGTGTTTCATTTCATGTACCCTAATCTTAACACAGATAACTACAAAATGGCAGTGACTTGTCCTAAGTGGGTTTCCTAAGTGAGAAAAAGCAGCTGAGGCTACTCCTGACACAGGCAGACAAAAGCAGCTCTGTCTGTTAAGGGGTGATGGACGATGACTGATGAGAGAGGAGGGGTCAAAGTTCACAGGGCTGTCATGGTTAAAGTGCATCCGCAGCTATGAGCGCCGGCCCCTGGGCTTGGTTAATCCCCGCCTCTAACAATACACAACCCCAAATCACATTGCCTCTGCAGATTATTGTGCCCGAGGTCTGGGGGTGGACGGCTCGGTTAATATTGACTGGACTGAGGTGAGAGGTGAGCTCCAGAGGCAATGGGGGTCAGAGCAAAGGAGCTCGGGAGGTTATGAGAGGTTTTTCTGGGTGTCGCATGACGACTTCTGTTGACAAGCAGATCAGAGGACGGAGGAAAAACGAGAGCGAGAGAGAGAGATGGGACAAAAAGAGATAACGCAGACTGCCACAGGCGTATTAGTCAGTGTCTTTGTCCTCCGGCAGCAACCAAACAGTTGTCACCTGAGTTATGACCGTGACAAAAACAGAATAACCGGTTGTCTGGGTCACTGAAACATCACTCTGGTAAGACCCCAACACGTTTCTGACCACCAAAACATGGCCGTCAGTTTAACAGGTGCTTCTCCCACTGTGGCTATGTTTTCATGCACACCAGTAATCCCCTAATCTGCAGCATGATGGGAACAATAAGAAATCTGTATATGGTACCTGGGATATTGTGATATTATCTGGGATACTGACGCATGTAAACATGTTATTCGGCTTCCGATTGGTTTTCACGGTTTGTGTAGGCTCAATTTTGTCAATAGTGTCACGAGTAAAGCTGTTATCAATAATAACAAATGGTGAGTTAGCATTAGCATCAATCTTCTAGAGGTATCCTAGCAACTACCTTGCCTTGTTGACGACTGATATTAAGGATAGCTAATAGCAAGAAATTCAAGATCACAAATGTTCCCACTGGGACGAGCATCTTTCAGCGTGTTTAACTAGCTTACTTTGCTAGCTGAATCATTGGCGGGAAACACATATAAGCAGAAATTCTCTTTACTCATGGACACACGGGATAAGACGTTAACTGGGATGTGAGCCAGTATCCGGAAAACTGTGTACAGGTAAACACAGTCAGTGACTTGTGCTCGTGTCTTGGACAGGAGTTGGAACAATGCAACGGCGGTTTTAAGAGTCACCTCTCAACACAACATAAACACCCGTCACTCGCCAGCCAGTCGGCCGCCCAGCCACGCTGCTGCACATTACTGCTAGCATAAACACCCGCTAAAGAAAGCAACACAGGACCACAAAAATGTCTTGACCCCCACCCCCCAACACCCCGCCTACAAGACCCATTCTTGTCCCTCCACCCACCGCAATCTTTACTCTTTCCTGACTCCTCCAATGCTCATATTGTTGTGGTTCCGCCTGTTGACAAGCATCCCAAGATAGCCACAGTCTTCAAAGTGCACAACACTCTAGAGACTGTCACTGTTGGAGTTTGGGAATGGTCTAGTGTTTTTCATGGTTTAATTATAGTGTGATGATGAGGGGCTCCTGAGAATCAATACTGAAGAAGAGGGACTTAAGAGATATTGCGTAACTGACAACACTGTCTGTGTGTCAACAGGATGTCTGTGTGTCAACTCCCACTTCACAACCACCTATACACTACTCCCCTTAGGCAAAACGATAATTAAAGACTCCGTTATAAGACAGAGAGAGACAGAGAGAAGGAGAAAGATAGTCAAAAAGGTAGAGACAGAGTCAGAGAAAGACAAGTAAAGACAAAAGGAAAATTGCCACGTTTAAGAGGTGACAACCCCCACATCAAACTTAACCCTGGGTTCAAAGTCGTAGCCATTGAGACACAAACATGCTGTAGAAAATAGGAAACTGAGTTTTCCTGGTTTCATCTCTTCACATATATGGTGTATGATCGGGGTGGCCCAGCGTACTGATTACAGACCAGTTCAATAGGGCCATAATGGAAGTCTATGGAAACCACAATAAAGGAGAACAAGGTTTGGGGGAAGAAACGTGTCCCACTCATTTAGTGTGTTAAAATAAAACAAACCACAATGCTATGGGAATAGTGTGGCTCAATGGCCAAACAAAGGTTGTTTCTTCTAGCAAAACCAGACTGAACATCTCTTTTGCCATCATGTTGTATGAGAAAGCGTTGTTTGACTTTTACAGAGCAAACGTTATAAAGAAATAAAACAAGAAGGAAACTTTTACTGAAGATAGTTCAGATCTTCCCCGTGGCTCGGATGGTTGAGCGTGGTACTTGCACCCTTTCTGATGTGAGTCCTGCTAAGTATCTTCGGATAAGAACCTGCTAATTGCCGTAAATCTCCCACAGGCCAAATCCCCCACTTAAATCCTGTTAAAAAGTCGGGCTGAGAAACTAGAAAGAGACGTCCCACTGCCAAGCCAAGTAGAGGATTTAGTCCGACAGCGAGCCCATTTCTGACCCTGGCATAGTGGTGGTCTCTCGCTCAGCCTGGGCAGCTCACATGCATTCACCCTACTGCCACTTCGCACTGCCACGGCACCCCGGCCTTGGAGACGGTCACCCCATCACTCACAATGGCTGCCAACAAAGCTGAAGTACTGGCTGGAGCTGTAAACCAAGTTAGGGTTACTATAGAAACAGGGGAAGTGGGAAGAGATGGGGGGGACTGTGGAGGAAAGGGGGTTTGGTGAAGTTGGAGGAGGCTGAAGTGTTTCGAGGAAGGGGGGAAAAAGGACAGGAGCTGGGTAAAGTGCTTAGTAAGGGGGAGGTGAGGGAGTGGGGGCAGGGTCGGGGGGTTGCATGGCATGGTGGGGGGAAGGGAAGATGAAAGCACAGAGAAGTGGGAGAAGAAGGGGAGAGTATGGAGAGGCAGAACTCCATCCACCAAACGATTTATAGCCGGCTTGCGCCCAGGTCAGGAGGAGGAGCAGACGGGGGTCAAAGAGATTGAGAGCATCGTTAGTCTGTCCTCCCTCCCTTTAGAGGACCAAGAAAAACGGGAAAAACACGCACACAGACAACACACATCGCAAAAGACAAACACATAGAGAATCATCAAGACTGTACCGGCTGTACTTGAAATTTCACAGCAACTCGGGCCGAGGTGAACCAAAAAAACATTAGAATGAAACACGAAATATGAGACATCAGTAGGCAGCGGAGGCCGTGGGCAGTCGATCCTGTTCTGCCTGCTGGCTCGTGTGTGTGTGTGTGTGTGTGTGTGTGTGTGGTGAGTCATCTTTAACGGAATGGTATGGTATTGGTGAGCGACAATGTGTCACCCACAGGCCACGACACAGTACCACGCACACACACGCACGTGGTTAGACATGGTTTCATCTTAGTGCTCTAACCGTTGATGGGTTCTGTGATGCTACAAGAACGACCACACCAACACACACATACACACATACGTAAACACATGCACAGACACTAATCCCTCTCACCACAAAAAACACACCCCGCCCATTTTCCAGGTGAGCTTTGTTTGTACTCCTGTTAGTACCTGTTGTGGGTCTCCCGCGCCCCTTTGACAGATCAAGAAAGGGACAGTCGTATTACTGTAAATGAGAAATGTGTTGTTGACTGGAAACTGGGCTAAAATGGGGCAACACATACAACCGAGAGAGGCTTTTCCCAGGTGTCCGCACCGGGGAGGATAAATAACATCCCATGGTTGTCTCTTGTGGTCCAGTCTTTTTCAATGTCTAGCCACCACTCCCTGCTTGAACAAATTCAGGTGCCGTTGGCTGGCTAACAGCATTCTAATGTGACCTTTTCAAAACCCACATCTTGCTCTAATGTCTTTTGTGCTGCCTACCGAGTTGAGATCAAGGGAATGAAAAAAAATGGCGTTGTTTGAAACTTAAAGGCCAACTGACGTTTTAGGCCTTGGGTGAGGATTAGCTCAGAAACGGTCCAGCCTGCAGCGAAAGGTGAAATGCAGGTAAAACAGTTTTAAGAGTGGATCTGTCATAGATAAAGTGGATCCTAATAGGTTACCTGTATGTTAGACCCTATAGGCTACACAGAGAGAAAAAGGTCAAGGCTACAGAATGCAGTTTTGCTAGATGCAAGCTTGATTGCAGTGAAAACAGAGGCTGTGTGTCAGCTTATCACAGTTTTTTGTGACCCTGCCATAACAGAGTAATATGAACTTTTGCACGCTACATACTCTCTACACATGCACACACACAAACTACAGCAGAGACAGTGTGGGGCCTCCCTTTGATGTTCCAGGTGTTTTTTTGGCTAAAGTACTCTCATCCATCCATCCTATCACCGCCCACAGATGCCACGGCCATAGGGGCGTGGTACAGGAAGCCGTGCTTACGGTGGGCCCGGGGGGGCTCATCAATGCATCATCAACACGGCGGAAACTCAGACTGGCCCATTACAGCTGCCTCCTCTATCAGCATCTCATCTATGTAACCAGTCAAACAAGAGAGGTGACAGAGCCGAAGAGAGTCACAGGCAAGTGAAAACATGAACACAAGAATGAAGACCTACAAGCAATAACTGCCTACATGAAATACTAATTTGGCACCAACACTGTTATTATGTGAAGGTACACAAACAGAATGAATCGCAAATTATCAGTCAGTAAATACTGCGTCTTACTGGTTAACCATAAGATTGTATGTCCTACTAGGACAGCAATTTTAAGCTCTGGGAATAGCCTGACAAAGGAATCCAGCCTCTCGGTCTCTGCTGGCGACTCTGGGGGTTCGGAAATACAGACTAGTCTCGACATGTTCTAAGCAAGCTCTGATCTGGCACTCTCCCAAAACATAGTGCCCATTCGAACCCAAAAGTGGGTAACTATGAATCACTTCATGATCATAACCACATTATATTCTATCACACTGTAAGCTGGTGGCAGGATGACAGAGATTTGTGTATTTGGTCGGCGTCAAGTCATTTGGGTTCAGCATTTAAAATCCTTTAAAAGCAACTGGTGGCCCCAAGTGCATAAAAGGACATGTGTGACCTGTTTTGACTGCTGATTCACTGAGCTACTGGTTTGGTTTGGTAGGAGAAAGAGCCGCCGACTGCATTCCTCTCATATTCTGTGGTCATTTGAGCATAGCTTTGTTAGCAGTGCTTTGATAGCGCTATCAACACAGCTATACACTTCCTTTCCCTACCCTGCACCACGACTATTTGTTGAGTCATGACACAAGCACAGCTCTTGGCATGGAGTTCGCCTGCAATTTGAGGCTTTCATATTTTGGAAAATAAAAACAAAAACATCAATCAAATGACTTTGACAGTGAGCCTTCAGGCAATAATCATGACATGCAAACACATAAACCCTAGCGTGGTCAGACACACGCACTTAACATCTCTGCACGAGAAGTCGGCCGGCATGTGACCCGTGTTTGCACTTGCACCCGCTGTGCCACCTCAGGTTGGAGCTTTTATTCCCATGGCTTAAGCCTGGTACTTCACAGGCCAATGCTCTTAGGGTAGTCGGGGGCCAAATAGCTTGCAGGGCCTATAAGCTGAGATCATCTGGGAGATTTGCAATGCACATTTTAGATTTGAATGAGAAGCAAACTGGTCTAGCACGGGTTGGCAGGACTACAAGGTGATCACAAAAAGAGCCGTTGGCTAAACATGTAAATGTCAACTGATTTTGGTTTACCGATAAAACTAATTTGCCTTGTAAACTGCTGTGCATGTGAAAGACCATTATTGTAGTACACAAACACAAAGTCATAGCTGAATTCAGAAGCTCCAGCGAATAACATTCAAACATTCAAACATTGTGTGATGACAACCCTCAGCGCTTGTCCTGATCACTAGATTAGGACAGTGACATTAACTATTGATGATTTTTCATCAAGTCCCCATATGGTGGAGCTCTTGGGGCTATCGGGCTGCGACACCAGGCCGTGTGAGAAACAGGCCGTGGCAGAGCCGACAGGGACGAAACCACAGCGATCCCTTTCAGTCGCCTCTCCCCAGGGGGAATCCTCTTACAGTGCTTCCCCTGAACTCTGAAGGCCCTTTTCTATGGAAAAGTAAAGGAACACAATAGGTCAGCTTTAAAGGCAGAATGGTTCACTGGAAACTGGTACGTGACAAAAGACAGGAGTTTTAACTTCAATGGAGTAATCACTCTCAATGGAAGAATCTCTTTCGCCTTGTTACTTCCTGATTGGGGCCACTGGAAGGGGGGAGGGTGTACACAGTTATGCTGCTGTTAAAGACTATATACAGATTGATTTAACACCTGGTCTCTACAGTATGAGGGTTGTTATAGGAGATTAATGAAGCCTGTGGAGGCTGTCCAAACATAGAGCTGTGCTGGTCCGGTGGAGCCTGCCGGGAGACACTCTCTAGTGCACCAGACAGAGCGAGTGTTTGCCTTAATAAGGGTGAGCTGTCTGTGGTGCGTCTCTTCACACTCCAGTTTGGGAAGCCTCTGTTTCAGCAAGATAAGGATCAGGAGGCCATCACTGCCCACACCTCTCTATCATCTGTATAGATAAGGCTGCTGAGGGTCTCCATCACTGAAGTCATTCAACAAGTGCAGACTCAGACACAGTCCTGTTCTTTTTCACACACACACACGGGAACACAGAGATGCACACACACTCACTCACATTCACACCTTTGTCAACCTAATCACCTCTTTGGCACCCTTGTGCTACTTGAGAGGTACCCAGTCACACACTCTTGCTACTACACCTCATTTATGACACTTAAACCCCATGACCTCACTGAGATAGATGTAGGCCACTAGATCAGCTGGTCTCTAATCGTGACCCATTGCTTCAAATAAATAATAAATCCATCGCTAAAATTCCTCCGCCTAATGCAACTCCACATAGAGGGCTCTGTAACACGACTACTCAGTGTTCAAGTATAGAAAATGCTGGAAGACATCCAGGGTGTATTAGAGCTGTGGAGTCTAATGTTAGCCCACCGTCCAGACTTGTTAAAGCACAGGATAAAAGACTTGTCTCACTTGAACGGTAGTTGTGAAGGTTTGCATGTTTGGGATGCCTCTGTAAAACTTGGCAGTCTCTCTCCCAATAAGTAGGAGGCAGACAAAAAGAAAAATGCGCTTGGTAAACGTGAAACTATTCAGCTGAGTTTTGAGCATAACAGTTCCTGAATAGCGCCAGCCCTTCTCAGCTGAAGCGTTGCCCGTGTGGATTCAGGGCTATATTTGGAAAATGACGAGCAGCGTGTGACATCACGTTTTACTGTGCGAGCGTGGATATGTGGGTCTTTGTATTTATGTCACTGGGTACGTTTCTTCAAAGTCCAGCCACAAACTTTCATTTCAATTAATTTCATGTGTCACAACAAAGTCAACCGAAAGAGGCACCTTTGGGCATCCACGCTTATTGACTTGCCAAGCCATGACTCAGCCTGCCAGTGCCATTAGGAAAGTGCATAATTTCCCCATGGGTTAAGTGGTCCCACACATGACATATGGCACACCAACCACATGACACTACAGGTCCAGCTGGAAGATGTGAGCTTCTGCTGTTGGTAAGGTGCTTCAGGGCATCCCCAGCTCTCAAACAAAAAACAACAGTCCTTAAATTGAATGAACCCAAAGCCCTTTGACTGGCAATACACATCCACAGACCACTGCTCGAGCTCCTCAAACAATGCAAGCGATTAACAACTGCCTCAATACACAAAAGCAGTCACTCTTCTACTGAGGAAAACAACCGTAGCCAAACAGGGCACAGACCTATGATGTGTTTTTGGAGCTCATATGGCACGTTCGCGTCAATGGGCTGTTGTCATTTCGGTTACTTCTACTGTGGCTGTCCGTTTTTATAGGGGGTCTCCGCAAAGCCAGTGGTAAAACCCCTCAGTGGAGAAGCGCTGAGTCAGACTTTCAGAAGACTGACGGTGAAGGGGCCAGTGTAGACAACTAATCCTCCGTCCATGCATGGGCTGGCCAGGCTCTTTTCATTGGACACACACGGACTAACCCCTCCACAATCCCCTTTAACTCCCAACTACAGAGCAACCAAGCTAACCAAGCACTAGGTGCTGGCAGGCTGACCTCATTCACCAGTTATTAGACTACAACACTGTTATAGTTTCAAATAACAATGAAATATCAAAGCCCTCATACATCCTACAAAGCCTGAAGATGAAGTCAGGCACGCCTTGTTTTGGGATGTTTTGAAATGCCCTTGGCTGGAAACGGCTTACTGAGACATACTCCTTTTGTTGTACAATATAAACACTTTACTCTCGAGGTGTTTTGGACGATACTAAGGCCTGTCTAGAAGTTGGAGTGAGACTGTTTCCGTTCATACCTCACATACCACTCGGTGTCACCCGCTACACATTCCAACACTGTGACTGTATTCAGGTTCAAAGAGCAATAACTTAATGATGTCATTGCCATAACCTGCATTCCACACTGGGCTTTTGATTTTTGGGGGATTTTCAGAACAAAATCTGGCAAAGAATAACATCAGACCTTTAAATACACTTTTCAGATGATTTGTGAATCCCTCAAACTGGGGTCCCCAGCAAAATGAAGATGAGTGTAATATCAGTGTTATTTCATTCATAAAAGGTTATCACAATGAAAGAATATATAATAATGACTGAATTAATTAATGTTATTACTAGAGGGTTCACTCTCCCCACTTAAAGTATAGACAGAAAAAAAAAACGGCTTTAGATGTGGGGATCTCGAGGCAAAACCTTTAGCAGATGGGAGTCTGTGGTAAAGCGTATCGCCGTGGGGGTCCTTGAAAATGGAAAAGTTTGTAAACTAGGGCACTGAATCAAACATATTATCCGGTCGGCTCAACACTTGTCACTCAGCAAAACCGAAATAAATTTTACGATAATAAAGCTAACACAGCTGAGACTCAAAGAAAATGCAAAATGTTGTTCTACGCGTCAGACGAGGTAAGTTATGTTGTCACACCGGAGCAGTTTCTACGAAACTACAGATAACTGATCAGCGTTGTTGAGTAACAGAAGTCGCGGCGTATGGAGAGCCACAGCATTGTTGTTACTGTTACTGTCGAAATGAATAAGTTAGACACAAAGTGCTCCGGACTTACCTTTCATCCAGTCGACAACTTGCTTTGGCGTCCACTTCGTTATTGGCTCCATGGCTTGCATGTTCAACACAATACCAGAGACAAAATAACGCCAAAGACTCGACGCCGGTGTTTTAGGTTTAATATAAAATAATTTGCCCTCACATTCTCTACAATAGCTCAGTGTTGTCCGCCTGTCCGTGTTCACTCGCAGGGCAACTCTCACACATAAGACCGGAGGCTGGACTGAAATCCCCCCACAGCTCCTCACCGCCCGGACTGGGATCAGCGGTGCTTTCACGTGTTGTCGGAAATTTTCCAATCAGGAGACAGGCACGCATGAACGATTGGGAAAATACCCAAGTTGCCGAGATGTGACGTTTAGGGGGCGATGAGCGTTGAAGCTGTGGCAACAACGGATGGTATTTTAATTTTGGCACATTTTTCTATTTTCACCCTTTCTTTAACTTTTAGCTGTTACACATTTTTGCCCATGCTTACAAAACTCGGCTAAATTAATGTATGTAAAGTACTAGTTACATGCCTGGTGCCTGTTTTCTTTTTTCATTCTGCCGCTACAGCATAAAGTGGTTCTGTGCCGCTTTGATCTTTGGGTCCATTTTGTTATTTTTTCAGACATAAATTAGTAGGGAGTTTACGCTGAGCACATGAACGCAGCACATGTTATAGTTTCTGTAGTAGCTCAGTTGAAACCTGGTTGAAACTACCGAGGCCCATGGAGATCAAACGTTTTCAAACGGAGGCAAAAACAACTGTCACACGACTCAGTGTGTTTAAAACACATTGGGGAAAAAGGAAGTGATTTGTAAGAATGATGTGAAAACAGTTATGAATAAATGTTTTCTTTCTATTATTTGTACATAAACACTAACATTTTTATATATATTTTAATACTTTCACACTACCATGTTTATTTGCTTATTCAAGGTTATGGTTTTCGTGGGAGTTTTTCCTTGTACTCATTGAGGATCTGAGTTTAGGGGTGTCGTTTTCATTTACTGTTTCAAAATGTGGGCGTTGTGAAGCCCTTTGAGACGCAAACAGTGATTAAGGGCTATGCAAATGAACTTGACTTGATTTAGCTTCACTTAACTTATTTGTAAAAAGCATTTTTGGATGTAAATCTATTTGAGAATTTCCATATATTTGTGTGGATACTTTTGAGATTGTTCTGGCCTGTAGATCGTCGGGGAATCCACCAACGCTGTGCTGCATAGATGCGAATAACCAAGAATAAGTCTTCCGGTCCTGTCGTTCAGCCAAAATAAAAGTTTAGACGCGTAAATCTAGATTTTAGCTGATTTATTTTTCCATTTAAATAACCGTACAGTGAAAGGTGAAATGGTGAACTGATCACATGTTAAGTTGTGTCCAACTTACGTCCAACAGTGTGTTCAGTATGACTATGACTGCAGTGTAATAGGCTATATGCTGCCTTTGTAGTTTAAATGGTGCATGTTATGGTATTTTTACACATTACTTTGTAATCAAATATTAATCGGAGTTTCCCTTGATTGAAATTGATCATTAAACAAAAATCATTTAGTGTATTTGTGTTTTTTACTTGTTTAGACCTAGCGCTTAGGGCTTTTATTTTGATGGCTGAGCGCCTAAACCGGAAGTCCCTTTCTGGCTTATTCTGGTTAAATGACGCATCTCTGAAGCACATAAAGTAACCACACAGTAACCACACAAATACACGCAAAGTATTTATTCACATATGTTTTTACACAAGTCAAAACAAATGTTAGGTTACAGATAGCCATCACTTCGCATTTATTTGTGCAGTGTCTTTTAAATACATACATTTCTGTCGTGTGACGTTTGTTTTGCGTCCTTTCGAACAGTTTGATCTCCTATAGAGGCAGGGCAGCAGGTGTGATAATGATCTTACTAATGTGTCCGCAACATGTTTTTTGTCATTACTGAAAGTGAAAGTTGATTTTGTATGTTTTTGTTTGTGTCATAGCTTCTCTGACTCATTTTGTCATAATAATGCATAACAAAACAATCACCATAATATCCCTACAGGGACTTACAGTGTCAACAGTGATTCTATAGTGACATTATTGCAAACATTTTCCTACAATATTCCTATAGGATATTATATTTTTTTATAGTATTATTGTGATGTTTGTATAGTATCCTTCTAAACTTTATCATACGATTGTTGTAAATCTTTTTCATAAGGGGATACTGTCATTATTTGTTATCATATTTAAAGTTATTAAGTTATTACATAGCCTAAGATAAATTCAAATGGAGGAGTGTTTTTACTTTCCACTGGACTTGCACAATTCAGAAGATGATCTCTTTCATTCATCATCTGAATGTGACTCACCAGTGCTCTCTGTTGGCAACTTGCACCTTTGCAATACTGCTTCACATTGTCTACAGTCTCATTATCTTATTTAGGGAACATTTCCAATCCTATAACCTAATGTAACTGGATTGTAGGCTAAAAATGAGTTTGACTGTTCAAATGACAATGCAGGATCTATCCATATACCCAACTTATTATTCAACAGACACTATCGTCACCTTTACCTTTTTGTATCAGTATTAGACAAAAGATGAGTGTATATAGCTGTTGTCATGTGGAAACCTTATAACATGTTTTAACTTCAGTTGAAGCATTACATGCTCCTCTATGGACTGAGACAATTCTGCAACTCCTGTGCTTCTGAAATCCTTTGAAAACCCATTGAATAAAGTAAGAATGCATGCCGGTCTAGTTTGTCTTCATATCAATGACAAAATGAATGTAAACATACATTTAAGTGGTTTACTGTGTGGCAGCAACTTGGCTACTGTACTTGAAAAGTGAACTTGGCTGACTTATTGTCTTCCCACAATCTGAAACACACCTTGCTCGGGAGAGTCCCGGCCCTTCCCATCCCTCCACCACGAACAGCTGGAAGCTGTTGAACGCTCTGCACTGTAATCAGCCGCAGATTAAAGCTTGGCTCTTATTCCACCTGGGCACGCATGAGTTCGCTGTCAGGCAATAAAATACTGGAAGCCACAATAGAGTGCTACTGTACAATTTCCCTTTGCTTTCTCCTTTCTTGTTTTGTTTGAACACGCTGGTCTCTCTGCTGGTTGGACACGGCGTGCATCGGGGGCCTTTCTTAAGGTAAAAGTTTCAAAGTTGCTTAAAAAACCTTCAAATACTTACTCTGTGCAGAGTGCTTTAGGTGACTGTGTGATGACTGACGAGTGGGAAGATTTTAGAGAATACCTGTAGAAACAACCTGACACCTGTTGACTTTGTGCAGAAAGAAAGAAAGAAGGGAAGAAAAAGAAAGAAAGGACCCTTTGGAGGATGATTAGCACTGTATAAGTTGAAGAAATGCAGCATGGATGGGTCTAAAAGCGCTGCAGGTCACTCAAAGTATGCCGGGAAATTGTGCTGCAAACATTCCAAGTAATAAATGTTTCTCAGGAGTTTAGGCGGAGGCTACAACAACACATCACAGACCTAGATACGGTGGGTTGACTGATGGCCCTTTAAAACAGTTATGCTATTAATCTCCTCCGAGACAAGATATGTATTATTGGTGTGTGTTGTTGCCAGACGTCCCAAACAACTTCTGAATGCGGCGAGCGGGGGAGTCGGGCCACGTTCAGTTCTCAGGGGAGTCGAAGGAGATTTGAGGAGTGTGGAATTCAGCGGATCCTCCCTGATAGGATTAGTGGATCATGGGATTGTTGCCGGCGGGGGGGTTGGCTGGTAGGCCGGGATAAGGGCTTGCAGGAAAGGTTCACACTTCCTCCACCAATAGCTCACCAATACTCACCGTAGTGACCAAGCATCAGAGCAACATCTACTTCTCTAACCCCAGCACCCAAGATACTCACCGTAGTGACCAAAATACAAAAAACAAGGACCTAAAGGTAAACAAAAGTCTGCATGACCCCGCCCCCCTGCCCTCTTGTATTCAGAAACAACATTTATCCAACATTTATTTCAGACACAAAAATACAGGAAGTCCAGTTTTGGCATTGTATATTATTCTGTGCACTACATCAAGATCGGGCTAATAATGTCACGTAAACAAACGCAGGGACATGAAACATCAGCACAGGAAGTTATCCACTCCACTATCTAACCTGACAGGATATGAGGGATTGGAGATGTTGTTCTAATACACATAAGCCCACTTCCTGCTCTGGACAGGTTTGCTCTATAAACACTCTGAACAGATTTACAGTAGGAGAGGAAATGTTACATATCCTGTAGCTACATTCAGAAACGCGTGTCCCCCTCATACTGAGCCCCATATATTTTTGGTATCGTTCATGTGGGTGGCCAAACAGAGACTAGACCTTGGATTTTGAACATGAATGCAAGACCTTAGGCCACTCTCTTCAGGCTCTGGCTGATCCCAGAGCAATTAATACTGAAATGAGCACCAACTACAGACAAGGGATGTAAGTCAATGACATTTCCAAGGAAAGAAAAAGGAAGGGGGGGCAAGTAGTAAAATAAAAGAATTTTAAGAGACTTTTTCCTATCACGGTTTACCATTTTGATAAATCAGCACTGCTCTTCCTCCTCTTTGAGGCAAGTAGATCCTAGACATTAGCATTGGCACAAAGATGTCTCCTCTTGGTGTGAGAGAGAGAGAGAGGGGGGGTTATGGTGACATAAAGAGAGCACTGTAGCAGGAGACACACAGAGGATCCTTGTTGCTGGGGACCGAGGGCCCGAGGGGAAAAATGAAGCTGGGGGGCCTTCAGTCCTGTGGACCCATACGGAAAACAATGCACTTCACATTTACTCATGTACTTCAGAATATGTTTCGAGTTATGTTTCTAAATATAAAAAAAATGCATGTGTGGCCAAAACTATTTTTGGTACGCTTGCCAGATAAATGTTGTCAACAGCGCATTGGAAGGAAATCTATTTCCAGCATCCAAAATATATTTCCAATGGTTTTACATTTTTGTGTATTGTGAAACACACTTCTAAGCATATTCTGAAGTATATGTGAAATGTTTTTTTGCAGTAAAGGGAGCCATGTGATGTACCAACTTGAGTTCCAACCCCCCCCGCACTGCAACAAGTCAAGGAATACACATTTGTAATGCATTAGGTGTGTCTGTATTTGAATGGCACTAAATGCAGCATATTCTTTCAGTCCATAGAATGAAGGCTGAGGAACTTTACAATAGTGAACAACCAAAAGCAAGGACGCCATCGAATGGGGTCTGCTGGGGGGCGTTTTACGGGGCATTCTGCGGGTTTGAAGGGTCCGTGGGCCTGGCGTTGAGGTACTCCAGCACGAAGACCTGCAGGATCTTGTTGAGGTTCAGAACGGTGGAGCGATCCAGGTTCTGCTCGTTGTCGTCGAACGTGTGCCACACGGACGGGAAGGGGGTGGGGATGAGGTGGAGGACGCGTACACCTGGCCGGGAGGCAGAGGGGAGAGGCATCACACGACAGATGAAGCTTTTCAGTGCACAGTGTGTGTTGTGTAATTGCGTCGGTTTGTGTGTTTACCTCTGTTAAGGAATGGAACATGATCATCCTGCACGTGGCCAACAGGTAGATTGGGCCAGAAATACTGCACGTCGTTTCGGATGATCCACAAGCTGGTCCATGGTGTGCAGACGACGCTCTGAGGATATAGGAAGGAGGAAAAACAGAAAAACAACGGACAATTATTAAGAAAGTGTCACTTTCACAAATTCTCTACATTCAATTAGCAACTCTGTAGCTGTCACTGTATCTCTGCAGTGTAATCATGTGTTTTCTCTATTATATCTATACTATATTACACATGACATATGTGTTTTTGATCATTTGACCATTGGCCTCCAATGATGAGAAATGTCTACATATGTTTAGAAATGTGCGGATGATGTATTGACTTTTGTGGCATCCAGGTAAACAGACTGACATACCGTATCTACAATAGTAATAAACTTAGCCTGTCAAAAATGAAGCAGGGCCACAACATAGGAAGTGGGTGTGTGATCATTCACCAATGTTCTGTAGTCTGGAGAGCCAGCGTGATGTGCTGGGAAACTGGTTGCCGAAGCGAGGGCCCGGGGCCCCCGATCAGATCCAACAACATAAAGAGATCCTGGAGGAGAGAGAGGGTGAGAGAGAGAGAGATAGGAGGTCTCATGAGAAAGTAGCTCTGTACATCCTGAAGGTAACTCCCATGTAGCTCTGAGGTGTGATGATGACATCATGTGTTCCATGGTGCAACCATGTGCACGCTATCTCTGCAAGACACTCACTAAACACGCCTCTCTGCCAGTGCACATGCCAGTGCACATGCATGCGCACACACACATGCATACATATACCTACGTGTGATTGCCCACACACACACACACACATACACACACACGCTAGGTTCTTCAAGATACTGTCTCTGCTTTATCTCTCATGTCTCTGTTTGTTGCACTTGCACTATCTCTCCAAAGCTGGGATACAGAAAAATAAACTGACATGTTATTATAGACATAATGTATAATAAATGATATCAAACCCCTCAAGTGCAATACAAAATTCCAGCTATTCATGAATTACACCTCCCTTCTCTGCGTGTGGGGCGGGGATGAGCGCTAAGCAGATTGTCCTGTAATTGATGTGGGCTAACAAAGGGATGATCTTGACTCTGATAAAGGGATTATCCTAATCTCGGGTGATTTGGACAGAGAAGAGAGTGGGACTGTGACGTACTATGCCGTGCAGCTGGTTAGTGTCGGTGGCTCCGGCGGGGTGCGGGGTCCTCTCCATCTTCTCGGCCAGGTGGCGAGAGCCGTACAGGGAGTCTGTGGAGGTCCACTGGAAAAGAGCCTCCTCACCATCAAAGAAGAGCAACTGCAGGGTCAGGTTGGGACTGGCGCTCTAGGGGGAGGGGGGGGGGGGGGAGGTGTAGGTAGGGGAGAGAAAGAAAGAGATAGGAAGATAGTTTGCATTCTGCAGAGCTTTGCTGCCCCCTAGTGCTTTTGGCATTACATTGACATGAAAACATTGGTTGTTGTTTTTCCTTTGTGTGACAGTCTATGTCAGTTCAATGAGTTCATTAAATGGGGTAAATAATGCATTCATTCAGAAAATATTTCTTTGTCAACATACTTGTCTGCACATGTGGTATTAATATGAATTCTGTATCTTAAAGGCAGTTAGGAGTTATAGTAGATTCAAAAAGAAATCCAAAATACAGTCAGATCATCTACTCTGTAGGAGGTACCTGTTGTGTAAGTATGAAGTTTCTATCCTGTATTGTTCTACAGTTGCTGTGTACACAAGAACATGTCTACACACAGACAGACAGACAGACAGACAGACGCCACCATGGCAACGTAATGTCATAAAAATCTCTTTCTATATAATTTGCCAGGTATAATATTGACTGTGCGTCTTCCCCTGCTGCAGCTCATGGATTGGTATTCTGTATGTTTCCCAGTCCCAGCGTGACCTTTGTGATAGAGTGCTGAGTCTGATAAACATGTCCCTTGGCCGATCTCTCCCTGTCACTGTCACTGTCCACCCAGACGCACTAGACGGGGGCCTGAGCTCAACGGTGAAGCAGGAAAAGGGCAGAGGAGCCAGGCTGCATGAATGCTAAGTGTGCTCCTTCATGCAATTAGTTAGTGGGCAGACACGACACATTACGACACTTTCGGTGTACAAAAATTCCCTGTGGGACAAAACCAGTAACGCCTTACTGATTGAAACTGCTGGCATTTGACACAATGTTTGGTTAGTATGTGACTTCCTCGCCTTGAAGGAGGAAGTGAATTATTAGTCCCGCCCTCCTCCCCCTACACGCCCCAGCGCTTAGTTGTGTCATCTTGATGAACGGTCTACTTTCAAAGGTTATCTAGCCTGCAGCGTTGTAGTCCAGTGACCAAACCTCGACTCAGAGTCACCAAGGTCATGTCCGAGTCAAGTCTCAAGTCCTCAGTACTCGAGTCCAAGTCCGAGTGCGAGTAGCCAGTTTGATGCAAACGGTATATATGCCCTAAAGCATCACAAACATCCACAACAAGGGGATTTAAGCATGAACACACAGGGTTACAGACACACACACACTGATAATAATGTATAAGGGTGAAATTTTTTTTGCACCTTCTGAGTTTTCAGCTGCTCATCCGAGGGCCCGGGCCAGCTCCAACATCATGGCACAGGGAACCGCTGAATCGGTGGCGCCTTGGAACTCCCTCCCGTGCCACTGTGGTGGGTAGTACTTGGAGTCGTAGTGGCAGGCCAGGACCAGGCGGCGCTTGGCCGAGGGATCGAGGGTGGCGACGAGGTTGGTGAAGGTCAGGGGGCCGTAGGGGGTCTGGGACTCAAACCTGTCCTCCGTCACTTCCCAGCCTGCTCCGAGGGAGCCGAGGGTTGTTTTGATATGCTGGGGGAGAGACACTTGTGAGGACCTTCATTGTGAGCATACAGTCCCTAACATCTAACCTACACCACCTCCACTATATGCTCAACCTTAACCTTCTACTTTAACCCTTACCCTTGCTCAGGAATAACTGATATCAGATCCCTGGTCAGGTCTGTGTCTAGTGTCTAACTCTAATCTTGATGTTTATATACTGTAAAAACACATTAATGTAAAACACAAGATAAGAATATTGTGCATATCCTTGTGAGAGCCCTCCTGGTTCTGGGGTTGTTTTTAAGGATCTCTGTCTCTTTTAAATGATTTAACGGGTGAATGAGCTTGACCTGCAGCACTCACCTCCTGTACAGCCTGGCTGCCTGCAGAGCCGGGGTACCTGGTAACCAGCAGGGGCCTCAGGTCCCTCTGCCACATCTGCTCCAGGTCTGTGTGTGACAGGGCGCTGCGGATCTCACCCTGACTCAGGGTGGCCGCCCTGTGTTGGAGCTGGACAGGACCGGATAGGAAACAGACGAGATAAAGCAATAGAAGAGGGATGACAAAAGTAGTTGAGCCTTTGTAAGCGTTTCATTATTGGGGTAATTATAGGGTTAGGACTATGGCACCATGGCAATGGACACACACTGTGATCTGACGACAAACACCCACACTGTGATCCACATCATCACACTGTTACAATCAATAAATGGAACATGGAAAATTTGGGTTGGACACATTTCTACTCTACTTTTCAATCAGTGTCTATCATGGTACAGTCACAGAGCAACAACTTCCCACATAGAGAAGGGGAACTCTTTTATGATGCATGCAGATTGAGCAAATGGATGGATAAGCCACAACAGATGGTGGACTAAACCACTGGCTTTGTGCTGTGACACTGCGGGTTTCACAACAGTCATTTCATTCTCTTGTATGACTGGAAACTACAACCAGAACAAAATCACTCTGTTTCGGGTTTGATATGGAAAATTCCATCACAACAAGGATTATTCGTGGTTAGCTACTGTATTGCCACCTAATGTGGTGTCATACTGTCTACAAAAGCCAGACAGTATATCATTTTAACCATGGTGCCGTATCAACAATTCCCCCTGGCAAGCTCGCCCAGTCTTGAGGAAAAACCAAATGTGCTTGTTTCATTGTGTTTTTCGCACAATAAAAAACAGAAAATCAAACCCCTGAGATACATGAGGTCACATGATAATAGTTTGACTGATCTTCACAGCTGAGTGTCTGCTTGAAGAGGCAATCAGACATGTGTGAATAGACTGTGATTGAATGGCTTCAGATGAACCAGAAGGCTACTTTAGTGAGGCGGTGAGCTGGTGAACAGGAATGTGAAGGGAGCTTGTGACCATGCTCTCTCTCTCCGCAAAACAGATTCCCACACACATGATAGTCTTCAGCAACGGCAGGGCTGGTTTCGCCCCACTACAAACAACACAACACCAATAAGACGTTGACGCAAGCCGTGTCTATCAGTTGAACGCTGAATTCCAGTCACAGGTATAAAAACATATTGATCCTACTCTATTGATCTTTTTTCATTTGGTCTCAAAGTTCACCCGCAGTCTAACACAGAGAGCCCCCGGTTGTCCTGGTAACAAACTGATCAGAGAGAGAAAGAGAAAGAGCTGATGGTGAATGTCAGAGCACACAGCCACCAAAGCCTCGGTGTACCTGCTGTGTGCTGCTCTGCTCTCACCAAAGACACATGCAACAGTTCTTAATTGGCGGAAATGAGAAGTACATCTGGTTTATGAAATCCATGTCTGGGATCAGGAGGGCTTCAGGCTGAACAGTCAGCGTTGGAATAAGCAGTGCACAATTTGTTCTTCGTCTTATTTACGTGTCACTACTATCACTTAGGTAGTAGGCAGGAGCAAATGTCTTAACTCTCTTCAATTTAACTGAGGCAAGAATGGATTTTCTTACAAAACAACCCGCTGACAGAATGCGTTGCGCTCCTATGTCAGCCAACCCTGAAATTACATGGAGGGATACAGCACAAAAGGTATAATTATGTGGTGTGAGTGACTCAAGATGGGGCTCACTGAGCTGAGAGAGGGTTAAACGGGGGTCCACTTAAGGTCTATAAATACCAAGATCTGCAATTGGAGGATCAATGATGATGACTGTGCTGCCATAGCAACTAGGCAAAGAGGAGAAGGGGATGAAGAACCTGGATATGGCACATGAATGGCCAAGCACACCTAGGCGCATCTCAGGAGAGTTACACAATAGTGCGGAGATATGGCGCAGAGATTTGTGGGAAACAGTGAACAGTATGATGTGTAATAGTGAATATTATCCCCCCATAAAAAAAACACTATTCAGTCTAATTCGGTTTCAGACAAATCAAACATTTCGGTCACTTTTAAAAGCAATAATGAAATAATTCATGAATTAAGCTACCCACGTTATCAACATTGTAAAAAAGAAAACGGCAACAATATATTTATAATATTTATAATATAATATATTTATCTTATCTTAAGTACAATTGCATGAGAAATAAAAATACTAAACAGCTGACAAGTTTACGGTGGCTTCAACTGCGGTAACGGCTTCATGAAAGTGTTTTATTACAAAACGATGACAGCTTCACAACTAGGAAAACATAAGGCAACACCAGGCAAACAGACCCTACTCGCTCACCTTTTCCTGCGTCCAGGGAACTCCGTTGATACAGCAGATAAATGTCACGCAGATGCCCACGGCGTGAAGGAAACGCGCTGCCATCGCTGTAGCTGTTGCTCTCCACATTCCTCTCTCCCTCCTCTGTGAAGGCTTTACGGATCATGTGAAAAACAGGAGGGAGGACCCGGGGCTCTCCGATCCACGGCACGTCACTGGTGTGTGTGTGTGTGTGTGTGTGTGTGTGTGTGTGTGTGTACTTCATCAGCTCCCAAGGGGCCAGGGCACCGGGTGTCTGTGGGGGTGATGACACTGTGGCCCCATGCTTTGATGTTTGGATATTTTTACCCAAAAGCCAAACGTGGTAATTGCACCCACCCTCACCTTGCGTTTGTCAGCATAGACAAGTGTTTGACAAGTTGAGTTTCATATCTACCATAACGAAACATCACTTTAATAATCCTATTATATTCCTACAGGGACTTAAAGCGTGTCTGTGATAGTTTATAGTGACTTTATCATAATTTATGGTATTTTTTATTACCTTATGATACCACTATAATATGCACAATATATTTGCTGCTTTTATATGAGTAACGTTACTATAATTCTTTCCTATAGGGTCTGTGGTACTCAGTGGTGAGTTTACAGTGATCTCATAGTACTTTATGGTATTTCTATGTCCTATAGTATCACTATAATACTACTATGTATTTGTGTAGTATCATTTTAAAATTTAGTCTCGGATTCCTGTAGTGCTTTTTCGCAAGGGTAAAGCCTTCTTCGGCAGCGGAGGGACGTCACGCGCTCACGTAGAACCACGTGGTCTCATTCCGCGTGGTCAACCCGGAAGTGCGCACCATGCTACCACAGATGTCAACAAACACATTCCGGTCACAGCAACATTATAACGTCGTCGCCTGATCTCTTTGGTCACATTTTTGTACCTGCGTGTGTGTTTTTGTCTTTGTGCTTGCTAGCAGCCATGGCGGAAGACGCGTCTTGTTTGAAGACACGACTCGAGGAGAAAGAGAGAGAGATCCTTGCTCTGAAGAATAAGTTGGCCCAATTGGAAAAGGTATGGGATTGTTACTGAATGGCTGTAGGTTGATTTCTACATATATACTGGGGTTTTAGTGCATGATGTAGGAAAACAGCAAGTTTGACAACAGTAGCTCAAGTTAATAATGCACTTGCTTATGATATTCTCTGTAATATTTCCTCCCTCGCATGATATCAGAGCCATACGTCAGTGCTGGAGCTGCGTGACAAAGTGACACCCCTCGCCCCTCTGAAACCCAAAACAGCCCTGTCCAACGAGGACATCATGCGCTACAGCAGGCAGCTTCTTATGCCAGAGCTGGGTGTGCAAGGTAAGGATGACCGGTTAGCCTGATGTCCTCACACCGGTTGCATGATTCTGTCTTGATCAAGTGAAATGTATGTCATGAACGGACATAACACAGTGAACCTTGATGGTCTGCAGGGCAGCTGAAGCTATCCAGGACCTCAGTGTTGGTTGTGGGCTGTGGAGGACTGGGCTGCCCCCTGGCACAGTACTTAGCTGCAGCAGGAATTGGTAGGTGATCTGGTTGATGAGGTAGACATGCAGCATGACCTTGTGCTTAACCTGAATCACATCATTAATAGGTTCAGAAACATCTCCTATCTTTGCCCCCCCTAAAAAAAAATCTGGTAATGAGTGATTGTTGATCTATCAAAAGCTTCTCAAGTTACGTTTTGGGGCATGTACCAATGGAAGGTAAAAATAAATGTACCCGCCGAGAGTAATTTTACTGCCCAAAAATAATTCATATCCATTTTTCATACAACTATGTCACACTACTTGTTTTCAATGCCATTTTGTGTACACAATGAGGTACCGTGTGAGACAGAGAGAGTTTTAATTTAAAATGTGCTTGCTTATTCAGTGGCTGTTTTTTGTCTTAGTCTTTACTTTTTCTTTTTATTGCCCTTACACTTGCTATGTGTTGCCACATTTCTTTGCCAAAATTTAGATGCTGCCACTTTGTGTAAGCAGCGTAGCAGGAAGTCAATCAGTAGCCTGTTAGATACAGAGCCATTGTTTTGCTCTGATTTGATTTGCTTGTGGTCAGAGAGAATGTGTACGGTGGCCAGCAGGGGCAAAGTTTGAGAACAGGCAAAGACTGCATAAAACTTAAGCGTTTAAATGTTATTGTCTCAAAAAGTTACCGGCCAGTATGGCAGGTGGTCCCGATTGATTTACACAGCAAATATATATTTTACTGATATTTGTAGCTTGGCAGGTGCTGAACTTGTTTTGTCATTACAGGGGTAGAGTTGAACATTTACTGTAAGGCATTTCTCAGAGTGACTCATCTTTGTGTTTCCCCAGGGCGCCTTGGGCTGCTGGACTATGACGAGGTGGAGCTCAGTAACCTCCACAGACAGGTGCTGCATGGAGAGGAGAACCAGGGCCAGGCCAAGGCCCTGTCTGCTGCCAATGCAGTCAGGAGGTACGGACTTGGGGCCTGCATACACTGCATGTACCATTATCTTACATGAGATTACAGTGTGTGTTGGACAATATCCTGTTGAGTCATGCTGTGATGGACCAAAGCACCTTTACACCAATATCATCAAGTGGAACAAAGATGTTCTTTGTAAAAAGGTGCTTTTGGGAAACGTATTCCTGCTCAGTTGCACCAAAACAGGACAAACCAATTTGAAATAGAAAACGTGCTATTTTGATATTACTACTGAACGTTCAGTAAGTATGATAATTGATGCATTTTTAAGCTTTTTGTGACTCTTTGGTTGCTGTGTAATGTAAGCTGGCGCTTTCCAGTCTCACCACAGGTTATATTTGGTTGTGTATTTCACCCAGTCTGCAAATATTGTGTAAACATGTTATTTTAGAGACAGCTGTTTTTGGTGCCTTTCTCCCTCACAGTAAGCCTACTGTGGTTAGCACGCGTCGCACAGCCACACGAGGGCGCCATTTCTCTGACTAGCAGCGATTTATAACCTCCACAGTGTCTTGATGCCGTGTCAAGCACACAGTACAGTCCTCTTCCTTGTGTTCCTGTCTGATTGCTTCTTGCGTAATAAGAGTGGTGTGCATTTGTGCCAATTAAATTTCTCAATAACGTCTAGGGAATTTGGGCTTTAGGCATAAAGAACATGACTACTCATAGTTGTACGTGTGAATGGATTTCGAGACTGATCAGGGGATGTGTTTTATTTGCTTGGTGCGTCCTCAGGTTGAACTCGACAGTAGAGTGCATTCCCTACCATTTCCAGCTCTCCCGGCAGAACGCCTTGCAACTCATTCAACAGTATCCTGCTGCAAAGCCTTCAGCCCACATCTATTACTGACCTGCCACTGACTACCTCTTTGTCATGAGTCTGGCTTACGGCTACCTTCCACTAAATCATACATACATACTTACGCATCACGTTACATGAATAACATTGTTAGAAATTGACCAGAAAAACACATATGTTTTTACTTCTGAATGATATATGACCTCTGTCTGCGCTGACACCTTGACCTCATCGACCTCATATATGACATTGTGGCTGATTGTTCGGACAACGTCCCCACCCGTTACCTGGTGAATGATGCCTGTGTGCTCAGTGGCAAGCCCCTAGTGTCGGCTAGTGCTCTGAGAATGGAGGGACAGGTGAGGTAGAAAGGTCTCTTTGTAGCCATGGAAGTGGCGAGGTTCTTTTTACTTTACTGCATGTGTAACGTCATTCCTCCAGAATAAGAGCCCTCTCTTTGCATGTGTGTAACTGACAGTGCGTAACTAATATCAAAGTATCAAAATGGTAAGTCTTTATTTATTCTACTACATCTGTAATGCCATTTCTGCAGCGTGAAATCCCTTGCTTTGTATGTGTGTGTGTAGTTGACAGTATATAACTACAATGGAGGCCCCTGCTATAGATGTCTGTATCCAGTACCCCCACCCCCAGAGACCGTGACCAACTGTTCTGATGGAGGGGTGTTGGGAGTGGGTGAGTCGTCTACTCCTTGTCCCTTCACTTTCCCCCAAAGCTATTAACTTTGCAAAAGTACAGTCTGTTTAAATGATAGCTGTTAGTCACATTTTCCACTTCTCTTTTAGTTCCAGGGATAATGGGCTGCTTCCAAGCGTTGGAGGTCCTCAAGATTGCCTCTGGACAAGGCTGTATCCTTTGGTTTTCCACTCCCAACTCCCACATTACATACTCTCCTTGGCCATCATGTTGCAGTGTATCAGACATTTCTGCTTAGTCATCCGGCCGAATGAATCGGTGACTCGCTTGAATGAACAGTGTTGGAGGAGATTCCATTGTAGCCAAGGGTGGGAAGGAAGGGGTGTTTTTCCTCGTGGCCATGCCATCTGATAAAACAAAGCAAAAAACAGACTGAGAAATATTTTTGTCTGGACTTTGTGTTGTCTATGCATATTCCTTACTTCTGAGACTTCTCTGACACAAACTAGCTGTGGTTACGAAAGCCTTATCGTGCTCATATTGAGACACACACCAGACAATAGACTTGCCCCGTCCTGCCTCGCATTGTGTTAACCTGGCTAACACCTGGGGCCCCCGTGCGCCAGCCAGGGAAGTGTTTCTACCAAACATCTGAATGTTGCCATGGGGTTCATACACTAACCGGGAGATGTGCCAGCCGGTGCTTTGAATCACGCTGCGTAGTGATATGTCTCATCAAGTAGCTTTTTCCTTGACCAGGCGCGCCAGCTTCCTGTGGCCAGCAGCTGGTGATGTTTGATGCTCAAGATGCCAAATTCAGGTCCATCAGACTGCGGCCCAAGCAGGCCGGCTGTGCAGTATGTGGAGAGAACCCCACGGTAACACAGCTGCCTGGACTATGAGACCTTCTGTGGGTCCGCAGCCACAGATAAGGTCAGTTGCGAGGCAGGAGAGTGGGCTGTGGGCCGCGCACCATATGGACTTGATATGGGATAATGGGATGGGACGTGATTGTTGACTTGAAGGCTGCCTGTCAGTAACCCCTCACAGAATTATCTGATCTTCTGTCACGCACTTTTGCACGGAAATATTTACTTTTTCAGATGATCCGATATATTCCTCACATCAGCTGGATTCGTCCATTTAATCAGACAATACAAAAGAAAGTACATATAATTCCCTAATCATAGGAACATTCTCTTATTGCCTCCAACCTTATTCTCTGTCTGTTCCAGTGCCGGAGGCTCAACCTGCTGCCCAGAGATCAGAGGATCACAGTGCAGGTAGAGTATATATAACTAAGAACGATTGGCCGTAGCGTGACTGCCTGTATTTAATGATGTTTATTGTATGATTACTCCCGATTTTCTCAGTTTTCATGTGCATTCATAAACTGATTGCATCTCAGTGCTGACCCAACCCTAAATGGGAAATGACTTATAATGTGCCTGTAGATTTTCTATGGGAAAGAATAACATGTTCTATTTGGCACTGACTGCAATGGTAGTGGAATGGCTTTGTTTATATTTCTGCAGAATTGGAGCTTTCAAATCCGCTGAGTCATCAAGTAGAGAGATGGGGATCATGATTGATTGGGCTGTAATAGAGATTGTGCAAGGGGCTCCAGTTAGAAACAGTTTTGTTTCCTGTGATTTGAGGAGAAGCAATCTTACATTTTCATATTACTCCACCCATGCAACTCCAAACCACGCTCATTTCAACATTTGCTGTGAGTCATTTTGGTTTCCACTGCTTGGCTAAGGTCTCTAGATTCACAGGTTCTGTCCAATAGATAAAGCCACACATCTCTCCAACTATGAAGCTCACGGTGTCTGTGCATTAAAGACTGTCCTATTGTAATTCCAGGATTATAAAGCCATAGTGGACAATGCCGTGTCCCATCTCTTGTTGGACGTGCGCCCTCTTGTGGAGGTGGATATATGCCACCTACCCTTCTCTGTCAGTATCCTTCTGTCATTCAGTCTCACATTATCTCAGTAACATTTCTATTACTATCTGTTGATGTGCGTCCTGAGGAAGCTGTCCTGCAGTGCTATGTCTTTTCCTCATATTGTTGGTAGACATTCCACTCTCCAGTCTAGAGGAGAGGAAGAGTGAACATATCCGATTACTCCAGGAGCGAATCAGCCAGTTGAAACAGCAGATGGCAGGTGACTGCCAGCTTCCAGGTAACGTGTCAAAACACCTCCCCATGTAGGTCAGTACGTCTGGTGGGAAACTCGGCAAATGGGCATATAGAGCCACTTGTACATATTCACAGTCCACAATGTAGTCCCATACTGCCAGGCTATTGGCTTATTTTGGACAGCCAATGACAGGATGTAATGGGGTTGCTAGGTGATGCTTTTCCAAAACAAGTATGGTCAACCTGAGCAGCTGGCCCGCTGAAATGAACATTCAAGACTTTATTTTTGTGGTGCTCTGTATATTCAGTGTGTTGAGGTTTCTTTATCAATGACCTTTATTTAGCTTTGTGTAGTCTTAGCTTAGCCGTAGCTAAAGTCTCTGCTTTCTATCATGTAGTCAGTTCTTAAATGCTGTATATTTATACATTTATACCTATTTATACTCTGTTTATACCATTCCAACTCATGCGTACAGCTTTCCTCTTCCTTGCGGTGTTAAGAACACTCAGTGCAATGTTCTCCCAACATTTTTTCTATACTACCTTTTTATAATTTTTGATTTTGTTATGTTTAATGTGACCTATGTGAGCAACACACCAAGTCCAATTCCTTGTATGTGCAAACTTACTTGGCCATGAAAACTGATTCTGATTTTTAGTATATCATAAAGTACTACAGGGATGCGTATGCTGTCCACTATTTCAAATCACATGAAAGCAAGCTGAAGTGAAAGTGAATGAGTGCACTGAAGTTTATCGCCAATTTGATCCTCAAGATGTTCCCTGTATGATCCAACGCTGTCTTTTTGCTCATCTCTCGGCATTTTCTTCCATTTCACTCTCTGGTTTCCTCCAGTCTATGTGATCTGTAAGATGGGGAACGACTCTCAGAAGGCGGTGCAGGTCCTGGAGCAGATGAGCGGCTCAGAAAGTGGACGATATCACCGCGAAAGACATCTGTGGAGGCCTCATGGCCTGGGCCCGGAACATAGACCCCTCCTTTCCACAGTATTGATGCATTCAAACTGTTTGTTTTATTGCTTTATTGTTAATAAATTTAATTATATGTCTTACATCCGTCTGTCTTTTTGTGATCCTCACCCGTACTTGATTTTTCCTTACTAGTACTGAACATTGTGCTGCCTGGTGAATTGTTATCATCTATAACACATAACACTATGTGGTTGACAGTGCCTGGAATTTGTTGTATGTTTTAATGTGTATCAGTTAATAAAGAAAACAAGGACTGGCATACTTTCAAATATACAAAAGCATCCATGCAAAATCAAATCCCCGTCCCTAGTTCTGTTATAAATAAGCCAGATCTTCATAGGTTGAATAAGTTACAATGGAAGGGACATTTTTTCATTTAATGACTTAAACCAAACTTTTCAGGGGCCTTCCAAGTAGAGACATTTTGGCCACAGACCCCCCATTCCTAACAGAGTTGAGCTGTCTGCCTCTACTGTATGTGGAGGATAAATGAGACTGTGAAAGCTCTCAGAATATTTATTCTACTTGATGTCCTGGTGTTAACCTCTCAGTGAATAAAGCAATGAAATAAATCTATTCCTCATTAGGCCGGGGACACCCTGGAACCCCTTCAAGGTCCCCTGGGAATCCTTGGACCCTAGTTAGGAAACCGGCTGGGATGTAGAACCAATCGAGGTCGTGTGGACTACAGCTTTTGGCATGTGGAAGTTCAAGTAACGGAAAAGAAAGAGACATGCGCATTGCTCTGAGCTCCATCGGAGGCGCCATTGCTTTACAGGGACTGTAGTTCAAGTATTCCTCCCCACACATGGAAACTCAGTTATGCGGAGATAATAAAAAAACTCCAAGCCCCAGGGACGGTCTCTGCTCTTTTTCCTCGTCAAGCAGGGGGAGTAGTCACAGCTGGAGGGATAATAAGATGCGCATGAATTTACTATCTGGAATAAAAGATATGAGCAAATTTCATTAAGCGGACGGCTCGGTGCGTGAGGCTCAACGCGCCCCCGGATCAAACTAATGCTCGTGTTTATTTCACAGCGTTGCGCTTTTGCATGTGACTTCCAAAGAAAGTGTTGAATAAAAAACTTCGGGCTCCGCTTTCTTCACTTGATGGAGTTACAAAGTTTCTGCAGTCCGCTCGCGATGGAAAGAAAAGCGCCCTTTGCTGAAAGTGGAGGTAAAGTACAATTTGAGAAATATTACAGCGACGTTTGCAGTGGATCGGGCTCTACGTGGGGAGAGAGTTTCAGCTGCAAAAAAAAGTCTTCTCTCGATGTGTAAATGCAGGGCTTGTATAACTTGTTTTGCTGGCATTGGGGGACTCGGGTTGTGTTCTGCCAGCGATCCAATCGAAAGTGGGAGGGGTCCAGATGTTCAGAAGCCTTGATTCCAGATGTTGTTAGACTTTGAATTCTTGTTAACACACAACATATATACTCTATAAACTTTTCTGCCTTGTTGATTGTTTGTTTTGCACGCTGGCATGTAGGTCTCTCTATGTTGACTTGTCCATTAAGTAAGTTCATTTTAACACTGCAAAAGTAGACTGCAACTTAACTAATGTCAGCAATCATATCAATCAGAGGTTTAAACCGTTGAAAAGTGTGTCTAAAAATGTATTGACTCATTCATGCAACTATATAATATAAGTATAAGTTATGACCTACACAGCAGTAGAATGAGAGAGACCTAATTTAATTCATTCCTTACTCCTACTGTGTTCAGAGAGGTGAATGCTTTTTTGTTTTCATCACAACAAAAATAAAACTGTGTGTTTGTGTGTGTGTTTTGTGACAGGCTTCCTGTGGTCAGAGTGGATTACTGACTTCAGTAAGGAGAAGGAACGCCACTCCGGGATATGAAGTTTGTAGGAGTGATTTACTGCAGAAGTCTGGGACTCGTTCAGAGACATTTTCTCCATTGACTGTCCATCTGGTGAAGCCACAGTGTGTGCTCAGGTGGGCTGTCAGGCTTTTGCCTGAGCGTTCGATCATACCCTCGTAATATGAGAAAAGAATGTCACATTGATAAAACATACAGTGCTGACTCGCTACAACTGATGATACTCTGTACAACTGTGTTGTGCTTCAAGTATCTTGGAATGAGGACCAAAAAGTCTCTCCACGGAGATCCAACGGGGCCGCTTTCTACCAGGGGTCACTGAACCTTCCAGTATTCACCATTTCACGTTGCACTTGTCCCTGCCATTGGAAGAAACCCAATGTCTGCCTCCTCTCCCCCGTCCTTACCTCGAGCCTACCTCCACTCTCTCCATCCGCACCACCCGTCCTCGCCACCCACCCCCTCTCCGTTGCCGAGCCCGCCCGGACCGCTCTACACGCGGCTGTCCAACGGCAGTCACAGCGCCCCCAGCCCCACCAACTCCCGCAGCTCTTTCCATGGGGTGTCCTTCCTGCTGCAGATCGGACTCACCAGAGAGACGGTGAACCTGGAGCCTAGTGACCTGTCGCTGTCCGCTGTCAAGGACCTGGTGTGCTCCATAGTCGACCAGAAGGTAAGAACCTCATCAGAACAGGCGCAAACCTGTAATGCGTCTCACTGCAAGCTTCATTCAAGCTACCTTTCATAGTATTCATACTCTGTTATTGCAACTGCAACATCCTCCACCAAGCATTTCTCTGCAGGGACTTATTCCTATGTCCTCCGCCTCGGTTGGCCTGAAGTGACAAAAATTGAAAGGTTCTCCAAAACCACTATAATTAGCCTGTTTTCAACGTTTAGGCAGTTGTAGCGAAGGCAATAGAGTGCTGAAATGATGCACCAACATAACATGTGTTTTGCCATCTTCGTGTGCCATTTTCTTCTGTTTAGGCTTCGTTTCGCGAAGCAGACATCTGGGTCTCATGCCCCAAAGTGAGCCAAACACCACAGAAGCATGCACACAACAGCGCTGACGCTACTCCAGTTACAGTGCGCCGTCTGGTAGCGCCAGTTATTTACATTGTGGTGTACTTGTAGCTGGACACACATAATGCAAGTGCACACATACATGCCTAGCATGCATATACACACACACACACACACAGAGCTACTCAGTGGTTTTGGTCTGCCCATACTCATCCCTGATGTAATCTTCGACCTAGCTTATCCCCCCCCCCCCCCCCGACAATGGTAGTCTGTTGTAATGACACTGGAGTATGGCCCTAGCATAAGAGGAGGCTTTGAACTCAAGTATAGGCTGCATCAATCAGCAGCGTCTGCCATCTACCATTTGGTGGAGAGAGGCGTTCTGAAGCGCAAACCCATGGAGCCAGCTTTAATTTGCTTGTTCTTGTCTGTTTGTGCTGAAAATGGTAGGGGAGTCTTGACCATGGTTTGTGTCTGCCAGTTTGTGTGTGTGTGTGTGTGTGTGTTTGAGAAACTAAGTTAACATGTGTAAAGTGAGAATGAGGGTAGCACATTGTAGCTGTGAGGTTTGCTTGTGGTAAACATCCTAAGGGCTCCCTATAAAAAGCATTGTAACACAAGCTGCTGTACAAGAACTCAGATATTAAGCATTTCATGTGAACTTCTGAAATATAAACCTGTGCAACACACCACTACATGCTACAAAATAAAAGGTATTTCCTATGAACTGCTGTATTTCATGCTGCAGCTCTCACGTGAACTGCTTTCAACGAAATATCACAGCGCCCTGAATGTGCACAACACAATAATACAACACAGATATTGAAAGTTGATCCAGTAAGATTTACCTTCTGCAACACATTTATAAACACATGTCAATACTGTAAACCTCTTACTCTGGTATTTTGTGATCTTCCTCTCGTCGTGCACATGGATGTCTAGTTCACGGTCGCGTGGGATTAATAGTTTGCGTGGCCTCTGCATTAATGAAATGGCCCTTGTGTGTGTATCCACACAATCACCGCCGTTTCAATAATGATGATTGGTTTGTGCCTGTAATTATCAGTGATTAAATGAAAGGACGGTGATTAAACAAAGCACTTTCATCACCCACCAGGGATCTGAAATTTAGGTGGGTCGGAGCCACATTTGGGTTTGAGGTGATCCTATTTAGAACCGAGGTGAGGAAGTAATGAACGATGGCCCTGGACCTGTGTTCAACAACCAATAATAATAGCGAAGCGGCTGTCCTGCGTGTTGCCTGTGTCCTTTGGTTGCACGTTGGCCAAGTTGACATTCCAGAGGAGCAGGGTAATGTTGTTCTTCTTTACGAGGTCTGCTGATTCTCACTAGCTAGTTATGAACAGTTCTGGTCCGCAGAGCAGAAAATCTCATCACTGCTCATATTTACATGGGTCCTGTAACGTTTTGGCACGGCTGCAAGAATCTGTTACAGGAAAAGGGTGGGAAATAGCGTGCTTTGAAGAAAATACTTAAAAATCAGTGCAGTGTGTTCGTGGTGTGTGGGTGCCACGGTGAGATCACGATAACCTATTTATTAGTATCTGTATATCGCTTGATATCAGATACGCTATACAATGCATTCTCATAAAGATACAATGCAGTCCAATGAGGCATGATAGGAAACAATGTAATTTATTGTCAACAGTCATGGGAACTCTTTTTCCCGACGTCTGGAAGCTGGATAATAAACATCTGTGTATCCCATTCATCATAACCTACATCACCATGACACACATGATAAATATCCGACCCCTACATGTACATTATAATGCATTTCCTATTCTATTTCATTATTGCCAATGGCAGGCTATGTGCACAGCCTGAACTATCGTACAAGATCCAGCCATATGGCTTTGATATCAATGGAAAATATGACTGAGGGCCCTCTGCGCAATCCAGTCCATCCCTGCCTCGCTTCTGATTCTGAAATATGCATGACAACCGTAAGCTTTTTACAAACTCTGCTCATCCTGGCCAACTTTTCCAGCTGAGGATCTCTGACCCCAGCTTGGCCGTTGACAGTTGTCCCAGGATCTCTCCAGTCAGCAGAACCTCAGGCTTCTGTGTCAGCAGAGACAAGACAGGAAAAAGCTTTATGTGTGGTAATATCTGCATGGACACGGAGTCTGAATGGAACTGGATTCGCCCCTCCATGCTGTTGTTTCCTCCTCCGAGGAATGGTCCGCTTCACTAAGTGACTCACCGCTCACCCAAGCATGGATGCTTAACTGATTGTAGTATGTCTCCTCGGCTGTTGTGAACTTGTGTGGAATTTAGTTGTGTGTAACAGATACATCCATGATGACATATTGCAAGCCTGTTGCATTGTATTGCCATTGTCATCCATCCATCCATCCATCCATCCATCCAGCATCCTTTTTCCCACTAACTTCCTCCAGCTCCCATGGTGCCATGATGCTCTCAGGCATGCTGGGAAATGTAGTCTCTCTAACGTGTCCTCAGTCTGCCCTGGGATCTCCTCCCAGTCGCCTGTGCCTAGAACACCTGCACAGCCGAACAACCTCAACTTCCTCTGCTCAACGTGGAGGACCAGGCATCTCAACTCCGAGGTTTTCGGCTGCCTGTTTCTGCAGTCTCATTCTTTCGGTCCCTACGTTGAGGTTGTGGCCATAGGTGAGGGTCAGAAAGAAGATTGACCGGTAACTTGGAGGTTTGCTTTGCTTTGTCGCTCAGCTACAAATGGCTGAGCTAATGTTAGTTTATTGTCAGTATTCGTCCTTCCCTGGTTCCCTAACTGGCCTGCCAACCTACTCTGAAGAGGTGTGAGAGGTTCTGGTCTCATTCTTCTTCAACTTTTTTTTTTTTTTCGGTAGGCAAACTATATCATGTCCAATATTGAATGAGCCTTTCAAATGAAGATGCTTGCTAGTCCCAGATATCATTATCCAAGCCGTGGAAACAAGCCTTGATGCTATAGCGGATCTACTTTAGCCGCAGTTGGACAGCTGTGAAATTTACAGATGCTTGCATGTCGTCTCTTCTACTGTGTATAACTTATCATCGCTTCAACATTGACATTTTATCTCTTGGCTGAACTCCTTAGTTTTGAATCAGTCTCATTGTTTGACGTGGGGTCATGAAGCCTGTTATAATAACCGTACCGTTGTATAGATTTTGTGCGGCTCATTCCCCTTCCTGCTAACGACTCCACCACATGACTTGGCTGGCATCCACAGCAGAGAATCGTTTTCTGTCCTGTGTACTGATCTGAGGTTGCTTTTGATAGTGGTGGTTTGGAGTTCTTTCACCAACTTTAGTGGTTAAGGTCAAACTTAGGCTGGGGCAACCTGATCCTATATCAGATCCTGATAGTTTCAATCTCAGTCTCACAGAGCAGCCATTGTGGTTGCCCCTCCACTCTGCCAGTCTAGCGCTTTAGACTGTGACCATTTCAGAGTGTCACCACTTGGCACAAGGGTATCAAACCTTAGCCAGGCTCATTGGGGATTGTGAAAGCGGACGAGGGGAGCTAGCCAGTAGGAGCCAGGGACCCACCCAGATGGGTACCAACCAGCCTATCGATGGCCCCTTTCCATGGCTGCCTGCCTGCCACTGGTGTAATCCCAACCCCGAGAATGCCCTGTGTCTCTGGTCGAGCCCTGGCTGGGTTTTGGGCCTGATGAATGGCGTGAGATAAACAGCCATAGCTTCCACTTGTTGAGCGTTTCCTGTTTGGTGTCGCCCAAGTCCTCTCGTGCAGCCAGCAAGGGAGCAGTGGCGGGACAAAAGTTCACGACTCCCTGAGAATGACTCCCAGCTAGCCAGCCGGTTGACCCGGATAGCCCGCCAGCTAGAGAACATTCCTCCTCACCCAGGCATTTTTGGAGGATGATGTGATGTTGCTTGGGATGGGTGGGGATAGACTGCTATGAAATTGAAATATTTGAAACTAAAGACTTGTTTTGGTAATACTCTGCCAAATTTCGAAGGATGCTGTAATGGCAACGGCATCATTGACATAGCTTCATTTTCAATCTTTATGGCAAACTCAGCGTGTATTTAATATCCTATAAATGCGCAGTTGAATTGCTGGTGGGGATGCTTTGTGGCGAAGGTTGGAAATCATTGCGATGTTAAAAAGTGTTTGATGTAAAATGGAGAATTTACAGTGTACAGTGTTGGCCTCCGAGTTAACAGTCATCTCTCGCTGTCAGAGGGGATGATAAAGCTCACGAGGAAGAAGGAAATTTGAAGTCCTTTTGGCAAAGGCAATGGAAAAAAACATAAAACGTTTGCCTCAAAAGTTGGTTTTATGAACACTTTTATTTCAGCCCCTTGTCCCTAGGATATTCCTCCATTTTCACTACAGCTGGAAATACTGGACTGTGAAAGGCGGCTGCTTCAGCCACAGGTTTCCCTACTGGTTTTGTTAGCGCAGTAACTCCCAGTCTCTAGTTGAGGGCTGTACAGCTGCCTCTGTAATTAGCCAGACAAAGACCTTTTTGAGACAGAAACACTCCACAGGCTAAGCTGGACAAAATGAAACAGCAGAGTATTATGAAAACAGAAGGATTTGGATTGTTCTAAACCTTTGAGTAATATCAAGTGCATGATGCAACGTAATGCTTGGCACAGAAGAAAGGACATTCAGCGTTCCTGCATCAAGATAAATTAGGTTGATTTGCAACAGTAGTTAGGGGTTATTCAAGTTTTGCATCTTTGTGCTTGTGTTATGCTTCATGTTTGTGCTGAGTGCTTCCAGAGAATTTAGCTTCAATGTCTCAGGGATGATTATTACAAGACAATAATCTTAGCATCCCTTTCATCACGCAGAAGGTTTACATGGTGGGTCCATCAATGTATTGAGTTTTTGCCATAGACGTAGATCTGGTCTGGGAAAAGGTGATGCATGAGGGAAAGGTCGGAGAACAAAAAAGAGGGGTGCAGATGGAAAATGCAGAGAGTGCAGTTCCCATCGACCAAAACTAACTGAAACACACAGGAAATAAATCACCACATATCTCCCTCTCTCCCTCCCTCCCCCCCTCGGACAGCATAGCCCACATCTGCATGTTCCTATGGAGTTGGCAGCCATATATCACCCCAGAGTACATCCCAGCAGTACAGGGCCCTATGTGTGATATACATGGGGCCAGACATTTCCTGCAAAGCACACTCAGCTCCTTCTCAGGGAAAAAAAAGCAGTTCACCCTCGAGTCAAAATGGTCAGTGTTGGTAGTGGTGCTGAGCAGACACTGTTATGGTCTTAAGCTGCATTTTCCAACTTATATGGTTTTCAGTGTTCATTTGCAGGCTTACCGTTGTATTGCAAAACCATGGAGTTGACGAAATGAATATTACAACTGGGATTGTTGAAAAACCAAAAAGCCCTCCATGTACATCTTAAAAAGCCGACTTGCACAAGGAATCTATCAATTTGCCCAGTCTTGGAATAATTTGTGGAAAGGGAGAGAGAGAGAGAGAAAAAAAAAAAATCTCTGAAGTTAAGTGAGCTAAGTAATTTCTACCATCTGCAGTCCACATTTCTGAAGCCTCATTCTCCTTTAAATGTGGAGTGGCAAGGCAGAACACAAGGCCCCAGCCACAAGAGTCAGAGAATGACAGAGTGGAGAAGAGTGGTCCTCTCCAGGGAAAAGGGGGTAGAGGATGCTTGGACGGCGCTGTTGGCAGGCCTTGCGTTGGGGCATGGGTTGCGGCCACTGGCCTGCTGATGCCCTGCTGTTCGGTCGGTGCCAAAACCATCTATGGAATGCCGCTTCTGCCACCGAGTGTGGCTTTGCTTTGTAATTGCTGCATCTCTACATTCAAATGCCCTTCACCATGCTTTGACTCTGGACCGAGTGGCTGGAAGATAATCTAACATCACTCCAATCTCTGTTATTGCTGGCTGAATGGGTTTCGATTGTGATTATATTGAAGTGGGAGGCGGCAGTAACGTTGAACCATTTAATACTCAGGAATCCTGGTGACTTGCTTGTGTCCCGGTAAACCCAACCACGTGTGGCGATTTAGGAGTAATTCCTGAGTGATTTCAGTAATTTCCATTCATAAATTTGTAACCGAGGCGTAACGTGGTCCTCTGAACGAGCACCTCTCATTTCCCTTATTAATTTACTCATTAATGGCTTGACTTTCTCTTCTCCCTTGACAGGAGTTTCCACCTTGACTGCACTCACTGACCACCTCAGCACACTTAAAGGACTTCAACCATGACAAATGCTGACAGGGGGCTGTGTAAACTTGGCCCAGCGACAAGACCTGTCCTCTTCCAGATATTAATGATTATTTTTACAGTTTGAATTGAATATCATGGAGACCCTACTTCTCAGCTTAAACTAATATCAACATATGTCACAAACAACAATAGCAGATTGGTCAAAATTGGTTTGATTCCCCCCCCGTTATGCTAACAACACTAGACTCCTACAATGAAGACCATATGGAGCGTACTCTAGCTTTCTTCAGTCATAGCTGTGGGTTATTATTGATCCCTTGCGGTAGGAGCAGGTTACGAAATGCCTCATCTGGTGGTGTTTCCTCAGCGCTGTTTGCTTTTCCTGTCTTTGGGCTTGGTGAGTGATGTGTGAAACTGATAGCAAGGTGGCAGAGGAAGTGCAAGAATGCTGTTGAGTGAAGAAGAAACCCCACTGCTAATTGAGGAGTATGAAATGCTTCCATACTGCCCGTGAGCGATATTTGCTCTAATGTAAGGCACCACTGTCCAAATGAAAGAGAAATAGTTGTATCACAACCCCACTCTTGTTTGATTGTGTGTGCATTCTCAGGCACAAGGGAGTCAGCCAGCCAGCCAGCCAGTCAGCATGACTCTGTTTGTCACCATGTCTCTTTCTTCAGCTGTACATGCTGTTAAGTTAGTTCCTCTCCAGAGCCTCTCCCTGTTTCCACATTCTGTCTGCTTCTGCTCTCCAATCTGCTGCGGTCGGCAGAGCAGCACAGCCCGTTCAGTCTGTGTGTCCCGGCGTTCAAATGGCTTTTCTGTCCACTGCACTTGCTATTATTCCTGTCTGCGTGTTTAAACGGTCAGAGGAATTGCTTTTTGGTGACTCTGTGTTGTGGAAGGCGACAGCTTGCCGGAGTAGTGGAAGTTGGCTGGATTGATAGTATTGCAACTTGAAATGTAGTTTAGTTTAGTTTAGTTATTGAGACCTAAGCCCTCACTTCATCTCACTCTTTACAAACATGTTATGTATGTCAATGTGTTTGTGTGAAACTGCTGATTCAGCACCTGAACTGCTGAACCAATAAACCATTATCATTGATCATAAGGAAAGAAAAAAAACATGCATCTCCCCACTGCTCCCTTTCTAAGATTCCGTTAACACAGAGCCCATTGCAATCCTTAATCCTGTTGAGCAACAGCAGCACGTTGCCGCGCCGAGCCGTTACCTTGCACCTTATGACCTCCTGCTCTACCCAGAACAGAGTAAGTGGAGTCACCATCAATCTCCTCCTTGCATAAATCCCCTCGGTTTCACCTGTTTATTTGCCCCATGTGGAGGTGTATCTGGCGGCCGTCCTCTGGTGCTCCAGGCCAGAGAGGGGAGATGGAGTGTGTACAGCAGTATATCTTTGAGGCGGAGGCGCTGGCGGAGGATCGCAGCGGGGCAATAACTCATCAGCAGTGTGCGGGGGCCTCGCCAAGCATGTCTTAGATCGCGCTGCTCTCTTCCTGAGAGGCCTTAGATCCTGTGACTCAGCCTTCCTCTTCTCCTCCTGCCCGGCCTATGGACACAGTTATACATGCAACACGGACACGCACACACACGCACACGCACACACACACAGGCAGGCAAATGAACACACAAGACTTTGAGGAGAGGGGAGTCGGGGTCTGTCATGTGTGTAAAGAATGGAGTCATTTGGCAGAAAGCCTCCTGGCTCTCAGTCGGGCCACGGTGGCTAGTAACCAAATAGTGAGGTCACCACCATTATCTCCACGTTGTTGCACTTCAGCGCTGTTGCACTTCACGCCAAACGGCCGCAGAAAAGTATTGATTCTCCGTAATCCAAATAATCAAAAGCCAAAAGCCTAAAGTATTTGGCTGAAAACTATCAACTGTTGTGGTTGATGTAAATTGGGTAAGCGCTATAGCTTTGGGAGAGTGTCCTGATGGGTGAAACAGGCCCAGACTGACAGGTGTAGACTCTCCTACAGTGACAAGTACAGTCTGTGGTCTGGACTAGGGCCTAGACCTATAAGCTTGGTGGTTAGCGCTCTGATCCCTCCTTGTCTGCACCAGGCATCTTAATGTGGACACGCACGTGCACGTATTAAGTGTGCATACATGCACATACAGCACACACACACACATACACGCATGCATATCATAACCATGCATGCATGCACACACATATTCATGTACAGTGCACACACACACACACACACGGCTCTCAACATGAGAAGGGAACTGCACCAGCAGCAAATTAGTTGCATATGAACGCTTGGCACTTTTTCAAGCCCCCTGCTTTTCTCATCTTACTCCGTCGACTAAAACGCCTCAGCCAGGTTGCAGTGTTCACACTTCTCTGGAACATGCTGGAAAATGACGGCGGGGGAGAAGCGGAGTAGCGCCCTGAGATGCTGGTCAAACAATAAGTTACTCTGTCATTATACTGACCCTTGTCCACACAAAGCAGAGGAATGTGCAAGTTTTGTGTTCCAAATCCTGTCGGGGATGGATGAATGGGAGTGTCGGTGAAGCTTTTCTGCTTGAGTGCCGTGTGTTCCAGTTTTGAAAATGCTTTGCTACAGTCTCACGCACATGGAAGTAGGTTATATATTTCAAATGATGCTTTATTCCGTGCTTGGCTGAAATGCTGAGCCTTCACGAGCATCAGAGGCCATTCAGACTGTATTTATTTCCTCTTCCGTTGTTGTGAACAATATGCTGTTGTGTTCCGAGATGATACAGTTTCATACAGTAAAAACTTATGAATGAACCATCAACCATAGTCTGCCACATGGAAGGAAATGCATTAGTCAGCCTCATCTGAGCGAGAAAGTCACAGCTTCTCTTGCCGCTCTCCCACCACATGAGTTTCCTTTCCACCAGTGGCTCTCTGCATGGGGTTGGTGCAGTTTGTTACCCGTAGTGGAGTTTTTGTCTCCCTTTTTGCAAGCGGAAAAGAAGCTGACTTGGCCTTGGAGACGAGGACACACTGTGCGTGTCTTGCGGAGAGCGATAGGATGAGTTTGCTTGATCCTGCAAGTGTACAAGAAGCTTGCTCGAATGCGAACCATATGAGGGGCTAGTACTTCGCGCTGAATCTCTCTCCCTCTCTCTCTCTCTCGCTCTCTTTCTGCCTCCAGCTGTAGTGTGTTTTTCTTGGCTTGTGCCTGCAAACGGAGGAGCAAATAGTTTTATGTAATGCACCGTCGAAATGAAGCATGCTCCACGGCCTTAGTTTCCACCCACTGGCTGCAGGGCGGAAGGGAAGGCACATGCTATGCAGCTGCTTGACTCATAGCAGGCCGCGGACAATGGATCTACATTATGACGGTGTGTGCAGAAATGTGCAGGATGAGCTGCTAAATGGATGACACGGCAGATGCTGACACCTCTGCACGAGACAGCTTCCTGGCATGGAGGGATTCTGAACATTTTACCTGTTCATGTTGCATATGGACAGGGGGGTTTTGAAGTTTTTCCTCCAAGGAGCGCCTCATTAAAATGTGCTATAACTCTTGTTAATTGGAGACCCATTAGAGGGGCAGTTTAAAAAACACTGTATTAATGTTGCCTTCAACTTCCTGCTTCCGAGGCTGGAAGGTTGTAATCACGATGTGTTGCTGCGTTCAAATTCTCGTGGTTGGAAATAAGAACAAATCAGACGTTATAATTTAAATATGTTTTGTCGCGTTTTTAACCCAAACAGCACAGTTATTTTGCTGCAATAAAGCTGCAATTAGCTTTATTTTCTGCTCTCTTCTGATCCCAGTCAGCTCATTTGACTTGGTTGCAATTTTTTTGGATAAGACAAAGTGAGAGAGCTTAAATACAGTATGTGTGTGAATGTATGTTACTATGTGGGATGATGGGTTTGTGCTACACCTACAGTGCAGTGAGGACATCTGCACCATCAGATTGAGTTATTTAGAAATCATGCAGCCCTATTATATGGAAACTGTTAACGGACCAAGACACTTCATGTTGAACAAGACAGCGGAAAACCAGAGTGTTTCCAGTGCGCACTCTTTTTGATGCGTTACTCCAAGTGACAACAAATTATTTGTCTGTCATTAATGCCAGGATCTGGTAATTGTATCATTCTCTATGCATGTGTTTCTTGTACTGTGTTGTGTGGAAAACTTCTGCTTGGTATTACATTAATAATAATGTAATGAAAACAAATACAATTCCACTGTTGATTTTATTAAATTAACACAGTTTTCCACACTGTGTTTGATGTGACTTGAACAAACTAATTACACAGCTTTCCCCCCAAGGTTCGTGTGAGCACATAATTGGATTTTCCAAAGCATTCGTTTTCGACGAGGAGCTGAAGTACATTTTCCTCTGTTGTGGGCATTAACATGCACCTCAAAGTCAAACAATGGTTCCCCCATTGCTCTGACATCAAAAACAGTTTTCCTATTTGTTAAACATTCACTACGGCTCACTGGCACTTATGGTTTCATGACTTACTGTGGAGCAACATGACACGACGAGTCAGCAGATGTTGTTTATTAAATCTATTGTACGTCGTAACTCATGAAGTTACGCTTGGAGGTGTTTACCAAGTTTGAACATAAATGCCAGAGCCCTGCATCACACATACAGTACTGGCAATACTACTAGCATGCTCACAATCTGTAGGATCTCCTGATATGGTGTCCTAAGGGACTCACTCAGAAAGAAAGAAAGAGAGATCTTGTGTCTCCTGGTGTAGGGTCTAAAGTGCAGTGTGTTCTTTCTTGGCTCTGATAAACAATTATAGGCATATTAGTGAATGGTTTCATTGATCTGGTGAATAACAGCACCTTGTCTCACACTGGTCTTATGATGGGCTTTATTTTGCCACCTCCAGCTAAATGGATGATACATCTCTGGATAAATGCTTCACAGGAATCCAGTACCTTGATGAAAAGGTTTTGTCCTGTGTCCTTCTGCTGTCCGTTCCTGTTGGAATGTTGTTGGATTTATGTTTTTAGATGTTTAACCTTTATTTATCCAGGAAAGCATGCATGCTCTTTTCCACCAATGTCCTGTTTCACACTCATCCAGTTCCTGGGAGCTGCCCAGTACAACCACAGACCTTTACTGTTGACCACTGGGGCGTAAGTGCCTTGCTCAACGGCACCTTGAAAGTAGCTGTTGAGGGAGGGGAGAGCATTGCTCATTCACCTTCCACCCACCCACATTTTCCTAGCCGGACGTTGGAACAAGACAAGTTAAGTCAGCACTAACCAGTTCTTTTCCAAAAAAAAGGGAGAACTCTCTTTGATGTAGCTGACACTTTTCCAACCAATTATCTATTTGCAAAGAACAAACATAGAGGAGAGATCAAAATCCTCCTTTCTAGACCAAGAACACATTTGGCTGCTGTAGAAATGTTCTCGCTCGCTCGGCTACAGGCATGTCCTACTGAGGCTCACACAGACTGATTTACTGGAGCTGTCCGACAGATCCGAGTTGGCCTGCCGCCAGACTAATGAAGGTGTGAGGCAGCCTGAGGTCAGGCAGCATACCTTTCCTTACTGTAATCACATGGCCATCTGTCAGATCCTGCTTGCCCCTCTGAACACTGCTTCCCAGTTACCACCCATCTCAACCACACATCACACGCGCACACACACACACACACACAAACACACGCACGTATGCATGTGGATGCATATGCATGCACACACACAAATACTTACCCACATAATCATGTGCACACTATTCTCCTTTGACAAGAACCTTCATTGTCTTCTGTGATTGAGTGCCTGCACACATTGGTTTAGTGTTTTGTTGCGGTGCTAGCAACAAAATGCAGCAGAATACAAGAAGACTCAATACCAGCCAAGCCCTTTTTTTTTTCCAGGGATAATGTCATATTCCTCCTTAGATGTACATGGATGAGTTATGACTCTATCGATTCCCTAATGAATCATTCTGTGTCTTAGATTTCCTTTTCAATTGATAGTAACAATTGTGCAAGACAAAGCATCTTTTAGTTCTCTGGGCCAAATGGTACACTTGGTTATTCAAACCAGACCATTTTTTTCCAAGTCTGTTTTGAGGTAATTTGCTTTTGGCGCCTACTGAAATAGGACCGTATTTCAGATCTGTCCTGCTCCCCCGGCCCTCTCCCCCCCTTCCATCTCCCCTCTTTCCTCTTCTCTCCTGCCTCTCGCTCTCTTTCCTTATAACAGGATTTAGCATATCAATGGAGGATTAGTCCGTTTAACAAAAGCTTACCACCGCAAAGCCCCTTTCCACTCGTCTTTCCAGCCTGACTTGCGGACCTCACACACAGCTTCGTCGTGCCGGGGTCTTTGGTGTGTGTGTGGTCGCGGCTGCTCGGCTGAATGGATGTGTGCGGCTAGGCCCCTGTGTTTGATGATGACAAAAGACATGCTTAGTCACTATGGGCTTCGGAGATGTATGCAGTAGCATGTGTGGATGATGATGGTGTGTGAGGGAGTGCATGTGTACGGGAGTGTGTGTGTGTGTGTGTGTGTGTGGGTGGGGGGTATTTGTGCAAATGCAGTGATTTGTGCTTCATGTATGCATGTGACCTGTGAGATTATCTGTATCATCTTAACAACATACTGCACTAAACCTACCAGTTTATTGTTCCTGTACCTCTGACTTCCTTCAGCTTTAATGGGGCATGGAAAAAAGTCCCGGCCTCTGCCCTCCCAACCTGTTATGTGCCGGGCCTGCAGATGCTCCTGCACTGGAACAGGACCCACTCTATACAGTGGAAAGTGTTGCAGGGGGGTGCCAATAGGAGGTGACTCCAGCTGGGCATTGACCAGCATTTGTGTGTGTGTGTGAGTGTGTGCGCGTGTGTGTGCGTGTCCATCCCATGGGTCTGAGAGCAGGCGTGTCAGGCGGGTGGAGGAAAACCTCACCGTGACACTGCAGCAGACTCAGGAAGGATGCCCCCCCCCCCCCCCGCATGTGGTGGTGATGGTTTGAGCCATATACCATTAATCACTTCAAAGGGTGACAAGGTTTAGGATGTGAGCATGTCAGAGGGAGGGTGGGGGGGGTTGGAAACGTTCCATTATCCAGGCACGCGCCTTGTGAATTCCAAGAGCTACAGCAAAACTGTAACTTAATTCAGCTTGGTAATAAAAAAGTCTCTAATTTGGCGAATGGATGAAGTAGGGGTCTTGGCGTGAGTGGTCATAGAATAAGGAAGGATAAGGCTGCCTCTATATGGTGAGTCATCATCACCCTCCAACACCTCCTTTCTGCACACACACACACACACACACACCACTTTGAAACTCTTATCTGTAGTGTGTATCACTCCTTGCTCCTTGCTGCACAGTCTTATCTTCTCATCGGTATCACGGTGGCCTGGAGGGACCCCCGACTGCTATTATTGTGTCTGTGAGTGTGATTGTGTGTGTGATTGTGTGTGTGTGTGTGTGTGTGTGTGTGTGTGTGTGTGTGTTGGATCTTTTTTTTTCATTCCTACTACACAACATTCCACAGCTCCACATCACCAAGTCAGACTCCTCCTGCGTAACCGTGATTCTATGTCGACGGCTACGGTACTTTTCCACGCTAGCTTACCGAACCGTAACCTATCATGGGTTCCAGCGCTAGCAGAATTATGTTTTTGCCTTTTCCTGGTTCGTCCCCTCTGCCTTTGTTCATTTAGCTGATCAGACACGAGGTTTGTTGAGTCAGGTGATAGACCCGTGTTGCCCCCCCCCGGGCCCTCCTGTTTGCGGGGGGTCTCTCTCTCTCTCTGTCTCTGTATCTGTAAGTCTTGGCAGTGGAGAGGCTCCAGGTGTGCTACGTCTCCTGTGCCTAGCCGCTGTGCCAGCGCTGACGATTGGCATTGTTCTGCGTGACCCATTGTGTGTGACCCTGGTTCAGGGGGAAACAGCTGGTGGACCCTCCGTACCAGCCTGCTTGGCATGGAGGCTGGGCTCATGTCTTCGTCGGAGGACAGAACTGAACATCCATCTACTGTTCGCTCACTCCTCCTCACTGTCAAGCAAGTAGGGGGGGGAAGATGAGAGCAGCCTTTCCCCTGCCTGTTGGTCACACTCTTTGGGGGAACAGGCTTCTCCCATGAGGACGTGAGGGGAGAGGAGAGGTGAGTGCCAAACAGAAATATTTGATGTGGTTTTTCTACGACCCAGTGGGTAGAAGAGGCCCGGCGTGACCTTTTTCCCTGGCGCGACCTAACCCTTTGAAAGTGGAAAGCTTGTGATTGCAGGGTAGCAGAGTCGCAGCGCTGCATGCGCACGGAGAATGCATACGTGTACGTGCATGTATTTGTCTTGTGCATGCCTTCTGACACGAACACCGGGGCCTCCAGGCAGGCTACGAGCAGCCCTCAGCACAGGAAGTGACTCACCATTGACTGGCGCTCGACTTCCTCTGCGCTGATTCTCCTCTACTCCTCTCAGGATGTTTACCTCCCCTCCTCCTCCTCCTCCCCCTCTCCCACTCCCACTCCCGCCCTCCTCCCCAAGAAGTCTGAACGTGGGCTCTTTTCCTGAGCCACTGGGTTCAGAATAATCCATTCTCCATACCGATGGTGACGTAAACCAGTGGAAACGGCTGTTAATGGGGATCTGAGTGTGTGTGGGAGGTGGTGGACTGTGGGGTGGGTTGGTGTAGTTAGAGTCAGTCTTTGATTCATCGAGGTGAATCAAACAGACGGGTCAGTCTCTCTTTATCTCTCTGTCTCCTATTTCGTTTCTCTGTCAGACGTGGACCCACCGCAGCGCTACGCTATGTCTAGACAATATTGTGCACCTGACGCTCCGCCTCTGCCATCATTCACCGCCCTCACAACTTTGCTTTTCCGACTCCCCCCCCCCCCCCCCCCTCTCTCTCTCCAGTTCCCAGAGTGCGGCTTCTTCGGCATGTACGACAAGATCCTGCTGTTCCGCCACGACCTGAACGACGAGAACATCCTGCAGAGGCTGACCTCGGCAGAAGACATCCACGAAGGAGACCTGATCGAGGTGGTGCTCTCTGGTACGTAAAAAGGCTGCAGCGCAACTGTGGGTGAACAAAGTTTGCACCAGGACATCAGAGTTAAGGGACATTAGTTGAAATGTGAAAAAAGAAGTACCCGGGTGAATCGGTGCTCCTGTGAAGAAGAATAAAAGGCTCAATAACCTTCATGAACAAAGAGTTGTAGGTCTTGACAAATCCAAACGTACAGAATGAGAAGGTTACCGAGGTTTAAATCAATTAGATTTCAAAACAATGAATCAATTAGATACCTGTGCTTGCCTCTCTCTACTCAGAGGTCAGATTGAGTGCAGCAGGGCAGACACTTGCAGAGTCACTACTCCACCCTACTGCCTAGTTGAAGGATCATCTTGTGCAACCACAACTTTCAGACTATGCAAGGGAGCTGCCAGCAAAAATATCAACATTTATTGGGTACCTGAAGTAGCCATTGGCGGCGAGATGCGTTTGTGTACTGTTTTGTGCCTCTGTATAATTGGGACTCCACATATGTTTTCAGGTACCCCGATAAATATTGATATTTTTGCATTACCAGCAGCTCCCTTCTCAATTACAATCATTGTTTTGCCTCCTGAGCGCTTTGCCTATTGTTTCCACACGACTTTCCCATCATTTACACTTGAGTACTTATTCACTTGCTTTTTGCAGTTCAGTTGTGTGATAAACTTTTTTTTTTTTTTTTTCAACATCCTCAGCAAAGTTTCCGTCAGCTTTTTCACCTTTGTGGCAGGTGACACAGGTGCTTGGTTTCCTTTGTCGTTTCCTGCATTGAATGATTCAGCTTCCTGTGCTGTGCTGAGACCATCACATGGCTTCAGATATCTGTTCTGGTCTAATCTGTTCTTCTGCTCCATCTGTCTCCACTGGGAAGCACCTGACGCCACCTGCGCTGAATCTCTCTCTCTCTCTCTCTGTCTCTGGGGGTGAGAGTATTGTTTGAAGGGATTTAGACGGGGGATGATTATATAGGTTCAGGATCTGAGGGTGCTTAGGCATCAGGGCTGAGGAATGTAGAGTAAAGACTGGAGAACTTCCTTCTTTTTGTTTCTGACTCTGTCTGTGTTTGTCTTGTGCTCTCCTTTGTGTTTGTCAGTCTTTGTTGCTCTCTCTCTCATCCTCTCCCTGTTTTCTGTCTTTCTAATCCCCCTACCCTGACAAATCCGTCGGCAGGTGTAAGCCCCACCAAGGCATGTGGAGCTGTACCGTGTATAGCCTGAGTTACACCTGACTAAAACTGTGAGAGAACAGTAGGCTGTTCGACGTGCTACTTGCACGCCTTGCGCAACACTAACACTAGTCCCCTTATCTAACCCTTGCAGACTTGGCTTGCCTCATGATAGGGGCTTTGCACGTCAGACATTTCAGCAACGTTTGAGAAACACAAGCTGAGAAACTCACTTTCCCAAGCCGTTCATTTGGTTCACAGAAAAAATATGAACCTTTTCTGCCCCGCAATTTGTCTCCTGTCATCTTCTGTCCATTTTCCCCTAACCAACCTGTTGTTGCGTTCTGTGGCTGTGGGAGAGAAACAGTCTGAATATCTCCCTCGCTGTGAGAGGGAGGCAAGAGAGGCTTTTTGTTGGCTCTGGGCTCAAAGAAGAGGGCTTGTTTTTCCTGCAGTAAGTGGTTGTAGTAGACCCACCGAGTGTAAACACCCTCTGATGTGCGGCGCGGTCCTGGACACAGAGTGGACATTGCACAGGCCATCTCGGCCCATGAGATTTGAGGTTTGGCCGGCTGTCCCTTTGTTCTGTTTTTCACTCCCTTTCCCACCCGTTTTCACAAGGTCCTTGTTCAACACTACTAGCAGTGTGAAATTGATATTTTCCGACGGCCTGCCTGCCATAGATATGGCAAACTTGTTTTTGTCAAATGGACACTGATGGCCTCCAAATGGAAACACGGTGCTTTACAGCAAACAGATAGTGCATTCATGTAAGTCTTTCTGCTCGTGAGAAGCGGCGTGAAAAACAACATGTTGAGTTGATGCTCGGTGTTGTTTGATGCTTTTTTAGCACAACAACCATTATATAGAACTGTGCCTGCTAAGAGGCGGCCAGTTGTTTTGCAGATATGTGTGAAAAGGCTCATGAATGCCCCCTTTCATGTGACTGTGCCAGGGAGCTGTGTTCGCCCCCGTGGCATGTGACTCGCTTGAGTTCTCGCTCTCCGCTTTGAAGTTGAACGCAAACTGCGCCCTTCGCCCAATAGGCATCGTATTTCTCTTCAAATGGAAAAATATGTGTCCCAAGTCTTCTCAGACGATTGTTTGTTTTATTGGAAGTTGCGCGTGAATGTGGATATCCCCGACGTTTACAGCGCAGTAGGCCCCGCGGCGGCAAGTCGGTTCTTTTTGCTCTGAGAGATCTTTTTGAGGTGTCACTGACAAAGAAAACCCCGTACTGAACGTATTAATATGTGATAAATGTGATAGATAAAATAACAGTTGCTTGTCTTCAGTCAATATTGAGTTATTATTGAGCTTCTAACCTTGCTCCTGTGTGTTCAGCCTCTGGAAACAAAAACCAGTTGCATGTGGCGTCACCGGCTCTCTCGTAGCCTGTGAGCATTTCTGTGACATCTAAGGGATTTTTTTCTTTCTCTTTCTTCAAGTCTTCAAATGTTTCCTCTCTTAAAGAATGTTGTTTTCTCCTCTCTTTTTTTTTTTTTGATGCCGAGCATGTGGAGACTCTCAGCAAAGGAAATCTTGTTTTGTTATTGGACAGATGTCATATTTGTTGTTCAAGTCTGCATCTCGTCACAGCAACAGCAGCTGAGAATGTCCTTAGTTGTCCAAGGGAAAAATGTGTTCGGTTGAATCACCTCACAGGAAAGGAATAAACACACATGCACACACACACACTCACACACAGACAATGACATCACCATCATCGCTGCACAGGGCTTCCAGCTAAACCCGAAGTGTAAAAGTTAACGATTCCCTCGTCGGTCAGCGTTCAAGTCGGGGGCCACATAAATGATTGCACAGAGACGGTGAGAAACACACACACTTGCTCCCGGGAGTCTTACTGACTTCGCTGCATCCAGCGTTGCCAACCCGGCTCGTCGGAGAAGAGGTGCTCTAATCGCACAGATAGGTTTGGGTAGCAGTCACCTCCATCTCCTCACGTCTTCGATGAGTCACGGCCATGATGGACCAACTTTCCCGTCCAACAATGAGCTCAGTGTGTCTGTTTGACACAAAACAGCAGATGGAGGGAGACAGAGAGAGAGGGGAGAGAGACACATGTACAACTCTACAGGATTTTGATTCATCACAGATAGTTCAATATCGTGGGCTGATATATTACAGTCGGCTGGTGCCTTATGGGTATGCCCTATCTCTTTGATAAGAGGGGGCGATGAGGATACTGACGTCTTTACCGCTGCAGACGTGACGCCCTCTACTGAAACAGCGTGGCTATAGCGCCTGCATGGAGTAGGAAGTGTGTTTGTGCTGGAGCGCTGGCAGAGCGGGTCTTCCTGTCAGTTTATCACGTTGATGTCGTCACATTTCCCCACACAAGCACAGAAGCAAACACACATGCACACAAATGGTGAAATTGTCTACAACCGTATGAAACACCTTTGCATGTTTGGACAAAGTCAAAAGTACCTGTGCTGAATGGCTGCTCTGTTCTTGTCTTTTTGTCACTGTTTCATTTGTCTTCTGTTCTCATCATTTTTTTCTCTCTATTGATCCTTCAGTTTGCTTTGCCCCGCTGTGTCCATATTTGCTTTGCTTTTGCCAAGTTTTGGTTATATCGGTGTGTGTGTGTGTTGTTTCTAGCTCTAGCCACAGTCGAAGACTTCCAGATCCGACCCCACGCCCTTTATGTCCACTCCTACAAGGCCCCCACCTTCTGCGACTACTGTGGGGAGATGCTATGGGGTCTCGTCAGGCAGGGGCTCAAATGTGAAGGTGAGAACAAATGCACACAGTCAAACTGCCCCTGTCCTCAAGGGAATATACAGTAGACTTACAGTAGGTTTGGAAGATCAGTTCTTCTATATGCATTATTACTTGGTTGGGCTTTTGTAGTGCTGACTGTGCAGTGTGAACTTGTTAAAGACTGTAGAGCCCAGAGTCCTTTCACTGCATCCCTCTCCTATGCACACACACACACGTACCCACACACACCACATCTGCGACCTCAAGAATGTATCAGGGAGATATACAAGCGAACAAGAGAAAGATTTGGTCTGGGCACTGTAGCCAGTGAAATGCTTGACATTCAGATCCCAGTGGAATTATGGAACGTCGGCTCGCCTTTCATTTTTTTGTCATCGTTGGATCTGATTTGCTTCGTGCTCTTTCATTTTCATGTCATTACGCAGCACTCGAAGTCCTCTCAGGGAATGAATTACATTGAAGCAGTTGATTTATCCACCAGCGAAACGTTCATGAATTCCCCTATTTGAAGGCTACCGGTGGGGCCATCTTGTGGCTGTTTTGGAAAATAAAAAGATGTGTTCATTCCTGTGTGTCTTCACCCCTCTGTCACCCCGACAGCCTGATGTAGTTTGTAGCAGTATACCTTTTGTGAGCAATGTTGTTTTCTGTGTTTTCAGGATGTGGGCTAAACTACCACAAGCGTTGCGCCTTTAAGATCCCCAATAACTGTACTGGTGTCAGGAAACGGCGGTTGTCCAATGTCTCACTGCCTGGACCCTCCCTCTCTGTCCCCCGACCAATGCCTGCCGAGAATGCTGTGGTCGTCCTGGACGAGGTGAGTTCTGATTGGAGGAAATATAACCATAGGCCTAGATAACACACTATACAAAGAATATTGTGTTTGTGAAAAGTTTAGTATGATGGATTATTTTGAGGTTTCAGAATAACATTGTTAAGCAGTGTTATCATCACCTGGTCGTCCCAATGTAGATGGAGGATGTGATGAGTTTTATCCTAGAGTACTAGTTTTAACCTAATCTCTCATGTCAGATCGGAAACCAAGTAGTTTGGACAAGAATATCAGGCAGTCAATCCACACGCTGCTCATAAACGCTGTTTAAACGGTTTATTGTTTCTAAATTTATCAGTTTGGCTTATTTTTCCACCGGTGAATCTCTTGGGCCATGTTGTGAAACACCACAGATGCAGAAAGTTGAACTGAACTGGATGGAGCTCGGTGGATAGCGAGGTCTTAGGAAACAGTTCTGCATGAGCCCCCTCTGGAATATTCTCGTTTTGTATCTGTGCCCAATGAAAGGTTGTCAGGAAATGTAATTAGACTAATGACACTGGAGTCCAAGTTTATATATCTAGTCGCTTGTTGGCCGAGTGCCGTCTTCCAGCCCCGTCTGTCAGTAGCTTTCAGACTGCTATCTTAATCCATATGAAATCGGAACTATCCACTCATATGTGGTCGAACATGGCAAATCTAATAACGCTGTATAGGCCGCTGGGATTGTGTAAATTATGTGAAAGCGTGCTAACTCAGTATGACGGAATTCTTGTCATCTTTTCCACTGATTTCTCTCTTTCCTTCTGTTGCCATATCATTATCCCTTCTGTCCATCCCCATCACTCAAACGCTCCCTCTGAGGCCCTCTTTCCGCTATTTTCTTTCCTCTCCGTCTCTTTCCTCCATATGTTTCTTAATTCTTCCCAACCTCTCTCCCCCCTGGCTTTATCCTCCTCTATCCTCACGATCCCTCTCTTTTCCCTCCTTCCATTCTTCCCCTCTCTTCCCTATCCAACCCCTGCAGCAGCAGCGCTCCCACCAGGAGGCGGGGAAGCGGATCCTGTCCTGGAGCGGCAGGCCTATCTGGATGGAGAAGATGGTGCTGGGACGGGTCAAGGTGCCGCACACCTTCGCCATCCACACCTACACCCGTCCCACCATCTGCCAGTACTGCAAGCGTCTGCTCAAGGGCCTCTTTCGCCAGGGCATGCAGTGTAAAGGTAGGAATTGATATGAAGAGTTTGAAGCACTATGTTCATTTAGGAAAATATCCATACTCTATCCTTCCATACGCTTCCGGTAAAGTTCCACCAAGGATCTCATTTTGTTAAGAAATCGACTCAATCACAAGTTAAGTCCTCTTTCAGATTGCAGATTCAACTGCCATAAGCGGTGTGCTTCAAAGGTACCAAGAGACTGTTTGGGGGAAGTGGTCTTCAACGGAGGCAAGTCCCAGCTTCCATTAATATCCTGCATCAATTTCATGGTGACATTTCATAGTGGGCACATCTCTAGTATTTGCAACTAAAATACTGTTTATGTGCACATGTGTAGAGCCGGCCAGCCCCGGGCCAGAATCAGACAGCACCATGGACACTATGGAGGTGGACAGCAGCGACATAGATAGTAGCAGAGGATTGGACGACTCGGAGGAACCCTCTACCCCAGAGGAGAAGATGTTCTACATGGACTCTCCCTTCCTGGACAGAGAGAAGGATGAAGAGCCCATCAAGACCATTAGGTATGAAGAGGTGTCAAATTCAGTCATAACGGAAAGTGCTGTGGTGTTTCTGCACTGCACTTCCCAGAGATCACCTGTCAATCAAACAGTGCAGTACTTTGACGTTGCTTTCCTTGGATTTTCTGTTGCTGAAGTTTGAGTTTCTGTTTTCTCTGTTCACCCTTGGTGGTTGCCGCTGCTCACGCCAACTATCCAGTTCTTCTTCTCTTTATTCTAAACAAACCGTTATTACTGGAATATAAAACGCATCACTTCCCGTGCACCAGAGGATTTTTCCATTGAACGGCCAACCCAACAGCCAGTGTGAAAGCTTTCATGAACTGCGTATAGATTGAATCAGTATTGTGTTATATCAATAGGCAATAGAGAGTCGCAAAACATGCGTTTATTTATATGAAAATGTCACAGATTATTACTTTCAAAAATAAAATCTTTCTTTTGTGCATGTGTGTGTGCGCGCGTCCAGCCCTTCCACTAGCAGCAATATTCCTCTGATGCGGGTGGTCCAGTCCATCAAACACACCAAGAGGCGGAGCTCCACTGTGGTGAAGGAGGGCTGGATGGTTCACTATACCAGCAGGGACAACCTGGTAAGACTGATAACACCACAGCCCAACAGAGGACCCCAGTCTGAACTGAGCTGTGGTTTGCTTGTATGTCGGCGAAAAAGCCCTTCTCTGAAACTACTCACATGTGTTGACTTCAGTATTTTTCTATACAACTCCATTTTAAGGCTATAACAATATTGGCCTGTAATGTTTTTGCCATTTGGGCCAAACTCTTGTGTTTGCTTCCCTTTTTTGCAGAGGAAGAGACATTACTGGAGGCTGGACAGCAAGAGTCTGAGTCTTTTCCAGAATGACACTGGAGCCAAGTTCTACAAAGTAAGAGTAACGTCATCAGTCGCTCATCTTCTCTGCTGTGCTCTCTGGGAAAACATGTCTTCTACATCCTGTACTCAAACATACAGTATCATTCATTGAAAAGTCATTCATAAAGACTGAGACTGAGGACATGAGTTGCTGCAAGCCAGGTTGATTCACTTGAGTCCAGGGTGAATAATATCCCCCTAGCACTGGAAATGTACCTCTACACTAATGCTGGCACTTTTACATCATTTCTATATCATTTTATATCATTTCTATGTCATTTTACATCATTTCTATATCATTTTATATCATTTCTATATCATTTCTATATCATTTTATATAATTTCTATGTCATTTTACATCATTTCTATATCATTTTATATCATTTCTATATCATTTCTATATCATTTTATATCATTTCTATGTCATTTTCTATAGTTTGAAGTTATTTTGGAGTGACCCATTTTCATATCCATATTCAAATATTGTTATGGGAGGTGTATGTAAATAGGAGCTGCCTAGTGGCTGTGTGACTAAGGCCGGGGGCTGTCGTGTTGCAACTGTAAACTACGCTGAGGTCAGTTCAGCCATCTGAAATTCCCCCTGTGGTTTTCACACTGGAGCCCAGTCTCTCCTCTACACGAAGTGAAAGGCTCGGGGTGGCTAACGTCTCTATCTTTAGCCCGTGGTGTTGTCACCAGCAGATAGGACGGGACATTCGGGGACATTCTCAGGGGTTTTGGAGAGAGAGAGAGAGAGCCTTACTGATATTTCGACAAAAGGCATCCCCCAAATCTTTTGTCTGCGAGCTCAAAATATACTGAAATGAATTTACGCAACCATCTCTGTTGATGAAATCTGTCCGCAGGCTGATGAAACTCCAAGCTTGAGTTAAGATTAATCTCCCATAATCTAACATGAGTTTCAACGTGATTCACACGTTGCATATGATGTATGAGTCATGTATGAGGCGCTGAGTGAAACATTGTCATTTGGACGCATAAAAGCAGCCGTGGAGAGTGTGTGACACTTCCCTTTCAGCGCCATATCCCGTCATTACACCGCCGCAGGGGCTTAATAACTCAGTGATTACACGCTGGGGACTACGGCCTGCAAGGCAAAGACTTCCACATGTGCCTTTGCCATGTGTGCTGTGTGTGTGTGTGTGTGTGTGTGTGTGTGTGTAGGGTGGGGGGTGGGTTAGTGTGTAGGGGTGTGTGTGTGCGTTGAGACTTCGACACCTCCTTGTGGTCGGACATGTGACACGGTGGGACGGTGTCGAGGGTGCGAGAGGATTTTCCGTGTGAGATCCACCACCTTCACTTTGAGTGTGTGCGTCAGACAGGTGGTACCTGCAGCCCTGCCTGTCTCCTGACTCAAGCGCATCGATCTCCCACTTACTTCTCAAGTTAGACGCGTTTCGACCCAAAGTACCCGCAACTACTTTTCGACGAACTAAAAGGTTCCTTCAGCCCGTTGTTGTCTGCGTAAAGAGGACAATTCCTTCACCCTGCCCTCCCCTCCCAACGTCTTGACACACCCTGCATCCCCTGGGGAAACCTCCGCGGGGGCTGGCTGGCTCCTCAGGGTGTGTTTACTGGCAGCTTTACGTGGTGCTTTATTATCAACTTGGCACTCGGCTGTGTCTGAGACTAATTGAAGGCTAGCTGTAAATGTCCTCGTGCTCCAACTTTGTTCAGTGATAGATGATGGGAGCCGATTTCCTAGACATGTTGATTGAGTGCAATCAAGAGATTCTTTCAGGGGTTTCTTTTAAGAGGTCAGAGGTCGCCTTAAACAGGGACTGGTTCTCCGTAGGCTTCCGGGAAACCTTCTATCTTGGGTGTTTTCCTGTCATTTCTCTTAAATGTGTAGCCTGTTGCTGATCAGCGTGTGGCTACTGTCCTCCCCTCTCCCCTTCTCTTCGTACCTCCAATCTGATTAGTGGTGGTCGTGTGGTGGCTTGCTTGCCAGGCATGGCAGCCATTTTCTCCATTTGGAAGCCATAACGGCTCCTCGTTTGAAGATGAGACCCCTGTACTTGTGGCTTTCTTTGAAGACCCTTTTATGGGGTAAGGGGGCTTCTCTCTGTCTCTGCCAGACTGAGTCCTGTCACACTTAAGTGTACACACACACACACACACACACACACAATCCTGTGGAACAGTAGTTGCCGTGTCTTTCGTCTTGGTGGCTAGCGGTAGCGCCAGCGGCTCGTGCTCAGATGGGGCCTCTGGCAGGCCCTGCCTTGTAATCAGGGAAACAGAGAGCTTCAGTCGCCACAGGGCCCGCTCACGTGACCCGGCCCCGCTAACCACAAGCACTTCATCTGATACTCTGTGGTGAGCCACGCGGAGGGACGGCGTGTGCGCCTGTGTGAGCCCCCATTGGCTAAAAACCCTCTGTACTTTTTATTTTTTTACTCTCCCTCCTCCTCTTTGATTTGACTGTGAGTTTGGAGGAGAAGGGGGGACTTTTAAAGTGTCCCCTCTGTGTGTGCTGCGAGTCAGAGAGAGGAGTAAGAGAGAGGGTGAGAGCGGGACTCTACACTACGCTGTGATTATACCGTTGGACCGAGCGGCGAGACTTTGGTTATCCTGGAGTGTGTGAGTGTAGGTACCTGTGCCAATCTGAGCCTGGGGTTAGTGCTGTTGTAGCACAGAAGACATGCTGTCTCTCTGTCATGCTATCGTGTTGTATTGCAATTTGCTTTGTGTAGCATTGCTTCTCTTTTGTTGACATTGGTATATATTGTAGTTGAAGAGTTTCATTTCAAAATAAGACATCCGTCATTTAAAAGAAGTGACACCTACTGACGACTTTGAAAGAAACGATGGTACCTTTTAAAGGACAATAGGTAACTTAATCCCTCGGTTGATAAAATGATTATGGACACTTTAACAGACTGGATCCTCGATATCTTAGAGACATTGAATGATGAACTTAAGGTATTGATTTTTTTCTAATTTAGACAGATAGATCATTTAGAGATATATGTCATTAATTTAACTGATTTGTTTGAGTGATTGGCTGTGGTTCGTAATCTCTCTCTCTCTTTGTCTCTCTCTCAGGAGCTCCCTCTGTCCGAGATCCTCCAGGTGGAACAGTCCAGAGACTACAGTAATCTGGCCCAGGGCAGCAACCCGCACTGCTTTGAGATCATCACGGCCACCATGGTCTACTACGTAGGGGAGAACAACGGCAGCCACTACCACAGCCCTGCCCTGGCCGCCTCAGGGAGTGGGCATGGAGGTGGCCCAGGGCTGGGAGAAGGCCATCAGACAGGCCCTGATGCCCGTCACCCCCCAGCCCAGTGTAGCCAGCGCCGTCGGGCAAGGCAAGGACCACAGTGAGTGCATTTGGTCTATAGCGTCTGCTGTTTGGTCGTTATGTCGGGTTGAGTTTAATAAGGGTCTGTGTAGAGCATATTGCAGCTCAATTGTGGTAAAAGTATTTATATGTTTCTGAATTAAACTAGAAAAAAATGAAATCAGACTATTATATTGCTCCTTTTTTCCCCCCAAATGTTTTAAACTAAGAAAAGAAAAATCTTTATTTTCGGACAACCAATCATTTTTTTTGTTTCATGTTCAAGTTGATCAACAAAGATGATGGAAGTTACTCAGCACATGAAGTTTACATGGTCCTTTATGTGCTCAGTAAGTTTCATAACCTTTGGTCCCATGAAACTCATTTAAACTCCATTGTAAAATTTCTGAAATCTGAAAAAAAAAAAAAAAAAATTTCTTAACACACAACAGCTGACTGGGATTAATGTCATTGTTTATAAGATGCATCACTGAACACAATGGTCATTTTGTGATTCTGTACCTCGACTCAGATGACAGCGTGTGTTGTTTCCCCTTTCTGCGATGACTTGTAACATTAGCATCCATAGGTCGAGGGAGGTGAGGCAACTCTGAAGTGAGTCAGTGGTTTATTGTTATGAGATGACAGAAGTGACATATGATCTGAGATGACTGCAGAAGCTAATCTTGAGTGGCAGTGGTCAGAGTAGGGCTGTTACCAGTTTCCCCTCAGATCCATATCAAAGGAGATGAAATGAGCTTGGTCCTTCATGGCCACCATACACTCCTCCGTGATGATGATAAAGATGTTGATGATGATGATGAAATGTGAAATGTGACGCAGATGAGACGAGATTTTCTTCTGAGCCTGTTCATCCAAGGCTCTTTGGTTATGAAGTTCATTTGTAGATTGGAGATCTTTAGCAGCAGGGGTTTTTAAAGCGTGGGCATGAGATGAGTAACCAAGGGACAGTGTACTTAGTCATGAACACATCACCGTCAAACCACTTCACCTCTGACGTGACAGCAAGCCATGTTGACCCATCCATGTTCCACAGGTCTGGAGTTATTCGATGAGTAACGGTAGATGGGAAACTGCATCTGAGGAAGATATGTGGTCTGCAGCTATCATAGTGCAATTTATGTGATCATTTCTGTGTCAGAATCCAACATGTGCTTGTTTTCCAAGATAAAAAGACTTCTGTTCATGAGATCAGCTAAATGACCACAACAGATTGTTTTGTGCTCTCCATCTTGTATATCTTCCTTTCCATTCTTTGGCTACTATCAAGAGTCAGGGAGATCTTGTGACTGAGTATTAGCCCCTGGGCCAGTCAATAATCTTAATTATGAAATGCAATGCATACTTCCACTATTCGGTCACGCATAACTTCCTAAATCAATTTTATAGTCAATTTATTGTGTAATAAAATGCTTCATTATGTGGTGATGTGGCTTATTGCAAGCAGCTGTGATAAGCTTGAAGGTTGTGAAAAAATACAAGTATGTGAGCAATGTGCCTCTTCCTATGATGACTTAAGGATTCACTGGCTGCTTTATGAATGTGAAAACATCATGTGTTTTTTTCCCCTCCAGAAGAGCTGTCCATCAGCATATCTGTGTCAAACTGCCAGATCCAGGAGAATGTGGTGAGCGGGACTTCTTTTTTTTTCTTGCACATGCTGTTGCACAACTTCCCAGCATAGCCTGTGCATGCATGCGTTCATACGCCGTTACAATTGCCGTTGTGGTAAAAAGTCTGACATTCTATCCCACTGCTTCTCTACTAAAATCACCAGTGCATGTTTTTATACAGCTCAATTAGGGAACTTGCAGACACATTTTTCTGGTCAAAGGGATTTTCAACTGGGTTCCACTTCTGCTTTGAGTGAAAGTGAGCCATTAGGCAATACCAGAAGACATTTTGAATATGAGCAATATTTATCCCCCACTGATGATATAACAGTTTCCCCAGCAGGGAAAACTAACAATAAATATGAGAGTAAAATGCAACGATCAAGTAACTGGTGCATATTATGTCTGTGCAGGATATCGCCTCAGTGTACCAAATCTTCTCTGATGAGGTGCTGGGATCCGGCCAGTTTGGCATTGTATATGGAGGTATGCTTCCTGTTTTATTTGATATGGTGGTGATGTACATTTTATTCACTTTTGGGGATATTTCACATTAATAATGACTTTAATAGTGATTATTAATAATATTTCAGGCAAGCACAGAAAGAGTGGCAGAGATGTGGCCATCAAGGTGATTGACAAGATGAGATTTCCTACCAAGCAGGAGAGCCAGCTAAGGAATGAGGTGGCCATTTTACAGGTAATAAACACTGTACTGTTGCAAAATGACATCATCGTCTACCATCGCAACAAGTGGCACTCTCTTTTACAAGATGTTTGATAGCTCAAAATTGAAAGCTTGAGATAATGATTGTTTTTGTTCAAAACGGGAAGTACAGTGTTTTGCATTGTTTCGTTGTTTCCTCACTGCTCCCGGGGCTTGATTCGATGTCCGTGTCTGCTTGTCTTGCAGAACCTGCATCATCCAGGTATCGTCAATTTGGAGTGCATGTTTGAGACGCCGGAGCGGGTGTTTGTTGTCATGGAGAAGCTCCACGGCGACATGCTGGAGATGATCCTGTCCAGCGAGAAGAGCAAACTGCCTGAACGAATCACCAAGTTCCTAGTCACACAGGTCTGTGCTCTCCTCCTTGTTCTTCTCTCCATTTCCTTCTGTCCTTCCTCTTTTACCTTCAAGTCTTCAAGAGCAAAAATTCAGGCTGGGTAACCTATGAAACTTCATCGTGGAGTAGAAGTCATTAAAGTCATTTTGTACAAATAATAATTAAAAAAGTAAACACTCTATTGTAAATGATATTAAAGCATATTGCTGTATAAGCAGTTTGTCTGTGTGTTGGTAATACACTGTAAGCTGTCGGTCTGCTCAGTTACTAGTTGTGTAACGTTACTGTATTCTCCTTAGAAGAAGTGAAAGCAGCTGATCCACTTTACCTCTTGCACGCTTTTTGTTTTATTTGTGTTTTTGCCCCTTTATTTTCCACCATTGCTTTCTTCCTTTTGTTCTCTCCGTTCGTCTCCTACCCAACATTTTTGGGGTGTTTTAGCCTACTGTGCATGAGCCTCTGTCTCTGCCCCGGGGCCTGTTTATTCTTGTGGTGAGCTGATTGGGGGGAATTGTTTACGGGACAGATCGGTCTGCATGGCATCATGGCCTCCTCCCTACCCATGGATTACAGCCTGCAGTGCGCTGGTGGCTTTGTGGCCTGATTAGAGAAGCAGCAGGCTGCTGGGCCTCGGTGGTTCTTGGGTCCCAAACAGGAGCAGGGCCATTAACAACGGCCCCATTAGCTGCGGCAGGCCTGGCTCTGATGTGGCCGGGAAGACTTCTGTCAAAGCCAGGGTCAGAATGGGGAGCCAGGCGCATTGTGGTTTTGGTAGAGGGCCATAGGCAGACATGCGTGCAGCGCTAGCTTATGCCAGGCCTAGTGAATATAGATGGGATGATGAGATGAGATCATATGTCCTTATGGGAGGGTACGGGTCAAGATGGAAGTATTTAAGGGCATTAGTGTGCTTATACAACTGTTATTTTCCATACGGCCGCACCATAGATTATACTGCTATACAAACATTACGCTGTTTACGCCGTGTGTTATATACATTAGAACATTTAGACGATGGAGTTTGTAAGATTGTCAGCGGCTTTTTCAGCTAAATCTGAGCTTTTTGGCCTTTTGGTTTGCAACAGATCCTGGTGGCCTTGAGACATCTGCACTTCAAAAACATTGTTCACTGTGACTTGAAGCCTGAAAATGTACTACTGGCCTCAGCAGAGCCCTTTCCTCAGGTAAGCAAGTTGTTTGTGTGTGTGCATGTTTTTTCATGCATCTATATGCACTTATACAATTCACACTATATTGTAGATGTGTTCAGATCCTTAAGTGCCTCTGTCCAATTTTGTTTGCCCTCTCCCAGGTGAAGCTGTGTGACTTCGGCTTCGCCCGTATCATCGGTGAGAAGTCGTTCAGGCGGTCGGTCGTGGGCACACCGGCTTACCTGGCCCCAGAGGTCCTGCGCAGCAAAGGCTACAACCGCTCCTTGGACATGTGGTCAGTGGGGGTCATCGTGTACGTCAGCTTGAGCGGGACCTTCCCTTTTAACGAGGACGAGGACATCAACGACCAGATTCAGAATGCTGCCTTCATGTACCCCCCTACGCCCTGGAAGGACATCTCTGCAGAGGGTAAGAGGATATAGAGTCTGTCTGTTGCTCGCTGTCTGCTTCCTTAAAGTAAACAGCCAGTGGTTTGCCAATGCTAGATCTGATCTGCTGGCTGGATATATACTGTAGCTTTCACTCTTCTAAATGCTAGGCTTCGGGGGTTGCACCAGTAGTTTAGTGTCAAACTGATACTACCGGTGAGCCCGCCCACGCGTCTGGGCCGTCTGACCTTTCTGCTGACTTTTCTTTTATCTGTGGTTCAGATGAATCACTAGCAAATCTCCCAGACTGCCAAAGGTTTGCTCTGCTTATTGCTATGCAGCTGGTTTTCACCTCCTGATGTGTGTCAACTGAAACATGGTGACATTGCTTGGCTCTTTACAAGTGACCTCCTGGTGTTGCTGCTGTTATTAGATGATTTCTTCTTAGAGGTGTATTCATGGTTATTCCTGGATTAACTATTTAAGTGTTTACATACATATGGTTTAAGGGGCATGTATGTATGTATAGAAGGGTGTGTATATGTGTACATATATTTCTATGTATGTGTATGTACATGCATGGTGTAGGTATGTATGTATGTATACAGTCTGAGTCCACTACCAAGAACTGTTTGTTTTCATAATTGATCAAAAACTCAGAAACAAAATGACTAGTTGATACTTATTATTTAAGAATACCTTATTTAGAGCTGTACAAATCAAAATGTTTAGATCTTTGAGAAATGCTTGTATGAAATATTAATATCTTGTTCACACCTTTTGGTCAGTTTTCTCAAATTGTTGTCCCACCATATATTATATTTCATTCAAATATGAACACATATATGCTCCTAACACACAGTGTTATGGTTATGTTGTTTTGGTCTTTAACAACTAATACCAGATATTGACTAAATTAATATGGTCCTCTATGCATTGTTGTCACTACTGCTAGTACTTTAACTTTGAAAAATATTTCAAATTATTAATTTATATATTTTTTTATTATGTATCTTGTTTCAGAAATATCATTTGACTAAAATGAATTGTATTCGTTTTTGAAAGTTTTTGACAAAACAGTTCTTGGTAGTGGACTCAGATGTATGTGTATATATGTATGTATTGGTGTGTGTACGTATGTACATGTATCTGAGTGTATATGTACATGTGTTTGTATGGTTGGTATGTGGTTTGGTGTGTGTGTTGGGAGGGGGTGTTTTTTGTGGCTTTCTTTTGTGGCTGTGCAGGTGCGATTTTGTGTCATTTCTATACTTGTGTAATTGTGCGATTTTGTTTTATTTGGTTTAATAATTTATATTTGAAAAAACATTTATTCATGAAAGTCAATCAACTACATTGATTGATTTCATTGATTTCTCCCACAGCTACAGATCTGATCAACAATCTCCTCCAAGTAAAGATGAGGAAGAGGTACAGCGTGGACAAGTCTCTCAGTCATCCCTGGTTACAGGTGAACTATGTTTAAATACCCTCAATATTTTAGCACTTGACCCCTTGACCCGTCATTTTATGTCAGGAACTGAATTCATTCCTGTGTTCATGCCTCAGGACTACCAGACGTGGCTGGACCTCAGGGAGTTTGAGACGCGGCGGGGCGAGCGCTACATCACCCACGAGAGCGACGACGCTCGCTGGGAGGAGTATGCTGACGAGCACAGCCTGGTCTACCCCAAACACTTCATCATGGCTCCCAACCTGGACGACATGGAAGAGGACCCCTAGTGGCCCAAGGGGACTTCCTACATGACGTGTATTGAGGACTAGGAATGTAACTTTTTTTGCATGGACCTTTGGGAGCGGTCGGTTACCCCCCCCCCCCCTTCCAAAACTGGTTGCCGTGGAAACAGAGAGAAGCCGGTCAGGTTGAGTGTCGCTCTGCAGTGGGTCAACTCAGACGGACTTTCGTAGCCTGATGCACCGCCACAAGCAGCGGGGCAGGTGGAAATGTGGGCCGCAGTAACGCATCCCAAAACTGTTGGGAGAGAAGAATGTGCTTTCATTCTTTTTTTTTTTCCCACCGTATCAAAACATTCCATGGATCTGTTGGTTTATTTCCAAGAACAATGATGCAAGCCAGGATGCATTAGTTGAACTTAATAGTTTAGTTATTGTACACACAATTTTGGGTAATTATGAGTAATAATATGCCTCTGTTCTTCGTCTGAGAGGGAAGAGCAGGAAGAGAGAGCTTACCCCAGGAGTAAAGGGCACTTTCCACAAGGGATCTACAGTATGCATGGGGTTCGGACAAAACCGATGTAGACGTCGTCGTTCTCATTTCAAGACTGTTTGTGAGACTGTCCTTTGGCATGAAACTGGAACTACCATGTGTATGTTTTTAATGTATTTAGTAATTGTGGTAGATTTTTGCACTATATTACCGTTGAACATAGCAGTTTGATAACAGGATGAATAGAAACACTATTCGCTGCTGCTGTACATCACACAGGCCCCTTGAGAAAACGTGTGAAGAGCATTAATTTGTGCAGACGCCCAGGAAGAGATGCAGAGTCGACTGTTAGTCAGCAGGAGGTTGATGAAACTTGCACACTGTTAGCTGCATTTACACCATTTGTCACATCAAAATAGTATCTTGTTGGTGTTTTTTCCAACTTGAGGTGAAAAGTCAGCTAACTGTGCAGGTTTCATCACCTTTCTTCAACCAATACCATATATTGGCAAATGTACAAAACGGCCAAACCAAAAACGATTGTGTTTGCAAGCTGGGTTTTCTTTTACTGCCAGTGTGAATTTCTTCAACGATAGAAGACCCGTAACCCTGAAATGTTGGTAACAGCAATGACGAGACAATGTTTATGTACAACAGGGGATAACAAACAGAAGCTTGTATAGTTTTGAACATGGACTCTACGCTACTATACTGAGCATGTTTCTGTTTGCCCTCCGTGTACAATTTTCACAGTATTTTTGAATGTGACTCCAATTCTGGAATATGTGTGTTGGTGCTCTGTGGGCGTCACATGTTGCATCTCCTGAGGTGGCTGAAGTCGGTTTTCAACAGAACAAAAATGATTGTCTCTTTCCTTTGGAAGCCATTAGCTACAGTGCATTTCATTGTCTGGTCTATTTCAGCAGCCATTAGACATAGTATATAATAGGACTACCATTTGGTCCACATGGGAGTAGTACAGTACTGCAATACCGTGGATCTTCACTTGGCTCGGATGTGTTTTGGGAGTATGGTTCTGTTCCCTGTTGTCCTTTTCCTGTCTATGTTGCCGCTGGATTGGCAGGTGTCAGTGTTTTGTATATTTCAGTACTTACCATGGAATAAAAACTCAACGTCTTAACTGAGAATGAAAAACTCACTTCCCAAATCTCTCAATGCTTTTTCTATTCATTCAATTTGACCTATCAATTTTTGATGTGCGTGCCCAAGTGCACATGCATGTGTGTGCCTGTGTGTGTGTATTCGTCCTTATTGGCTTCTGCATTTGTGTATATTGCATCATGGTGTGTGTGTGTGTGTGTGTGTGTGTGTGTGTGTGTGTGTGTGTGTGTGTGTGTGTGTGTGAGTGAGTGAGTGAGTGAGTGAGTGAGTGGCTACACATGTCAAATCCCATTCTCAGCAGCTGGATGTGATTGTTGCACCGCACCGAGCAGTATGCCGAGCCGCTTGTTCACCACAAGGAAGTAATGACATAGTTAAAGAGGGTGGTGGTGATGTGGGGGTTGGAGGAACACTTTGAAATGAATCATGATAAATGCTATCATACAGTCCCTTTAAATATCAAACGTGAGTTCAACGCAGCCATACCACTAAAATGTCTCCTACCAGAACTGTACTTTTCAATGGGCCTATTGTGTAAAGGTACAGTTTACCATAACCTATAGAGAAGAGACAGCTGTCATTAATCTACCAAAATCTTTGATGTGTGTTTTCCTTGATTCCTTCGCCAATGTTCACTACGTTTAGATACTGGCTGACCACTGTTTGCAATCATGGCTAGCCTATTGCAATGCTATCTTCTAATAGCCACTGATGAGGAGAAAGCCTGAGAGCGACTCTGTTTTTCTCCGATGAAGTCGAGGAGGATATTCAAGACTGCTCTCCTGTATCTCAGTCTGAATGATTTCAAGATGTGGAACTCCTTTGCGGGGCGAATGACCCCATTAACCCCCGCGGGGGAGAGAGAGAGACATTCACACACTGAGCAGGCCTATGTGCAACAACGCTGTCAGAGTCCACTGAGTCAGCTCTACACAGTTATAGTGTAGTTATAGTAGTGAACAAACTGACTGCTCTCCATAGTATGTCACCTAGTTATCTTGGTTTCTGCAACATAAATCCAACAGATACATCGTGGAAAGACAGAGCGACAGTAGTTCATATGAAAAGAAAGACTACACAAGTCCTGTGGAAAATGTGTGAAGTGCAATGTCTCCCTCCTCTGGCCGGATGGATGTGTTGTACCGGGTCTCAGCAACTCAGGCCATGTTTAAATTTGGTCTGTGACTTTTTTTGCCACACAGATTTGATTTTGCTCCACTTAAAAATATTGAAAATAATAACATCAATTTTAAAATGTCTTTTATTGTAGCTTTTTTTAACACACATACCTCAATGAATTCACTCAAACAATTGCTACCCCAACTCAAGGGGTACTCCCTTATGGCAGGCTTTTTTCAGCTCTTGTTATTGATAAGCCTAAATAATTTAATTTGCAGTAAAAAAAAGAAAACATCAAGGTTTCACAGTATGTGACACACACAGTTTATGACACTGTGTTAGAAATGTGACTTTCTGTTGTAGCCTACAGTCTCAAAAAAGAAGCACACACAAAAATGTTCAACGAAATGTTATAAAGTGAACTATTCCTTTAATATATAGGCTACTTGTCAACAAGAAGTTGAACTAAACTTCAGTGCCATGTCAGGCCTAAATACAGCAAATTCAGCGTTCAGATTAGTGAATACATGCATTTTCTTGTCCAGATGTTGGGGTACACACTGGAGAACATCAAAGCACTTCTTAAAGGAGTTGTCAAAGGGTGTAATATAGCATGTAGGAATATCACTGGTACATGTATCCACAGAGAAAGCAGTTCTCTGTGTTGCCAGAGGGTGTCACGCTACGTAGATGAATGCAGCGCAACCATAGTGGAGTAGTTAAAGTCCTCCTCCAGTATCACCCCGTTCAAACTTTTACACCTTTTCAAAAAGTGATGTGATTATTTCCACCAATCCCAGTGCCAGTCACAACAAGGCGGGACCAATCAACTGTGACTCCTACTTTGCACACAGCATCAGACATTATTATCATCAGCTCATCTGCACTGTACTCCACCAAAGTAAGACTGAACATCACAGTGCTTAACATGTTGTGAGTAATTTGTGGATGTTGCCCAAGAAACCTCCTCTGACATGAATTACACAACATATTGTCCCACATTTGAAGAGATGACGTTCGATGAATCAAGATTGTGCTATCAGATGTGTGTCAGAAATAACATCTGTTGAAGGATCAGAGACAGCGATCTGTCTTTGTAGCCCTGATCCTGGCGTCTGTGTGTATTTGTAGACCAGCTTTGGTCAGTAGGCTCTCGGCAGGTCTCTCGTCGCCCCAAGGGGAGGTCTGTGTGTCACGCATCCTCGTTTGCCACCCCCCTCCTCCTCCTCCCCTCCTTTCCATCCTCGATTCCTCCACTCCTCCTCTCCACCTCCATGCTGGGTATCCATGGGCTCCAGACCAAACAAGCAAACAAACAGAACAACAGAAAAACCCATCACCCAGACAAGGTTGGTCTGGGCTTGGGGAGAGATGGGGAGAGATCTTGTTTGCTCTGCGGGCCAGTTCCATTTCACTGTGAAGGCGGAGAAGGCCTCCCAGGACACGGCTACCCACACTTCTGTTTGACTTCCGGGGGGGGGGGGGGGGGATCAAGGTGGTCCTCAGCATCGCCACATCACCTTCCAGCCCAATACGCGGTTGGCTGTAGCCATGGGATTGTGGTCTTTACCTAAGCTGGCCCCGTACTCTTTGTTGTGGTCTTGCCCTTTATCCGTGGGCTGGTCAGAAATGACTTGCTGGCGTGGCATTCAGCTGCTAGGCAGGGGATGATGGTGGCCTGTGACCCTTTCACACCATCAGACTGACATGCAGTCTTGTTAGCCGTGACCAGTGAACAACTTGATTGATTTAATGGTTTAAAATACTCAGTTCCTGCTATTAAAAAAGTCTGCTATGTTATATTCTCAATAAATACAAACTTGCAGAATCTAAATGTACCATTGCTAAACTATTTCTATAGTAAGTTCAATACTAAATGCAAAAAAAGCTGCAACATTTAGTATTTTACAGTTTTGCACCACTGAGCTTTATCCTCCAAGTGTCATTTCATTGTGGTAACTGCTCTAGTTTGCCTGTAACTGACTACAGCCTCTATCCAGAATGTTGTATTTCTGCTTCCTTTGTCCTTGCTGGAGGACGTGGGTCCCAAGAAACTCCCTATCTCCAATCTCTAATGCAATCTCACAGCACATGATTTATTTTCCCTATCTGTTTTTTCCACATTAAGGCCCGGGTGACAAGTGAATGCAACTGCAGAGGGCATTTATACCTTTACCCTATGTGTATTGGAGACAAAGGTGTCCAAAACATGGCAAGTGGTTGACAAGATCAACTTTCAATTCCCCTGCCTGTTTACCTAGCGCCTGCCTAATGGCCTGAATCAAGGGAGTTACATGTGTGCCCATTTTCAGAGCAGGCGCATCGCTTTAAAGGTATGTTGGTGGAAAGATGGGCAATTATGCTTTAAATGAGGTTTGCTCAAGTCAGGGTTTAGACTGTGTATTGCAGAAAGAGGTCAAATCTATGTGTGTGGTGGCTGGTAGGGGCATCGAGTCATTCTTTTGTAGTAAAGGCTGTCGAGAAAGGAAATGAAAGCTGGGACTGATTTCCTGGTCTGGGAAAATGCAGATGAGCTATATGGCTATGTTTGATTTGCTGACTCCAGCTGTGCCTGGAGAATTCCCCTGACCTATCCTAAGGACTGGTTGCTGTGTGAGGCCACATGTACCCTCTTGCAAAGCAGGCAGGCGCAATACGCAACCCCCCTGAAAGGGCTGGCCATTGAACTCTCAGGCAAGTGGCAATATTTGCTCACCTGAAATACACACATCTTGCCAATTGGGGTCGGGGTGGGCCAGGGGCTAGGAAAGGTCCCCCCTTGATGCAGCTGTGGCCCAGAGAAAGAACAGACCAGGAAGTTTTCTGTAGGGGTGGGGCGGGGGCTCTCCTGGCGGGGGGCTGTTCAGCGGTGGCGGCCCCATTGTGTTTTAAGGGAGGCAGCGACCATATTTGTTCGAAGCTGCAGGAGGCTGATGAGGTGCTAATCTGTTGAGTGGCTGTGCCATTGGGCCTCTGTTCCCAATAGCCTGTTAGCTGTCAGGGCCTGTAAAAAAGGCACGATTTACGGGCCTAGCCCGGGACTCCGGCAGGGGTGTCCACGGGTAAGCAAACACAGATTGGACACTTATGTTGTTGCTCTGGCAGGGCAGGCTTTACTACTGGGCTCCTGGGGTGACACGTAGGCAGCCCCCTTTCAGCCCTCTTCATGAGTTGTCGGCCCCCTCTATGCTCCTCTGTAAACACTACAAATTAGCCATCTGCATATGGATGGGCCCTCGGTCCGTACAGGAAGGAGACAACTGCCTGGTAGAAGATACAGGGTTTGCTCTATAGTAGACCAGATATAAATCCTCCATTATGAGCTTTTAATTTCTATCCCATGCATATGAAATAATAGTATTCAGCGACGGGGGTTGTAGATACGCCAGAAATGGGTTTCTGCTCAAGAGAGGGTGAGATTCTGTTGCCGAACTCGTTAAAAGCCTGAGGATAACGAAAGTGCTCGGCTGGGCCAACGTCTGAGATGGGTTCAGGTCAGCAGTCAGAGGTAATCCTAAACTTGAATTTCCCCATCAGCCCGGAATACAGATAAGACAGCAGCAGATATGAAGCTGACTGACTGACTGATGGAAAAAGGAAATGGACCAAACGCCTCTGGCAGATGTAGAACCGAGATGTGTGTGTGTTTTCTCAAGAGGGCTCTCAGAGATGGATGCGGCCCAGCGGATTCCGGCATGCCACGCACTGGGCTGATCAGAAACGGATAATTGTGTCGATGCAGATCACTGGAGTATCAAACCTATGCTGTGCACGAGTTTGTGTAGCATCATATCAGCGCCAGAATAGAATCAAATCTCTAACGGTGACTGTTACAGCGTGAGTTCATTTAACTGTCACGGAAAGGATGCTAGCGTTAAGTCCCTTGAGTCAGCTACGATTAGGAAGACCATTACTGATACACAACTTTTTTTAATCATCAGGCCGAGTTTGCCCTCTTGTCAGCGCCGACGGGGATCAGACAGCACGACGGCTGAGTGTGAACGGCAATAGCTCATCGTGGATTATGGCAGGGGGCTTGATTGTGGTGATATTTAGACCCCACGCTTCCCATGGGAGCCTGGCACTTTAATTAACATAGCACCACTGCCCCCCCCCCCTCCCTGTTTTAATTGCCTTCAGTCTGTGATTAAATGTGTATTGACTCTGCAGTTGGCCCACTAATGAATAACAATGTGCTGATTCGGTGATATTAAATCTATTGTCTCTAATACACATCCTATTCACGTGGCTTGGAAAGTTCAAGCATTACAAGCAGGCTTGAAGCATCTAAGTAGAGGATTCAGAGGAGGGGGGGTATACATTATATATATATAATATCAGTCACTATAAAGTAAATCAGTCACAAGGTTGTTGAATGTTCATTTATTCATTCCTTCAATCTTGTATATTCCCTTACTTCCAACCCTGTTCCCACCAACACTTCTAATTTAGTGCATTCTTTGGTGTCATCTGATCTGAGCGTCCCTCCAGATCCCAGGTTCCTCATTCTACTCCTGTGGTCCTGTAGATATACTGTCACCTTGTTTGATAGACGGAGGGCAGCGGTCAACTTAGGGCCCTTTAACATGACAAGAGAAAAAGTATTGCATCTGCAGTGCCCTGGATACAGTCAACATAAAACATATCGAATGGCATTCCTCACCGCATTCCTCTCAATATCAAAAGGTGCGTATTTGAGGATATCCTTAGCCCGTTTACGCCTGTGTTTGCGCCTGACCCAGCGGGGCCAGCGCAATAACTCTGGACTCCCTCCCACTGCATCTCGTTGCAATGACCACTCTCAGTTTTTATTTGGGTTGTGTGCCTTCCCAGTCCAGTCGCTTTTCAGATTCATTTCCAGGTAAACACAGTGTGGCCAGCCACAAACCTGCAGCCAACAGGCGTTGTCACAGCTGTGGCAGATAATGGCAAGTCCAAACTCCATCCCGGCTCTGGAATGTTTACTGTCACCACAGGCAAGTTGGCAGCAAACATCTTTTTTTTTCCAGCACCCTCTGAAAGAAGACCCTCTCATTATTAATTTTATTTTGACGAATCGCATGCTTAACCTCTTGCCCTGTGCCGTTTCTTTTGTGTGTGTGTGCACTTAGAAGGATACAGAGCAGCAAAACTAAAGAGGAGCAATCTTGAGTGAATCTTTAAATCTCAGCTGAAAGGCACAGCTGAAAAAAAAACCCTTACTTTGAAAGTGAAGCTTAAAGTAACACATTCCTGCCAACAACTCCTGGGTGTTTGAAGGAATGTTCGAAGAGATACGCCTTTCTCTCGCAGGGTGGGGAGCACCCTGTTTCCAGCCCCCTACCCTGCACCCAAGCAAAGCTCCCCGGCACCCAAGAACAGCCCTTGGGTGGAGGGGTACCAGAACACTGGGCCTTGTGGTGTAAGTTTAGGACTGTTGCCTCTGCATAGGTGTTACACTCTTAGATTCATCGTTTGACTCGTTCAAATGCCATCAGTCAGTGTTTGCCCTTGTCATAACCAGTAAAGGAATGACACCTGAATGTGTGAAATGTAACACCGACCATCATGGATACTAATTGATCAACAAAGTGGCAAATCTAGCCCTGAAGGACTGGAGTTGGAGGGCACACTATTGATTGCATGCATGGGTATGGTCAGTTATATGCAGTTTAATGTTTCACCAACAGCTTGAGAATATCTCAGTTTAGTGAGCGCTATTCTGCAGCCTTCTCTTCTTCTCTTGTGATCATGGAAAACAGAACGATCCACAGCATGTCTTGCAACAACAATTTGTCTTGTGCATGTTGGAGCAGTGGCCTATTAACCATGTTTTAATGTGTTATTCAAACAGCAGATTTTTTTGGTTATTGCAGCTGGTTGAGCAGCCATTCAAATTTTGAGTCACAAAAATAAAGCAGAAGATAAACAGAGACCAAATGAGTATGTATTATCAACTGTAGTTTACCAGTCTATTCAACTATGCACGGGATTATCAGCCTGAAGAGAAAAACAACAAGATTAGACAGTGCAACACACCAAAAGGGTTCTTAGTTCTTTTGTTTATTTTATGATTTTTGTGTGGAGAACCATTTCTGAAAATTTTTTTTTTTTTCTTGATGATAAAATGCTCTAAAAAGAATCCTTTTCCATTCCTTTTTTTCTCTTGACTGGTTTATAAAAAATCTTTAAGTTGGTGTTGCTGTTCATGTGACTTCCATTTACCTTGTGCTTCATTTGACATAAACATTTCAATGTTTTTCTGATATAATAATAATGTAGCCTCAGAGACTGATTGGATTTCAGAGAGTCATTAGATGTAGGTGTAGTTATCTCTCTCAATTAAAGCAGGATTTAATTCAATAGTTAGAATTGTGATTTTCTTAGTCCGTCATCATCAGAAAGCATCCACTAATAAATCAGTTAATCAGAGTTAGCCAAGTCCACCATCATTGTTGGACATTAAAGAATTGCTGCTACAAGACAGACTATGGGTCCAAATATTACAATCATACACTATCAGTAGTTAAACTGGTTCTTGCAAAATTGATGATATCTGGGATTCAGCTAAATCATTTATTTACTTTTGATTTCTATTTTCTTGTGCATAAAGAGTTTAGCTAGAACCCAGAGACCTTTCAAAAAAATCTGTATCAAAAATTGTTTAGCTTAAAATGATTTCCTGTAGTGACAAGCCAAAGATAAACCATGAAGGTGAAGTTAGATTTCTTTAGTGTGAGACGTATTGTCAATTTGACTTTGAGTGATCTCTCACCTAAGCCTGATGAGATGGTATTATGTGTCTGTAACTATTGTAACTGTCACTCCTCATGTGGTAGTGGACAGCTGAGAGCTAGCTAACAGGATATAGCACCACCGTGACAGTACCTGCACAGTGTTGCACAACTTCTTGTACCCCATGTGAAAGAAGAACCAGGGCAATTATTGTTTTGGGTTGACTTTTTGTAGCTATGATATAGCAATACTGTGTGCATAAGCAGAGGATCATACCGGATGATAGAGGGTAGAGAATAAACACACAAAGAACAGGGTGATACAGCAAGTCCACTTGGCCCCGTTTAAGTTTTTGTTGACGACAAAATCCAAAATGTGACCTTCACCCAAATGGACATGTGAAGGGACCCTGGCAGGTTGATGATTAACCACAGAATTAGCAACATGCCTCATTCAGGAACATAATGCCACACAGGTCACGGACCATTTCAAAATGTTGAGGTCTTGGTGACTCTGTTTGTGATATCAATACCTAAAGCTACAGTGCTGGATTTTTTAAAACCATACACATGTACCACATGGGCCTAACTGGTGATGTTGGGAAGGGTTGATTAGAGGACTGCACTGCTGTACACAGTCACAGAGAACAGAGAACAGCCAAGGTCCATACACCAAACTGGTTCAAATAATAATAATATCTAATATGATGTTGTTCAGATTACCTATACAAAAAAAAAACTGTATAGGGCTATATATATTGCAGATATTTTCTCAACATATAGGCCTATGTTATGCACTGACATATATGGAAAATACATTAATAAAACATTCTTGTGTATATAAGGGAATATGTTAACATTATAAACAACAGCCACCTTCATATATCTATATGTATATATGCATTCACATATATTTACTTAGGTGGCACAGAAACACATTTGACATGGCATACATTTAATCTTATCAGGATACATTATTCATGATTATGTTTATTGATATTTTAGATGCCCATCATAGACTTAAATATGTTTACATACTTTTTGAAATTGCTGGCCAGGATTTGCTCTTCAAAAAATATATTTATTTAATTTTATTTTGAAATATATGTCAGCGTCTGTGCTGTGTATGGATATAAATCATTTGCGTAAGGGATTCGAGGCCAATTAACGGATTAATTTCATTAATTATTAATTAAGTTATTTGTTTTCGACTGTTTTAGCATTGTCGTAAGGACGGCTTATTCCCAGTATTTTCAAAATACTTAATTCATTAACAAAAGGGAAAACAAGTGCGTGGAAGTGCAGGCATGTTGTGAGGGTCCATCGGCCAGTGCAATCCCCAATCCTCAAACACACACAGAGGTTTCTCATGATCTCATTTCCAAGTTAAGCAGACTCTGTTAGTCCCTCGTCAACAAGACAGGTTTACTCGCCCTTACTAATGGGGCTCTATACTGATAGTTATGCTCTTGCGTAAATATGCAGTCAAATAGATGTACAACTACTGACACGTGGCTGGCACCGTTCTGCAGCCTCACCTTGATGTGTGTGTAATACAAATACTGTACGGTGCTAGGACTACAGCCCTGCCTTTACTGTGCTAACTAGAAACGTGGGTAAACTATGACTCAACGTCGGTGAACATCATAGGTGTAAACAGTATAGACAAAAAAAAACATTAATTTTCCCCCTTAAAAGACCCCATCCTCATAAGTTACAGTTTGATACTAGTTACTATGATATATGCTATGAATTTACATCATAAAGATTTGTGTTAGGCTAAATAAAAATGATTTTATGTGGGTTTGCCCTCCATTAGATCCCTGCTTTCCCCACTCCAGAAGATTATATTATTTTGTGAGTTGGTTACAAAAACACAACGAAAAACATTAATAAAGAAAATCCATCGATCCCATCAATGCTTGACAGATGCTAGATTTCACTGAATCAGGCTGCCATATGTGCCACAAATAACAAAGCCAATTGCTGGACAATAACCGAGAGAGGGCGCTGTGAAGCCTTGCTTGTAATATTCATCCATAATTAAAACATTTATAAACAGTATTTCAGATGCAGTTTGGGAAATTGGGTTAAATCTCGCCTCTCTTGTAGAAATTATCCACGACTTGATAATAGTACACAGCTGAATGACAGAGGTGCATCTCTTACATTTGGATAATGGCTGTCCACAAAGATACCAACAACTATGTATTAACGGCAACGATTATGACCTGCATGAATTAACATTAAAGACAAAGACAGATGATAATAATAACTGCATTTCTATTGTTGTCGTATTTATTTGAGCCCGTTTTATCGCAGGCAGCCTATATCTGAAATGACCACTATAGTCATCTGACCCATCTGACCCAGTGGAGATTATAGTTTTAGTGGCCCATTGAATACACGCGTGTTTAAATGTTTGATTGGTTGGACATTTTGGTTCAGGCCTAGAGTTGTGGTTTTTAATTGTAAAATAACAATATATCTGTTATACGCATCCCTTCAAAAGGTGTCTTGCTGATTTCTGGCTTTCTGGGTATTTGTATTCCTAAATGTGAGAAAGGTGTTACGTTGTTTTGCCGTGATGTAAAATAACTAAAAGTGATATTAAATACTTCAGTACTCCTTGGTTGGAGGCAGTAGAAATGGATTATGACCCCAGCTCAGTTGAACTGGAATAAGCACAGTGGAGGCTGTGCGTAAAGAAAGGCGCACCAAGGAAGCACTCCAAACAATCTTTTTATAGTTCCCCCCCCCCCAAGCGAAGATACAATAAGATTAGTTTAAAATGAAGCTTTTCTTATGAAACTGTTCTTTTCAGTTGGCGCAGGTGTACAATTGGGGTGGTGGAGGTGGTGCTGGTGGGGGGTGGGGGGTGGGTGGGGGTGGAAGCCTGAGGAGTCTCACGCCTAGGTGTGAGGAGATTATTCAAATGGGGCCCAAGGCGTAGAAGTAGGGATTGGAGGCTTGCCTGGCGCACACAGCTATATCACAGCGTTAGCAGGCAGCACTGAGCGTCATTTGAACTCCAGTCACCGACAGACGCATTTCACGGCTGGCTCCGTAAGACACACATGCGCCAGCCCTTGACTAAGGAGCACACCGACGACCCAAACACACCCCGTGGTCCCCAAACACCTTCTATTAGAGAGACTTTCGCCTTTTCTTCTGCTGGGAGACGCTTTGTAAAACTCTTCGGGAGCCTCCATGATGCTCGGAGCAGTTAAAATGGAAGGACACGAACATACCGACTGGAGCACCTACTACGGAGAGCCCGAGGTGGGTACCTTAAATATATATTTTTTTGTCGTCTAAAGCCGATCCCATTTTATACAACTCAATATTAGCCCTGAGATAATATTAACTTTGTGATCAAATATTGACTTGAGGCGCCTCCAAATCCTCCCCCATCTCCACGCAGCGCACTATCCTAACAAAGTTGCTTGACATGTAGGGGGGGGGGACTTTTCACTCGGATTATAATTTCATAAGTCTACATGTATCTTTACAAAATCTGATTTTTTCCCCTCTCATGTTTCCACTCAACAAACATTTGAGCTGTTTGATTGTTGCTAGATTGATTCAAATATTTGTGTTGCAGAGGCTGTTTTGTGTGTGAACGCGCTGCTATTTTAAGTGTGGAGAACATTTTCAACCACATTGTATATTTTTATCGGCATGTTTTCCCCGCCATCACCGTGACATACATCCACGATCACATTGTGCAATTTTACCAATTATTTTTATACTATATCACCAGGTGCGAGAGCCAACGAACACGCCAGCCTTTGTTTATTTCCTCTGTACACGTTTAGATAAACAATATTGCTGTCATTTCAATATGTTACCATGGATTAATACACATTATAAATTGATTATAGGAATAGTCAGTTAATTAGTTATTGCTTGACAATTACCGTCGCGCCTGATTCATCTCTGTTGTGCCAAGTGAAACTGACGAGTGCCTCTCTATCCCTCTGACAGTGTTACACCTCGGTTGGCAACATGAACACAGGCCTGGGAATGAACTCTATGAACACCTACATGAGCATGTCCGGCATGAGCTCCGCTGCCAACATGACGGCCAACTCCATGAACATGTCATACGTCAACACGGGCATGAGCCCCTCCATGACCGGCATGTCACCGGGCACCGGAGCCATGAACGGCATGGGCGCGGGTATGACAGCCATGAGCGCCGCCCTGAGCCCCAGCATGAGCCCCATGACCGCGCAGCCCGCGTCCATGAACGCCCTGACATCGTACACCAACATGAACGCCATGAGCCCCATGTACGGACAGTCTAACATCAACAGGTCCAGAGACCCTAAGACCTACCGGAGGAGCTACACGCACGCCAAACCCCCCTACTCGTACATTTCCCTCATCACCATGGCCATCCAGCAGTCTCCCAGTAAGATGCTGACGCTGGCCGAGATCTACCAGTGGATAATGGACCTCTTCCCTTTTTACCGACAAAACCAGCAGCGCTGGCAGAACTCTATTCGCCACTCTTTGTCGTTCAACGACTGTTTCCTCAAAGTGCCCAGATCGCCGGATAAGCCCGGAAAAGGCTCCTTTTGGACTCTGCACCCGGACTCTGGGAACATGTTTGAGAACGGCTGCTACCTGAGGAGGCAGAAGCGCTTCAAGTGCGACAAGAAGATGCCCAAGGAGCCCGGGCGCAAGGCGTCGGAGGGCGGCTCCTCCAACAGCAGCTCGGAGAGCTGTGGCAACGAGTCCCCGCACTCAAACTCCTCCTCCAGCGACCACAAAAGGTCCCTGTCGGACATGAAGTCGAGCCAGGCTCTGAGCCCGGAGCACGCCGCCCCCTCCCCGGTGTCCCAGGGACAGCATCTCATGACCCAGCATCACTCGGTCCTGGCGCACGACGCGCACCTGAAGCCGGAGCACCACTACTCCTTCAACCACCCCTTCTCCATCAATAACCTCATGTCCTCGGAGCAGCAGCACCACCACAAAATGGACCTAAAGACTTACGAGCAGGTGATGCATTACTCTGGCTACGGCTCCCCCATGGCCGGGGCTCTGTCCATGGGCTCCATGGCGGGGAAAGCCGGCCTGGATTCCTCGTCCATACCTGACACAACTTATTACCAAGGCGTCTACTCCAGACCAATCATGAACTCCTCATAAACTGAAATGGACTTTCCACCTCCTGCAATTTGTACATTTGTAAAAAAATTATAGTTTGTGTATAATATGTATTTCAGATATTTTTGACGTTTCCCACTGATTTAGTTGTCGAGTTTGTTAGTAGCCTAATTATTTTGAGAAAGGATGTTAATAATAATAATAATGATGATAATAATAATAATAATAATGTGACGAGATCTGTTCAGCAGTCGGCTTCAGGAATGGACCCCAAAGAAAACAATTTGCTGTAAAATAGCCTACATCTGCATAACTGGATTCCTAAATGAATTTAAATGCCTCGCAGGATTTCTTCAATCATTTGTGTAATTCCTATTTATGGCTTGTATATGTGTATTCTTGTAGTGACAAGAACAGAATCTATATTAAAGTGTTATTGGTTTTGTTTTTCTGAATATGGTGGTTGTGTTTTCCCCAGAACAAGGCTGATATATTATTAGTATTATTATTATTACTATTATTATTGTTATTATTATTATTATTATTATTATTATTATTATTATTAGGTTGTTAGAAAACAAGCATTGAGGAGAGGAAAACGGCTTCTCGATAAGCGTTTGAGAACAGTATGCAGCAATACTGTGAAGAAAGACTGAGGTTTAATAATTGACTTGGAATTATAACAGAACTATAAATACAGGCTTTATGTAGAAATAGTTTACACTGGATGAAGACATTGAAATTAGTTTATTTGGTTACATTAAATAATGACATCCACTTGAAATAAAAAAAAAACAACGAGTGAAGTGGAGGAAGCGACCAAAACTTCAGAAAAAAAATATTTTTCACACACGGGTCTACTTTTAGTTAGATATTTTATAGATACATTTCATGTTAGCGTGTAAAATCATATATATATAGCTGCTGCTAGTTATTATTTCTCTATTTCTGTCCATTTTAGTAATTTATTGCACTTATGAACCGTTCTCATAAACCACATGTGTGGCGTGTTTCAACCAAGATTTATAGCTTTATTGGACAAAACTGTGCACCATGTTCTCGGTTTATCATTTAGAAGTAAACACTAAACAAAGTAAAAAATAAACAAATCTGAGCCCACAAGGCCGGCAAAAACATATAAAACACAAACACACATTTCTTTATTTTGGGGACAGAAGATTTTATTCAAAACATCAGGCATAAAATAATGCATCAGTAAAATAAAGTTAAATGACCGACGAACGAAGAGAAAAGCTGCAATGAAATCATCTGTTTTCTGCAGAAACTCACATGTCTCAAACCTCTTAGCCTACACATCGTTTTCATGCACAGTTTCTGCAAGGAGAGTAATTGTGCATGAACAGGTAGTCAGTAAACTGAATCATTTAGTCATTCAAATTCCCACACATACAGTACATGTGATCCAACATCACTCCTGTCACTCAAACACCATGCCTGTCAGTCAATCAGGTTTCTGACCAATTGATTCTCTCTCTCTCTCTCTATCACACACACACACACACACACACACACACACACACACACTGCAAAGTTTAGATCACTGAATAAGATTAAGTGTCATTGTCACATAAAACAGTCACCCGTGGAGCAGGAGAATAGTTGTGGGGAAAAGGAGGCTGATTTGGGAACAGAGCCTCCTGAATGTGATGCTCTAACTTTCTCTCTTCACAATCTGGGGTGGGGTGGGTCATTGTCTACCCCCTATTTTTAAAGTAGTTGGACCCTCCCCTCTTGTTGAGCCTCATTAGATAAGATAGTCCTCGGCCAAATGAATCCCCCCCACCCCCTTCCTCCCCTCCTATGTGTCCATACTGAGCTCAGATCCAAGGGCAGGGAGTTTGGGCTTTTTGTTCCCCTTACACCAGACGGGACACCCCTTCGCCTTCTAAACACGTAGGGGCCTAAAAGTGTGCGCTTATACTCCAGACCCTCTTTACCAGATCGCACTTTAAACAGCCATGATCTGCGAATAAACAAAGCCAGTAAACAATGGAGTGGAGGCTATGCTCACATATAGGAAGAGTACACATGCACAAACCAAATTGCACAAGTGTAAACTTTGAATAGGACGCCGCAGCTCTGTAAATTTACACAGACATTAAATTTCGTTCTATTCATTTTAGACATATAATGCTAAGCTGATTTTTTTTTATAGCACACTGATCGATATCTCTGTAAAATAATCATTTTTTTTAACTAGCGGGGCAGTGAAATCTTTGCTTTGTGCTAAAGTCAACAGTGACAGAGTTTGAGCTCAAATAAATGCCGTGATGTCTGGAGCCCTTTGCAGAAGGCAGAAGGCGAGCTTTCTACAATGGGCTCCTGTGTGGCCTGCCAACAACAAGCACCGACTGTTTTGCACAGGTATGGGCGTTTTTTATTCTCTCTTTTTCAACTTTATTATTATTATTATTATTATTATTATTATTATTATTTTCTTCAAGCCTTGTAGGTGGTTTGTTACCTGCAGATATGGGTGGGGTGGGGGGTGGGGGTGTGAGTGACCGGGTCCTATCATGAGAAAGGTGCCGTGTTTCACGACAAAGGGTGGTGCAAAGCTCTGCAGGTTGTGTGATAGAGATTGCTCCTTAGTTTCAGTCTCTTTCAGCGGCATGACGGAAAGATCCAGCTGCACTGCAAAAAATGTCTGTCTTAACAAGTAATTTAGCCCTCATATTCGTACTTAAAATCAAACTTTTCAAGCGACAAATTCTGCCAACGGGGTGAGATAATTCCACTTGTTTCCATTGCGGGTGGTTTCTTCAACTGTCAATATCCTATAACAAGGCAGAATAAGGCAGACCACTCCACTAGTATCAAGAAAATTACACTTCATTCAGGAAAATTCTGTAAACAAGTTGTTTTGTTTTGGAAACAGGTGGAAGCAGATTTCGTCAGTTGTTCAGAGAAAAATAAGATTTATGTCTGAATGCTAGACTGACTGACTTGTTGAGATGGATATTTTTTGCAGTGTGCAACTGATTGATATCTTTGCTGCTGCATTGATGTCATGAAAGCGAGCTTTACTCCATTACAGGAAGACCCTTTATTGTGAAGAGTCAAACTATCATTTGCTTTATATCACAATTAAAATTTTAAAGGAATTTCCAAAGGGCTTTTAGATTAAGAATTAGTCGATTGTTAACATCAATTATTTGTTGTTGTGATGGCAAGTGTTTTTAAAAATAATACGGGCCTATAGAGAAGGGTCATAATTTAGGTTCCAATAGTTACGCTTAGAAACTAGGTGAACTCTGGATAGCGTTTGCGATTTATTACAAGTAGAAATAACTATCCTTCTTAGTTTGACATTTCTCAAAAAGTAAATGATCTATATTATGATTTAAACAACCATAATAATAATAATAATAATAATAATAATAATAATAATAATAACAATAATAATAGTAATGATAATAACAATAACAATAACATTAATAATAGTAATAATACAATAATAATAATAATAATAATAATAATAATAATAATAGGCCTTATAATACCCCTCAGTTGAGGCTGTTGATTTCTGCATTGATGTCATTACAAAGAAACGAGCAGAAGAAGCATTAAAATAGTTGGTTCCGCCAACACCTAAATAGATGGAGAGCCCTCGAAAATGCCCATTAGCCTTTATTAAACAAGTGTATCCCAAGAGTCGCTCTCCTCCGGTCCTTTGCTCGGGGGGGATCACCCCAGTCAAGCCCTCTCTAGTGCCGACTGAAATGGGAATGGCCTTTTGGAGCTCTGCCGGTTCAAAGGTAACCGACCTCAATCTATACTGGAGGACGAAGCTCACCGGGACCACGTCACTGCTGCGCGGCTGACCACCCCTGCACCTTCCCCACGCCTAACTTTAACTTCATATACAGCATTTCCTATCTATCGACATATCAGGGCGAGATACCTCTGCACCATCACAGACCAGCCCATCTGTTGTTATAGCAACGAGATGGCCCAGCCTGTTGATCCTGTTACTCTGCTAACTTGATTTCAGTTCTTATAGCAGTCATCCTATTTGCATGTTTCTTGATTAAGGCCTGAAAGTCATGCCCCTGTTCTCACAAGGATACAATGCATGCCTGCAGCAAGCAGGCGGGCTTTGGGTCAAGTTGTGCGCCGGAGAGTCTTCGGTTATTAATAAATTCTTTGTAGGAATTACGCAGCCAGCTTTAGTTCGCCTGCGGAAATCTGAATTTTAAAGCAGACAGAGTGAAGACTACTGAGTGAAGAGGATGCATAAAAACAGAAAATATAAGACACGCACGGATAAGCACTGCTCTGCTGTATTTAGTTTTGATTTGTCTTATTTAATAATATTGCAGACTATTAATATATAACAGGTCTCCTAATTTTATTATAGACATTTCCCTAAAGGAATGCATTTTAATGGGCGAGTTTGGGCCTCTACTCTCAATGAATGACTCAGTAGCCCATAAGCCTATGTGCTTCCACCCATGGGCGTCAACTGGATATGGCGAGGTAAGGACACTTGCCATACCTTATAGCCTCAGTGAGTCCAAATCTTGTACTTTTTTTTAATTGTAATGGAAGGGCAATATGAAGCAAAAATGGCCAGAAATCTATTTGATAAACAAAACAAAAACCACACACATCAGGGGAGCAGTTAGGACCTGAATTCCCTCTGAACTGTCTGTGCAAGACATATTTTAATGTTTTCGTCTAATAAATGATCCCGTTGACCAAATACTAATGTCTTGTCAGCCATCAATAACTCCTCAGCTCGTGTCCAGAAACCCAGCCTGTATATATCGTCGGGTTTGGAGTTTTTTTGTGGTGTCAGATGATGTTAGACGCTGTTGTGTTTTTTTTTTGCCGTACCTATGCGCCGCAGCCTGCCTCTTGGAACACCCAAGTAGCTCGGTCTCCATGGCGACGGCGGGACACCGGTCCAACAAGCTGTAAGTCTGTCTCAGCCCTTTTTTAGCAGGGGAGGGACCGTCCACGCTGGCCTCGATTTAACTCCTCTTTCACCAGAAATACTCCTAATCCCATATCTTAGCAAGGGAACCTGCCGGCCCTCAGTATATTAAAGGGACAACAAAGTCAAAAAACTCAAAGCCACCCATGGTTTCTCAGCGGGAAGCGCGTCCCGGTTTCACGCCCATCAATCGTGTCCGTCCGCCCACATCTTGTCCGCATTTGGACAAATCTGATTGTGAAGTGAGACATTTTTTGCGATTCAAAAAAAGAGTTTAATTATTGTCAGATTTTAGGCCTGTTGAAAATAAAGGTTTAATTTTGGTGGAAAATATGCAGAAATCATTATTTAGGCTACGTTATTATTTATTGATCATTATTCAGGCTGCTGTACTAGATAGTGTTTCAGGTTTTATTATTCTATTGTCTTATCATATCAGGCTATGTTATTATTAGTAGGCCTATAAGGAATGACGAGACAAATAAACTAAAATTAAATAAATTTAAAGGAAACCAATATATCAAAATATCAAAACCAGTCTCAATATGCGATAGGTAAAAGTGTTTTTATTGGAAGCTAATAACAACATAGTTCAAATTATAATTAAGTTGGTTGCTAATTTGCAAAAAAAACGAAATGCATTTATTCGCCCCCCCTAGACAATAAATGTCACAATAAAACTAAATGCATTAGGTGCAGTAGGATACGAGATACAAACATTCACACACATTACTGCACTCAGCTAATTCTTTTCAGTATTTCCAACCAAAACATTCCAATCAAAATATGTACTAAACTACGAAATTCCATATTGGACAATACATGATGTTGTCCCATTAATTTGCTAATATTTATAATTAAGCGGACTCTAATTGTATCTCCGAGTTGTTGTGCACAATGTTTTCATTCTGTATTCCGGCTTTAAATGGGCCCCAAAATGTAGAGCCTGGATTTTGTTATTTTACTGCATTTTCAAGAAGAGATTTGCTGTATGTATTTTTAAAGGGAAATTTAAACCTTTAGAAAAAAAGAACCTCTTGAATAAATAAAACCCTGAATAAATAAAACGTGATCCCTGAATCCAGAAAGTAACTGTTTGACTGCAGTGGCCCTTCCATCCCATCCCATTTCCCATTTATGTTCACTACTTCAAAGGGTTATTTGGTTATCTTTGGATGAGTTTTGAAATAAGTTTTCAGAATTTGCAAATTATTATCAGGCTACAGGGGCCTGTTTTATTACCAAATAGTGCAGCTTTTATCTAAACGCTTGGTTTATTATAGACAGTGTTGTTGCGGGGTGAGGAAATGATATGCCCATAACACAGGAGCTACATGTAGGGAATCATGTAGAGAGAGTAACTTTGAGAGATCGTGGAGAGAGATCCTGAAGTATCCCAGTCTTCTAGATTATGATCAGGGAATTACAGATGTGTACCAGGGGCCACGCATCCTCTCCTCTCCCATCTCTCTCCCTTCCTGCTCTGTTTTACACAAAAGCATGTGGCCTATCCCCCTTCCAGCATGGGCCAGCTTTTTCTTATATCATACATGAAGAAAAAGTTTTTACATGCAGCTATTTTCAATAATCGAGGCGATTAGCATGATTCCCATCAGAGCGAAAACATCAATGCCATTCGTTATCCAAAATATGAGAAAAAAGAAATTTTCCTTTTCAACATAATTGTGGCAGTTATGCTCATTTATTGTTGAAGTTGAGCAGCTAGATGCATAAAAGTCAGCCTAGAGATCTGTCAGGCTGGGACAGAGAGAAAAAGGAGGTTTGTGTGTGTGTGTGTGTGCAGATGTGTGTGTGTGTGTGTGTGCGACAGAGAGAGAGATGGGAGGATGGACAGGGTGAGAATGCGGCCGCTTACTGTGATGTGTCTGCAGTCCTCTAACACAACCATGCAACATTCCAGTTTAGGGCTTCTTCATGTCCTGAGAGAGAGAGAGAGAGAGAGAGAGAGAGAGAGAGAGAGAGAGTGAGAGAGGTCCGTCAACAATGCCCATTGACTACTGTGAGGCAGCAGCTGGTGGGACATGCAGTGACCTAAAGGCGATCTATTCAGGCCAGGACGGGGTGCCTCTCACTACCCCGCTGCTTTTGTATGCTGGAAAGTGGATGGATGGTCAGTGTTTATCCTCGTAAAGTACTGCACTGTAGATCATTCATCATCGGTGCCCACCTTGCAACATCCATCTAGGTTTCAGAGTAGAAAATGGGATAATAAACACCACTAAACTGCAAATCAGGCGGCGTCGGATGGAAATTTAAATGCCCGAAGGCAGAATTTTTCCATTTTATGTCGCTCTGACGGAGGGGAAACGGAGATGGCGGGCGAGGCCTTTATTTCTCAGGAGTGGTGGAGTGAGGCTCAGCCACATGCTGGAGGGGAAGATTAGCTTCTCAAGGAGAAACGTTAAGCGTACAGGAAACCCCACTGCAAGATAATAGACGTGTGATCAACCATGCAGAAAGATGCTTTATTGGTTCGAGATTAAAGCTGTGCAAAATATGAAGTTAGGTGTTGCTCTGGTTGACTGTGGGAAAGGTAGGCACACACACACACACACACACACACACACACACAAACACACACACATATTCTCTCTTCTAGCCCCTCTCTGGTAATTCCACAGGCATTTCCCAGTGGGTCTCATGCTAGTCTTGGAGATCAAACCTTGTTGGCAAAGCTACCATAAAACGATATGTCAGTCAGCTGTGGTAAAGGGATTCCTGCTCGCCGGTGATTGATATGCCATGGTCTCTTTATTCCCCTCGAGGCTTGATACCTCCAGGTTTTAGATTCAGCAGTTGCCAACGCTGATGGATATCTGGGGCTTCTGCTTTGGAATAGCACCACACTATATCCCCTTTTCTGACCCATTTCCATCCAGCACACAACATTTCGGCAGCACATGTCCATTGCTTTGGAAGCCAACATCCTGCAATATCCCTTCACTTCCCCCTCAGCTCCCGTTCCAGGAAGTGAAGGCAGCGCTTTGCCAGCCAATCACAGCGAAGGACACCCAACTCATTAAAAGTTAATGAAACCTATAAACGTGGTGCGCCAGCGATTCATTTAAACCCCCAATCCAATCTCCTCTCCCAGCGAAGGCAAACAAGCCCGTGTGCCCCCGGCGCGGTCCTCGGAATAACAAACTACGTAATATTTTGTCCTGCATATGTTCCCCTATGCAGACATGTGCACTGTGATAGGTTATCGTACAATGGGACTTGTCCAATTTAGCGAATGCCAGGATGGTGTTCTGCAGGGGTTGAATTCTGTAATCTGCGGTCCGAGTTGAATTTAATGCCTTTACTTTACACCGCGCGGCTTGTCGGGGAATGGCTGCCATGGATATGCCATTTCAACATTCATGAGAATCACTGACATTCAAATAATGTGCTCATTTTAATACCGTGTGAGTGAGAGCCAAATCTGTGTGAAAAACCTGTATTTGTTCTTCTTCGCGGTTATATGAGTGCCGAGAGCTATTCTTGATCCATGCAGATAGACGAGGACAAATCTAAGGATAAGCTATTTTCTCCTTCAGATCGAACCCGTCTTTCTCTCTTTCTCGCCAGCTTGGTGTGTCTCTCTCAGCACACCCTCACCTAATAGCATTGCTGCACTCAATGTGATAACAACCAATCAACAGCAATAAAGTGCCAACATACAAGTGTCAAAATGGAAATCTAAAGTGTTGAACAATAACCTCCCTGTCTTTAAGACCTCCATCTCAACATGGCCCCCAGTGCCCCATAGTGTTTCCCTCGGGGATTCAAATTAAATTCCCCCCATGTATAGCACCACTGTCAGCCCGTTAATGAATTCCCATACCCTGACTTGAATCAAATTAATCCCCAATTTAATCCCATATAAATGGCTATGTCGTTTATAATGGAAAGACGGATGCTCAGTTGAAGGATTGAGGAAAGCTGCGAGGCGTCTATAGGGTTGTTGAGCAGATTATGGTGAAAGATGAGGGCTGTATGTTTTCCCCACTACAGAGTAGTCCCCTGATACACACTATTTAACCCTCGCCTGCTCGACGCTGACAGAAACATCACGGCGGTTGTCACTTAATATCCTTTCAGATTAAGGAGGCAACTGCCAGATTTATTAGTCACGACGGGCAGCCTTATCTTGAGGAGCCCAACGGAGAGATGCAATATGATAAAAATCAACACTTGACTGTCTTGTGTGAGAGGTGTGTCTGACATTGATGTATTTCCGAGCCATTTGGTTACAGTTAAATGGGTTCAGACTTGTAACAACCAACCCGTCTTTGTCATAATGTCAGAGACAGTTGCCTCTATATATTGATGCAAATTTCACATAGGGGATCCTTCATATGCAAACCAAGCATCAGTCAACTGCAATATATTGTTTACCTCCCTATTAGGATCTAGACGTAAAGACCACCACACTGATTTATTATAGTTGGTGTTGGCTCATTGGAAGGTAGTTTATAAAACAATCTATACAAATAGCATAGCATCACGTGACATGGATGAAATATTGCTAATGCTTTTTAGATGCAAATATGATGGCCCACTATTCTGTCACATGCATTTGTTTAAAGAAAAGCAAAGTCCAGATGGCGGCTCCCGTTTCAGTTACTGGTGTGTGGCTGTGGAGACTGGAACTGTTGGACCAACCGTTTCCGTGTTGTTTTTGGCCCTTTCATATAAGGGTCAGCAGAAAATGGAAATACTACCTGATCTACTAATAGAACAATGATGGTTATGACCAAGGCAGCCATTTTCTTGATCATTCTCAGAAAGAAAATGTGTGAAACGCCAAAAGGTGATCGATAAATTGTACGTTTTTTTATTTTTTGTATCTAACATTAATAATTAAGACTCAGATATTACCCTATATTTTTATTTCAGCGATATTGCATTGCATTGAAATTCAGTGTAAGGTTTGTTTAAGATGATGGAGTAGATGCTAACAGAGGGGGGTCGGATATATGGCTTCTATTCACTGGCATTGGTAGCCAGTGGTAGTTTGCTGGCATATATATGAGTGTGCTGCCGATCCAAATGTATGATATACTGTGTATAGTTATTAAGTAAGCAGTGGCATGGGATGGATATGAGGATGACAGCCGGTTCTGAAGTCAGTTTGGCAGTTCAGAGCACGGTTTGGAGCCTGTAAAGCCCGGTTCACCAAATGTCTCAACAGCTATGGTTTATTGAGGCATCTGTAAGCTTACTCATTTTACTGCCAAGCTTGGCTCGTGTACCTACCGTCATGGAGAGGGAGAAAAAAAAAAACACACAAAAGTTTTCTGTTTGCCTTCATTCCACCAAATCCTTGACAGCCGTGCTATAGCCCATCACTATTCACACCATTGTGCCGTCACAACAACTAAACACATCATTTGTGTTGCAGAAACTCATCCTGTATGTATCCAATACCAAATGTTTGGCGACTGAGCGTGGAGATGGTGGGGGCTGCATAATTTGCTAGGAAACATTTTACCGAACATTTGGTGATAAAAACGCCGGCGTCGGCCCCAAGGCTTAAAGCAATTAATTCAGGATCCTGACATAAACTCTCCAATCCTTTGACAGCTTGGAGCTGAAATAAAAATGCTAGTTCTCCTGGGAACGGCAGGAGATAGCCGGCTCTTTTCTGGACTGTTTGCTCACTGGCCCTGAGAGCAATCTTCCCCAGTCGGAATGAAATGCAAGGACACAAACAATGTACCGGCGAGAGAATGGGAGATGGGGAATGAACAGTTTGGACTATTTGCTCAGCAGAAGGGCAGCCACAATGGCCGGCCCATGGCTTTCCCATGCATCAAGCCTCTTAGTCTTAGGCCTCCCTTTGTTGCCTGGTTTCTTCTTCCCCGGGCCAGATAAGAGCCCAGCTGCCCTATACTTTTAATTCCCATTGTACACCGTACTGTATGGTCATTTATCTGTCCACATTCTGCCTGGCATCGTGGTGTTGTCTAATTGAACGGGTTATCGCGTGTGTATCGCCAGTCACCTTAGCATGTGCACTCATTTAGGGGTTGAATCCCTCTCTCTTAGCCATAAAAGGCAGGCTGGTGACTGGGGAGGGGGATAACGTCTGACCCTCTTCTTTTCTTAGAGGAGGCAGCACAAGTCAAGCGCAGAGTGCGATAACGATACCCAAGTGCTCTTTGCATACATTGACACCGTGTGCAAATTTTTTAAATTTTAAAGCAGTTGTCATCTACGAAGAAAATGAAAAAAATGTAATGGAGTACAGATCAGCGTGTGTATAAAAGTAATATATAGCGAGGAGTCCCATTTCTAGGACCTGACAAAGACGCACTTTGCCAGCCAAGGACAGAACGCTGCAGAGGGCTCTCGAGGGAGAAATGAGATGCAGTCATTATATGACCTAATGGCAACTCCAGTTAGAAGAGAGGGCAAACAGACCAAGAGTAGTGGCTCTGGCTGAGAGAAGGATCCATATTGTGCTCTTTTGTTTTGGTTTGTTGGTTTGTGTTTGCATACATTGACTAGTTCTTAGCTGAATGCGTATTCAGACTCAGTGGTTGTAACGTTGTCTGTATGGCAGGAACTGGAAGTACCGTAGTTCCCTGTTGAAGTCTGCCGGGAAAAAAATAACAATAGTAAATGTATCTACAAAAAAGAGCAGCGGGATGTCACGGCAGAACCAATACACATAAGACGAGGGAGCACATTCATGCATGTGAGCAGACACTTGCATAAACACATATACACGTGCACACACACACACACACGCACGCACGCACACACACACACACACACACACACACACACACACACACACACACACACACACGTGTGCCCATCCCCCTCTGTAAAGGTTGTGGTGTCAGGGACCCCCTGGGTGGCCAGACTGAGGATGATTTCTATTACTCACTATGACGTTGTGAAGAAAAGCCTTCCAGAAGAGACAGCAAACACAAACTTGATTCCATGGCCGTGTCCTCACTGTCACCTTTACAACCCCATGAAATCTCAGGGTTTTTTAATATGTTGTATTGAATTTTTATCTTAACTGTTTCTGAGTGATGTGCCTTTGTTGAAGAGAGCAACATTGTTTAGTGTGCAACCTCTTGGGTTGAAAAAAATCATAATTGAAACTGTTACATACACAGATGCTGCAAGAAAACATTTCTTGCACCACAGTGAAAACACAGCCTATGATCATTCCACAATGGTTTATTCTAATGACTAAGCTCTTAATCTGTCATATCGTATTTCAAAGAGAGGTGCTATTGCTGAGTAGCCTGGTTCCAGGAAGGAAATCTTTTTGTATAGGAGAGAAACCTTTTATATTAAGACAACTTTGTATTTACTGCTTGGCAAGGCATACAGAGTCCTAATCACAAAAAAGGTCAAAACTGTTATGGGAGCATTAGCTCAGAGAGCAACATCATTAAGAAAGAGTAAGTGCTTGTTTTCGTATACACCTTTGGTGTACCACCAGCGTTTAGGTAACATGTCAAACCTCAGGTATGGCAAGATAAATAGCTGTCTTATTCCTGCCTGTGAGAGCCAGACTCCTTGTGGGGTGGTGCTCTTAGCTTCACGCTCCACCAACACTGAAATAAAGCTCCGTTCAAGGCATTTCAACAGCGCTTAAGGTTGTCCATGGCCGTGTAATTTATGAGTTGAGAGGACTTCGTTGTTAAGTTCACTACAACCTACAATCTCCCAGCATTCAAGGGTGGAGAAAGAGCCAGTGAGTCATAGGAAACTTACAACACTCCTCCAATTACCTCAAACAATGTCAGTCTGGGGATACCTGCAGTATTGTGGTCCGTGCCAGGGTTCAGTCGCTAAATGTTGATTTTATGTGACCTAAAGTCAGTGGGCATACATGCACTGTAGCAGTCTAGGTGTTTTGTCACCTGTAGAGCGGTAGAAAGCTGGCAGGATACGGTCAGAGCCGTTCCCTTCGAGCCTGACAGCTCTTAGTGGGTGGTCATATTATTAACAGCGAGGTAGCCTCTCAGCGGGTGAATGAGATGATGCTCTTGGTATTTGTATTTCTAATATAGATTGTTGTGATATCAATAAAATGTCGGTGTCTATTTTTAATAATGTGATATACTTCAGACATTATTATTCTATACACAGTTTTTTCCAATTTCAATTTCCAGTTATTACAAAATAATTAAATGATTAGGCTCTTTTCTTTCAGTTTGAGTGGAAATTAGCAATGTTCAAATACTGCTTTCACAATATCAATACCACTTATAATGTTTATATTATAACCTGTTTCCCAGTCTTCCTAAAATGTTTTCAGTGAATAAAAATGTACCACCAAAATGTAACATTTTTTGAAAGTAAGTGAGTATTGCTACACTGATTTGTTCTAGTGTTATTTATATTTACATATCATGGGTTTGCTGTGTACATATGACTGCATAATAATGTTTTATTGCTTAGCCATCAAATAAGGAAATTAAACCCCCCATTATCAGGTTAGTTTTATCAGTGGTAAAACAAATTTATGATCAAATTAATTATTAGTTAGATTATGTAGTTTATATAGTTTATATTATGAAAATAAAAACAAAAAAAGGTCTGAATATCTTTTCTGAATTCTCCAGGAAAATGCAAGCAGATAAACTAAAAGGACATCATTAATAGAAATCATTTGGAAATCATGAATAATGTTTAAATGCAGGTTTAAATAAGGGTTATAAACTCAATATGTAATTGTCTTTGAAAAAAAACAACATTTTGTTGGGTTAATATTATCAATCAATCAATTATTATTGATTGTCTTGCAGCTCTATAAAGATTTGAACACAATATTATCACCACCAAGGTTTATCTTAGGCTTCATCTTTCATTGCTAAAAGTATTAAAGGTTTTTAATAATATTTGTTCTATGAAAACAATTCATGTATTATTATAAATACAATAAAAAATATTATTTAAAGAAAGATAATTTGGTGTGCACTTAATTCTGACCAAATGCAAACATGTCCACTTTACTGGGAGGGTTTTCCAAATAACGTTTACATAATAATTTAATGCCAACATTTTTAAAAACACAAACAAAACAAAACATTTAAAGATTTATGATGAAATGAAAACAACATTTTCTACACCACTTTATTGCTGAAAAATACATTTACATTTACATGTAAAAAATATTGCTGAAATATGTAAGAATGGTGTTTTCTTTATTGCATGATTATTTGATTGCATAAAAATGATCAAATTTCACACAATTGACACAATGTACGAATATTTAATGCATTGCATAAATGCTCGCAATTTTTTTTTCCCTTCTATTTGTGCTCGGATCTCTTCACATGAGGTCCGTTAAACACAATTCAGCGCTCAGCACAGCTAGTCCTGGCTATACCGTTCACGTTACCTCTCTGCCAATGTGTGAATGTCAACACCCTGTAAACACCTTTGACACACATGCTTGAATGCAGCGGGCGAGTTAACTAAACATTCCTGGGTGTTCCCCATATAGGTCTACCACTCACACAGCGAGCCGCATTGACCTGTCTCCCACGCTCCAAACTGCACCATCTCAGTGGAAAAGGAGCATCCTGTACACGTTTTCCTTTATTTCTATTTATCTTTTCCACATAATATACACATATAGAAAAAACATTAGATGATGGTCAAATAGCAATAGCAATAGCTCACCAGGCCATATCAGCTGGCAGTTTCCTCTCCGCAGTCTATGCATCTAAAAATGTGATGGAGCAACGCTCTATAAGGATTTGGGATTTTGGGAATATAATTCCAGCCCCGTGCTTATCGGCGCACCCAGACTATTTGAGTGTTTTGAGATGCGGGCTCCCTGAGGACGGATCGAAGGCGTCCTAGTAGAACTGCACATCAAATAAATAGGAGGATGGGATTTATGGAGGCTGTGTCTCTGTCAAACAGGGCTCTGCTGACTGAAGGGATCCCCATGGCCCGAGTGGAGGAGAGGAGGGAGAGGAGGCCTCGGAGGGAAGAGGGGTAGCTGGGGAAGGTACGGAAAGGAGAGGAGCTAAGCACTTCACTGATGTATGTATGCACACAGACAAACACACACACACACACACACACACACACACACACACACAGACACACACTCACTCGCACAATGTCCCTCTCAGTCCTGGGTTGTGACCGGCCCATGGCATCGGCCAGGTATGTCAACTATGTTTGCCAAGCCATCCATCACCTACCTTCCCTCCTGAAACAGGAACCTTTGTTTGAAGCATACAGTTGTTAAGCCCATCCTTTGACTCCGCTCGACCTAATTTATTTCCTTATAGCTGAGGCAAAGGATTTATTGGCACCTATGTTTTGTTCTTTATTTTCCTCTTTCTGTGGGCCGGGCAGTGTAAATGTGTTCAGGCTTTGGTAGAAACATGGGCTTGTTGTCACTAAGAGAGATGGTGAGCTACAGTTTGGGGACACCAATGGCCCTTATCATCAGTGACCAGGGTTAGCAAATAAACACACTATGGTGAAGTCAAGCTGCATGTAAGGAAAGATTTATGGCTGCATGACGTTCACGCTTGACATGGAGGTTATGTTTTGATTCTGTTTTGAAGAGCCCATGTATCGTGATAAATAGGACTGAAATGGTCAAGTACATAAAATGTTCTGATGCTTAGAATGATGAAGATTTACTATTTTGCAAACAAACCCATTCGTTATTAGCATCACGTTTCAGTTGTTTTGTGCACGTTATCTTTTTGAAAACCATTTCAATCCACTTACCTTCATACCAATTATTAATAAAGGAAGAACAAAACTATATTTGAAGCTGGAAATGTTGATATTTTAGAGGCTGGAATGATTCATAGGTTATCAACTGATGCTGAACTGATCCTAACACAAACATACACCTGAGTCATTTCATTTCATTTCATTGTTGGCCAGCCCAAGAACATATTTTGTGTGACTGAGTGAGATTCTGACATGAAAACCAATCACTAAAGTCTCAAAAGAAACCTGGTATGTTTGCTAAAGCACGTAAGCTGGAACTTTACTTCATCCCCTGAAACACAACCTTCATTTATCTCTTGACTTCTACTCCGTGCCAGACAGCAGATATCACTAAATGTGCTACGTTAATGATTGACCCACACTGCGCCAAACATCCTGCGTTGAGTGGCCACTTTGCCTGCTCTTGTACTACATTTTCAGCCGTAAATGTTTGTGGTCCCACTATCCTCTCCAAGTCCCATACAGTATTATTAGCATTGGGGGTTAGGGTGGGGTCGAGACTAACTTTCAATAAAGAACCATTGGCATGCTGAAGTTAATGCAAGATAAGAGTTTGTCTCAAACCCTTTTAGTGGTTTATAAGAATGTGGCTGTGTAAACTTAATCTCCCCTAAAGATAAATGTGGCCCTGCTTTGTGAAAGCAAGTTCATGGTTTGCTTTTTTCTGCCCTAAATCCCACTTTGACAGGCGTGAAATGAGTCCTGGACTTTTCATTGACAGTTCAAGATGGAGAGCAAACTGAGATTAGGGCCTGTTAATTAATTATAGGGAGGGTAAAGTGGCCCTCCATCCCATGAAAGACTTTTTCTGTTCATTGCCATCCTGCCAATCAGGCACAATGTTGAAAACATGGAATGACGGTTCCTGTTCAACACCACTAAAACATTCTCGTTATAATTTCGCATCACTATTATGTAACTTTGATATGCCACCACCATGTATTGACACTGCTCAATAACTCACTGCCACCAATCAATAGCTCTATGAAAGTTGCTGCATTCTGAATAACACATCCAATGGCAATACTGTTGAGTGAGATTAACCTTGTGTGTTCTCCTTATCCTCTACAGATGCACGTGGCTTTCGTTTGAAGGAAACTTTTCCATTGCTGCCTTACCACCTACTCTCATCACCGTAGTTCAAGGGACCTGAAAGCACTTTCCTGTTGATGTACTTGGCTATATCTGCATCTGACCTGTCTGCCATATGTAATATCAAAGCCTCTGTCAGTGTGGAACTGAATGGGAACAAAAGAGAGGCCTCCATTAATGATTAACTGTTCTAAAAGCCCCGGCTTTTGTATTCCCATGGTGCCCGGGCTATCTGGCCACCATGTGACATGCTCACAGCATTTTTCGAGCAGATTGGGGGAAAGCTAGTGAGCAAACACAGGTGCTTTGGAGCAGCGTTGCCGACGCTGTCAGGGACAACCACAAACAAGAGCAGCTATGCCTGGTTAAATGAATCCCCGCCCCCCACCCCCTCTGTCGCTAGCTAAGTTGTTTGCTAGCTCCCTAGCTCTCTCACTGCAAAGCCTTCCTTCTGGAGAGTCCCCTTGCCCCCCCCAAGTCCGGTGTCCACTACAGCCCTGCTCCACAACTTCTCACACCCTCCAAAGAAACAAACAAATAAAAGTGAGGACGGCCGACCACTTCTTTGAGGTGATGGCATTTGCTGTGGTCACGACTAGTGGGAGAGCAAACAAATTAATGGTGTTCGAGTTTTCACTTTCCAAACCAAACTAAATGTCTTTTAGTTCAAGTGGGGCAATTCCAGTGACCCTGGTGTCAAATGCTGTATAAGGGTTGCACACTCTTGCACTTCAAATGCCTAGAGGAGGCGATAAGAAATTAAACAGGACTTGAGGTTATACCGTATTGGCCTACATGCACCTGGCTTGTTTTAACACCCCCCCCACAATTGCAAGTAACAAATGAATCTTGAATAAATTGTGTGTGCAATAAATACCTGAGTATACTCAAAAGAGAACTGTCTATGTATTTTGACCACAAAGTTTGACGAGAGATGTATATAGCACTTAGTCTTTTCACCCCCAGGCTGACGGCTGTCCTGGGTGGTGTGTCGCTCAACTTTGATAAGACAATCAGATGATAGGAAGGCGTTATCTTAACACGGCTTTCCGGCTGGGAGACAAATGAACAGAGTGTGATAACAGGAACAAAAGCTTTGCTCTTATTGGATGGTCTCTCAAAAGAAAAAAAAATGGTCAGGATGGAAAATCCACAATAGGTGCAGTTCATTTGATTTTTAATTTTCTACTTGGCCTAGGTCACAGGGACACCTTGTTTTTATCACTCAAATATTTATATTGTATCTTTTGGGCATTTTGGTTTCATAGTCTGCAATTACCTGAGCCTATAAAGCAGTTATTATCACTGGAAAGATGATAAAATGTTTTAAAACAAACACTCCAAATCAACGGTAGAGGAAATGAAGTTGTAAAAGAGAGAGAGAGAGAGGGAGAGAGAAAGAGGTATAGAGAGACAAGGGTAAAGAGAGAGCGATAGAGAGAGATAGAGAGAGATAGAGAGAGAGGAGGGAGGTCAAAAGTAGTTTCCTCAGAGACCAGCTACTGATCAGTAAAACGCCACTTCTGTCTGGGTTCTCTGACTTTTGCAGCCCAATTCTCAGACTCAGAGAAGGGTGTGTATACTCAAGGATTCACTCAAGGCTTTGTTTGCTCCATTCTTAAAACATAATTGGAAAAAATATTGGTGCCCTGACATGAAATGTTAGAACTAAAAAAATCCTTGCAACCTTGTGAAAATTGTTTGAATAAAACATTTCTTTTCAAGAAAATGTGTCATGTATTATCTTGTACAAATGTGAAATACAATTTTTCTCCAAAAAAAGATTTTAGTTTTAACAGTCTTCTGTTGGATGTACTTCAATTGAGCTAAAAAAAGACACATTTTAAAGTCACCTTTTAGCTCCTCAAGCCATTCTTTCCGGGGCTATCAGAAAGGATCTAGAAACAGCAGAGGAGATCTATTCGGAGAAGCTCATCTCATCCCCTGTTCTGCTGCTGGATCCCTGCAGGGATTTAGCCTTCGCTGGCCGTGAGCTGAGTCTGATCAGAGGAGTTACAAATCCTCACTTTTAGGGGTCTTACTGTAATACACAGGCCTGTTGGCCACAGTAAAGCATGGGGGCCCAACATCTCGAGAGGGATTTGAGACAACATCTTTGTTGCCTCCTCATTGTGCCACGGCGAAAGTCGTCCAGCCCATTGTCAGACCAAACTCGGCTCAGACCTCGGCTCAATCAAAGAAAGTTTTCCAGTAATGAGGTAAGACATGAAAGCTCATTGAACGCAGCGACATGTTGAAAGGCCCTTTTGATCTTGCCGGGCACAATGGTAAAATTTGAAAAGAGCAAAGTGTGCTTTAAGCAGCAATGCACTGCATTAACCCCTTGTCTTTTGACAGGCCTACACCTAAAACCAAGTAATATTCCATTCCATGGAAAATGTAATTCATGAGTAATACCCTCCTTGACGGGAGGCGACCTTCTACCTGCTTTCTTTTTGTAGACTGATCAAGGAATGGCTAGAGTTGGCCTCTATTCAAAGCTTTGTCATAGTTACCGAAACTTATTGTTGGTGTGTTCTTCTGAAGTGTATAACACACTTATTTCTCAACATATTTCTCAACATTCTCACAGGATAAACCGTAGGACTAGCTATAAAGCAGCATATCAGACGATGACACAGGTATGAGCTGTCATTCAGGGACAGTGGGATCAAGACCACAGAGGGACCGTGAAATCCCTACAAATCAGTTCTAACCCATGCAGCACAGAGAACAGTACTTCAAAGTCGACCTTCTTGTTTTATGAAGAGTGATAAAACCTTAATGGCGGTGTGTTGGGAGGTGGCAGCTCAGCCAGCAGCCAGCTACGGCGTCACGGGTCAGCGCAGGGACGACTCCTTCCCCAGTCTCTGTTAACTAAGTGGGCCTGGCGCTATCTCTGCCCATCAGCCAGCCAGTCTGTCGTCTCCCCGGAGAGCGCTCATAAATTATACCTTCCTTGTGTTTTCAGAGACCGGTTATAGAGTGGGCAACTCCTCGAGGGTAACTGGATGATGCTTAGAACGAGACAAATAAAAATCTGTACGTTCAGCTACTGTTAGCCTGGCAGACTGTGATTTAAAAGCGCTATAGAAACTGTCCTATTGACAGAGAGCAGGTGAAGGCTGTACCTCTCATGAAGTGAGATTATCTTCCTATGACACGGATCTGATTCAAAACCATAGAGCTCAGGAACAGGTGTGGCCCGCCTTTAGCTAGCTCGACGGCCAGAAAGAGTCACCCAACCTTCAACAACATTCTCCACCTCCACCCCCGCCCCCTCCACAACTGGTATATCAGCTGCCTGCTCTCCTCTTAACACCGCCTCCCACCTATCCGCACACACACACACACACACAGACACAATTTCTACTGACGTCCGCCGCCGTGAACCATCAGCGTTCACTTCCCACATGGAGCTAAGACAAAGGCGGTCTCCCGAGGCAATGGAGAGACTCTGAACGCAGTCTGTTCAGGTGGAAGTCCTCTGGGCAGCCGTCGTCATGCCTGACGTCCAGCGAATGACGCCCCCCTAGTAGCGCCAGCCCACGTCCGCCAAGCTTCCCATTGTTCCAACAACCCTCTAGTCACTGACTCATCTTAGCCCCTTATATGAGTACAGCCTGTGTCCCTTGTGTTGAGTTACAATTAAGTCAATATGGATGTATTGAACCCCAGCATATGAGTCAAATCATACAAGAGGATGGATGTTATGGCCATCTCAAAGGGGCGGTGAAAATTACACTGGTGATTTGCCGCCCGGGAGGTAAACAAAAGGATAATATGGGTGTAATAATGTCCAGATATGGTGCAAATGGGGAGTTTTGTTGGCTTCCATTGGTATGAAAAGACAGCGTGTGCTTGTGTTTGCGAGCATCCTGCAAGAGGGAATTCAGATGATGTGACATATTAAAACCTGTATGCCAATAATGTTTGTGTGAATGTGTTCATATGAGAGCATATGTGCCTTGGATGGGTGCATGCATGTGAGTGTGGGACAGCTGCTGCTGGTTGGCACGCAGACACACACACACACACACACACACACACACACACACACACACACACACACACACACACACACACACAGGTAGCAGCTGGGCAGGCTCACCTGTCATATTAATAAAACCAGACAATCCCTTCCATCAGCGGCACAGCAGCAGCAGAGGCCCGGACTAAAGCAGACAGAGAATGATAGAACAAAAGAACAGAGAAGAAGAGAGAGAGGGAGCGAGAGAGAGAGAGAGAGAGAGAGAGAGAGAGAGAGAGAGAGAGAGGTGAGGAGGCATGAGGGAGAAAATGAGCAGGATGGGAGGAGTTTAAACATTTTTTTAATGCACACAAATCAGACAAAATTTGAAAGGAATGCAAAAGAAATCAGCAAACCAAAAAAATGAAAAATGTTAAGGTGATGAAAAAAACTTTTACAGGAAATAAATATAAAACGTAAATACAAATTGAACCCAGAATTTTTTTTTTTTATACAAGTCAGTCTGAGCGATCAGACAAGAGGATTGGAGGGCAAAGCTTTGGATGATAGAGCGATGACAATACTGATAAGATAAGAAGACACTTTGGAGGCTTTCTGATTGTGTGTGTGTGTGTGTGTGTGTGTGTGTGTGTGTGTCTCGTCTGTGTCTGTCTTCATGAGTGTGTGTCGATCTGAGAGTGCATGTTCCTGCTTGCATGTGTGTGTTCTCTTGGCATCAGAAAAGGCCTTGGACGAAGTGAGAGGGCCCTAGGGAGAGAGAGACAGAGAGAGAGACAGAGAGAGAGACAGAGAGAGAGAGAGAGAATGGAGGGGGGTAGAGAGAGAACAATAGGGGGGTGGTGGAAAATGACAAGCCTGGTAAACGAGGGCTTCCTGAAAGCACCACATCTGACAGGGCGGGTTGTGCCATACAGACAAGGCCATCCTCCCCATCCATTAACCCCTGGAACGCCTAGCTGCCCGGCTAGAGCTGATTCATTGAAAGCGCTGACGGCTGCTCCATGGGTGGGATCCCGTGTGTTTACTTTTACCTGTAGACTTAGAGGACTCATACTAAAGCCAATGAAGGATCTAATGTGTCATAACTGACAGCATAATGAAAGCACTTTCATGGATCCTCAAGCTCACCTGACAACCCGGGGAGACTGAAGTCGATTAAATCTATTACTGTCAGTATATTGGAAAAGAAATAGATTTTATTCCCACAGTCTGATTCACACTCTTATACCAAATTACATGCATTCATCCTGAATTGTTGGTATCCTGACAGCCTCAGAATCAAGCGAGTGTGAATAGGCTGGTTACCTACATGGGTGAATTGTCAAAACGTGTCCAAGGGGAGAAGTAGGAAATGCTCCATAAAGAATCTTTTGAAACGGACTGACAGCGCCCAGTGAGTGAGCGTCAATTTATGGAGGCAGGCACAAAAAAGAAAGTTCCCAGTGTTCATCGGAGGCCAGTGAATCCAAAATGAACTCTTTTTATGAGGCTGACTTTGCCTCCGTGATGGCGCGAGCACAAAGCGGCCAACAAAGGGCGGCAGTAAAGGGGGAGTTGTGACAAGATAGCGGCACAAAGAGAGCATCAACTTTCACGTGGCTTGAATGCAGGCAGGAGCCCGGCCCAGCTGTTTTTAATGGCGATGCATTGACAGGAGGGGAGGCTATTTTTAACCGTGTGCACTTCTTTCAGACGATGCACACAAAACCCCCCTTTCACCGAGCTTTGTCAGTAACCTGCGGTGACCTGCATTCAAGGCTGCGTCAGGGTCCCCTGCACAAAGGATGCTGGAAGAGCGGGGTGCAGGAGATGTCTGCAGCTGGATGTCCAGTCCAGACCCTGGAATCCCCCACTGGACCGCCACAGACCGCCACTAGACCGCCACTAGACCGCCACTAGACCCCCACAGACCACCACTAGACCCCCAGGATGGACAACACCGTAAACACGTCGGGGTCCTATAGGTGTTGGAAAAAAGTTAACAAAAAATACGTTAGGTCATACATACTAAATTTCTTACTCCATCAAACACCTTAAATGCGTGTATATGTAAACACACACACACACACACACACACACACACACACACACACACTCACACACACCCGCACAAAGAATGTACAAACAAGTCTGGAAACAAAGGGCTCTTGTAACAGGGCTTGGGATCTTGATGAAAAATTCAAACAATATTAAATGGGTAGTGTCAACAGCAGACACACTTCTGGTGAGGGCCCTCCAAACAGACGGAGTAACTCAGCACACACATTACGCCCGCCACAGTTCAACCTCTTAGTGTAATGATGATGGCTGCTTTAACTGGGGCACAGCTTTTAAGACCCCGCTCCTGCAAACACTCTCCCAGGATGGAGGGTTAAAAAAGCAAAAGGGTTATAGCGGCAAAAAAAAAAATGGGAGCGAGGAGTCGCCGTGTCCGGGCATGTCATTTCCCCCTCAGTCTTACCTGCCAGCTAACGTCACGGGTCACCTGCGTTCCCTCCGACCCGTCCTCCCTCCCTCTCTAGTGACCACTTCATCGGGAGTCGCCCTCCTGAAAGACGCAGATTAAGATATCAGTGCTCAGGGATTCCAACTGTCCTCCTCCACAACACGGAGCAGTAATGCCTCCTGACAGGCCAGCTTTAGACCGAGGCATTAGATTCTCACATCCGTCAGTGATCCCTCATCTCAGGGAGACGGAAAAAGAAACAACTCACATAAATATGTGGACCCACCGCAAAGGAAACGGAGCACGTGAAGAGGATGTAGGACCACTTTCCTGAAATGTCGAGCGTGTGTGTGCTCATGTGTGTTTGTTTGGAACTATAAAAGAGAGAAAGCAGGAGAAAGTGTGTGTGTGTTATAAGTGTGTATCCATTTCCATGCACACATGTAAAAAAAGTATTTCCCTTAAGAGTTGGCAGATGTAAACACCATATCCCATTTATAAAAGCTCATATCAGGTTTATCAGATATATAGAGCTAAATATGATATATAGCTAAATATGATAGCTGGGATATATACGGATATTAGTTGGGATACTGAGACATGTAAAGCCTATTGACAGTTGTTTTTTGCTTCTGTGGTAATATTTGGAATAGTGTGTTTATCCATGTATACGGATGTGATCGGGATAGGAGCAAACAGCTGATCATGAGTAAGACCTTAACTGGGACAAAGACTACTAGTCGTAATAGTGTGTGCATTTAGCCACACTGCAGGGTCAGTGGCTCCACCACCACCTGTAGGCAGACAGCGCTGCTCTGCACTGGGCTGACTGGGAGGGGCCAGACTAGCCGTGGTCAGACACAGGAAGCAGAGGGAGCAGGTGCACTGTTATCACCTCCATAGAAAGGTAATGGAGCAACAGCACAATCAGCAGGAAATGAAGCAGCACAGCCGAGCCTGAAACATCCAACAATATTTTCCCAATGTATCGCTCCTACTCTGATGATCAAGTTGATCTCTCAGTTGATGGTAACCGATGTTCACTTGTAACTCTTAGAGGCGATCATGGAGGGACAGTTAATTCACTTTATAAGGGGAAAATATTCCAATTTCTGTGCCGTACACTAGTACCCCTTTTGTTTATGAGCGCTCTGTGTAGACTCAAAGTGGTGTGACATTTACGGGCGCCTGCTTTGAAGAGGAGCCAATTACTCTCCGAGCAGTAAAAGAGCCACCTGCCTAGCCTCACCTGCCCTTCTGTGAAGGCTTAGCGAATAAAAAACTCCCAAGTTCCAGCGTCAGCTCTACCCTGCCCAGTAGCTACTGTACTGTGCAGCACACCTTCAAAATCCCCCCAATTTTGGCTCTTGCAACAGACAGAAGGAGGATATAAAGAAGGAGAGCTGTTTTCTTTTCAGTGTCTCCCCTCGGCTAAGTCTGGGGTAAGCCCCCTAATCCTGCTTGGTGTGATGACTCACAACGGGTGTGGCCAATGTGTTCCCAAAGATATCTTTTCCACTGTGTGAATATCAATAGGAATGTTTATGTTGGCTTGGTGAATCATGTTGTGTGGCATGTAATAGTTCCTAATGCGCTGCTGAATATGTCACCTGTGTTTACCTTTATAATATACGTTCTGTGCGAAGGAGAGAAGACAACAACAAGATCAACAACACCTAAAACATGTCATTCAGCATGATGTTTATTCCCTTGTTTGGTCTCAACCCAGTTATGTATTGTGTGTGTGTGTGTGTGTGTGTTTGGGTTTGCACATACGTGTGTATATATGTGTGAGAGGGAGAGAATTGGGCCAGTGTCCCACCTAATTGTTATTGCGTCTGTGTTTGGCCTGGAGACAGTCGATAGGAATCAGCACTGAGCCTGGGGGGGGGAGGGGGGGGGGGCTGTTTCTCCCACTTCCCAGTGTCTTAGTTGTAATGCATCCCTCCACTAACAGGGATCAAGGTATTAGGGATTCAGGTTATTTGTATTGATTTTATGTGCTGTCATGCTGGGCTCGAGGACGCCCTCATATTTGTGGAAATTGCAAATTCCACCTCGGAAATGTCACCGGCGTTAAATCTCTTCCTGAGTGGTCAATATGGGACCCTCGCTCTAGTCCGACCGCGTTTATTAAACAGAGACCGAGTGTTCCCTCGGTTACCATGACGCCGCGCGTTGCGGGATGGGATTGGTCCAGGCTCGATGGTAACATGGGAGCCGAAGAAGTCAAAATTAAACATCAATAACTTTTGATACGATCGGGGTCTATGGTATTGAGATTGCGCCCGTACACGGAGAGTCTACCTTGGATTAGGTTCACCGCAGGGAGTCAGGCTGAAAGACCATTATTATAGAGGTCATTTTGAAGACCTGCATCCTTACTTACTGTAATAAATCACAACATTGTATAAAAGTGCTTCGATGCAACCTGTAAGGTATTATAAAAAATAATTGATCCTATTCCTGCTAGTAATATTAATAATACTAGTAAAACTCACAGACTAAGGTCAGTGTGTCGTTCTTCCACGAGGACTCTTCAAGGTCCATAAAGGCAAACCGCTTTGTTGCATCTGCCAACATTTGCAAGCCATTATCATCTTTGCTTTATCCGTGTCATAGCAAATGTTTCTCTTTCTCCAGTGTTTACAGGAATGGCCGAGCACCCCCTCCTCTCTCCATTCACCACAATCAAATTTACTCTGGCTTGAGTACACGTTTAGTGGGGACCATTTGTTTGAGGCAAACACTTAGGGCCCTCGTATGTCATTGACCAATGTCCACAAATATAATCCTATCAAGTTCAATCTCAGAATGTCCCGCGCCATTGTTTTCCTAATGCAATAAATGAAAATAATCCCATCTGTCTTGCTTTAATATAGAGGCATCTCCTTTTGAACTTCCTCAAGCCTTCGCGCTTCTATTTGTACGAGTGAGTCTGGACAAACTTACTGATGATATCGTGATGGGTTTCACAAACACTTAAGCCCTACTGTTGACATCCACCATGCTTTAAGTATTTACAGTACAACTAGAGGAGCAGCAGCGGCTAACAAACACGAACCAGGCAGGGCAGACGGCATGTGTGAACGCACCCTTTCTGCTTGTTGATAAACCCCTGCTTCTTTGCTAGCCCTCGGTTGACATGTACCTACAGCGAAAGCCTTAACAAAACAAGCAGGACCCATGTAAATATGCAGTGCCCAACAGTGGCACACGCAGTGTTGGCTTACATACTGCTAGTGGTGTTTTTCTTTTTACCTCCAAATTTGCTCGGAAAACTAATCATGGTCTGATAAAGCCCATGGTAAATATGGGAGGGATTGACACCCACATGTCAAAGTTTACATAGCTGGACCAAGTGTACATATAGGGCCGGGGAATCTGGGGGCCGAGCACGGCTGGACTGGGCTGGCCTGACCTCGGTAGGTCTAGGCTGAGGAGACAGACACTTTGTGAGAGGAGACATAGAGGAGGAGGATTAGTGGAGGACCTGGTCTGGGGACTTGCTTGAGGATACACTATCCCCCCCTGCATATTGTGGGTTTGGACAGCATCATCGGCATGATGAGTACACATAATGAAATCCTATCTTCATATCTATTATCAAATTATCTATTCTTAATAGATAAAGAGTACTTTTACTTTTTTTGGGGTGCATCATGGTTAGGATGTCTCTGCCGGTTATCTCTCAAAATACATTGAAATGAAGAGCGTTGATAGCTTCCTCCTTGCCAGTCTCTGTCAGCCTTCCAATTGTGTGATAATCCACAGCAAAGACAGTGCAGCTAACAGAAAAGGTTAACCCTTGACTGATGTGTCTGATGTTAATCTATAGATCAATTAGGGAGAGGCACACTGGGTCAAGCTACAGATATTGCAGAGGCTATTAGTTCCCCTATCTGCCGTTATTACACAGTCACATGCTCAAACATTGCGCTGGGTTGGTATGCTAGGCACAGATGCCTAGGGTAAACAGACAGGCCTACGTGGCTTGCACAAAATATTGATCTGACAGCAGATGGGAACCTTGATATCAGCCATTCAGTTTTTTCCGTTTTCTGTGTATTCTTGTGTGTGCATGTGTTGGGACATTTGTGGCAAATGTGTTTTTAATGGCACATATTGTTTGTTTAAAATGCATTAATCGAGAATATTTCTCTTCCAATTTTAGTTTTAGCATGTGATGCTACGTTCCGTTATATAGCACAAGAGCGTGTGTGGGTTTACATTTTGAAATATTTCTACCTGAATATGATCATTTGGAATTTGAGACACAAAGTGGTTATAATATTTTGTCCAGAGTTTGTATTTTATCTTTTATCATCTGTCTCTGTTCATCAAAGGCACATCGCCTTCAAAGATGCAATTTAGGCAGATTAAGTGTTTTCCCAGCCCTAACCCTAAAATTAGTTTCAGAAAAGTTGCAAAACCCATGTTGAAACGGGACCTTTGTCCACTCTAATTTACAAGATAATAGAGAAAAGCTACTAGATGTAAGCTGGATACAAGCAAGAGTCATGAGCTGCAGTTCACATTTTGAGATTTACATTTTATAAGACATTCTTTGACTTTGTTCAAACTGAACTTTTGCTCGCCTTGATTATAATCTGATCCTAGAGGCATATTTTCTCTCCAAAATACCAAACAAAGCATGAAACACACGCATCAGCTTCTTTTGTTGCGTTAAGCTGCGTCTAAAAGAGGGAAGGGTTGTCGGTGAGAAAAGATGGATTGAAATTTTCCATTACTTCATTCAAAGCTTCCCTTTCAGTGCCACTGAATTAGCTTGATGGTAAAATAACTATCTGGAGATAAAATGATGCCTTGTCTCTTGCCTTTGCAGAATGAAAGAATCAAGTTCTTAAATCCCCCTTTCGAGGGATCTAGTTTCATGCATGTTTTGGTTGATCAAAAAGTCTCATGCTGGGAACAATGTCAACATTAGCGACCCAATTATTGCTGAGGGATGGCCCTTTCTTTACAAAGCTGGCAATAACACTGCAGCATCACGTCATAACTAAGAAATGCAAGTGCTCTCAAGAGTTATGAATAGCCGATCTCTATATATGAAATTTGGATTTCTATGAAGGGTGAGGCCGGGTCACATATTTCCACGGACTATCCCCGTGCTCCACAATACGGACAACTTGTCCAAATAGCATTGATGGCGTAATCCAGCATTCCTCAATCCTAAAACCTCATCGGATCATCACAGCGGGGGGTATGGAGGCATATTCATGACTAATTATGTTTCTATATCTTCCTCCTCTCTGCAGTCCAGAGCTTCATGGTGTGCTCTGGCCCTGGGGATCAATCACTCTGAGCTGCCTGGCCAAACACCATTGACAGGGCAGACGCAACACAAAGCTGGTCCAGCGCCTCCATGGCATGCCGCCATTCAATTAGTCTTGGTCAGGGGGAGGCGTGATTATTCCAAAATTAGTGATTATTTCCCTGGGTAAACAGGCCAGACTTGGGGTGTGTCATCCCTTGTGCGCCTTTGCTGGTCACTGGGCCTCCACAAAGGGGGCTGGGGCCTGGAAGAGAGACCAGGGCACAGAAGGCTGCTCCTGCTGAAAGAGCAGCCCACTCCCCTTCTCAGTGCCGGACCCCTTCGGCTCGACGCAGCCCTCCCTGATAAAGTGGTATTTCCCGCATACAAAGGAGGCATCGGGCTTAATCCTCGGCCAACCCACACCCCTTTCTTTCTTCCCAGCAAGGGAGCACAATGAGCGCGGACCTTGTCTTAATCCAAAAGGTGGGCTATCACAGTAATCTGATAATACACGCTGATCAAAGTCTATTCAATGCTAATCAGGACAACAGATCAGTATTATGATCTAATTAGAGACACCGTATGTGCCACTGGGGGGAAATGCCAGAGCATTGTAAGCCTCAGAGAAAGGCTTTTAAATGCTCGACAAGAACAATGGACTGAGTGTAATACTGTAACATAATCCCGTGCTGGCAAAATAACCGTATAAAGGCACATTAAATGAAATAGATTAACAATAATTGAGGATCTTGCATCAAGCCGTGAATCACAGAGGATTATAACGTTCCTCTACACTCACAGATGAGTCAATGTGTAGGTGTGTCGGGTGTAAAAAAAGACCTGGCTTGACTGTAGCCCTGCTCGCAGGCTCTACGCGGGTTTCATTGCAGTTCCACACGGCAGCCAAGAGGCCACGTCTGACACCGGGGAAGATGAACAGGTCACAGGTCAGCCACGGTAGCGCAGTGTCTCACAACATGTCGTAGGCTGCACCTTCGATTCCCAGTTCCGGCCACAGTGAGAGTAGAGAACGGCGCTATCTTTAGCAGATGACAAAAGGTGAGTCATTGAGCCCTCTTGATAGTTTGACTTGTGTACGCCCATTCTGTACTGTCTTGTTGATTTTGCCACTCACGGTATGCCCAATTAGCCATGAGCTATTAACAAAGCACCAAATCAATTACCCACTTGCCTCTCGGAAGTTGTTGTCCTCCTTTGGGGAGGCGCATCAGTCACGCCTTGCCTGCGGAGTGATCCCCTGCAACTCCAGAAACCTGGGTGGCCGCGGCTCTTTCAAAACAGCACAATACATTTGGTGAACTAAGTCTACTATAACAAGGCTCCCAGCGATGGCTAATCCTATCAAAATGGACTCCTTTACAAAAACAATGAAAGCAAGTGCCCGCTAATGACAGTGATATGTTACGCATGGAATGCAGGCAAGGCAGGAATCAGTGTGCGATGAAAATGCCTTGTGCGACGACCGACATCCTTTCCACCTGGGCCTAAAACAACAAAGCCGTTTTCGGATTCGGCAATGTTTAGATACTTCTTAGCTACGAAAATAAAGGCCAGATGTGCAGGCAGGATTCTCATGTGGCTACATGCAAGCTACTTGTATGCGACGACGAAAGGCAGCCTTGTCGACAGCCACTGCTTTGCAAGCTGACTTTCCCTTTCAGACAGTGTACAAAGAGAGGTTTAACCCTTTAGTCCTAACAAAATGTACAAACATCAGAGACACCGTGGAAGTTGAACTTGGCAGAACATCAGTTAGATGCTGTTTATGTGTGTAATAATGGACAATAGCTAATACATTTTTCAAATTATACAATTTGAGAGTTCGGTGTTTCAAAGCTGGCATGTCCAGACAACACGGCAGATAAACTGGATTAGAGTCGCAGTACAAATATGACGACTTTAAATGAGTCAAATAGAAAGTGTTAGACAGGCAAGTGAAAAGACAACCGCGGAGCCCAGAGCAACGACCGGCGCTCCTAACTTGCTTGAAGTTTGGACGTTGTCCTGAGTGGGTCAGCTCAGTGCACCGCCCCCACCCCCATCGCTAGCCCAACTCCCACACACACACAGGCAGGAACAAAAAGACCCACCTCGGTGTGGCCCTATCAATGTCACCTGCTTTGTGTGGCAGTCTTTCAGGGTACATGAAGTGTCTTTAGCCACAATGAGATCAATAGCGTGGCCAATTGTGGAGCAGCTAGCGGCAGCCGCAGCCACACAGGGCTGCAAGACAGAAAAGATAAAGCTGATGAGACTTAACACATTGTCAGATCTGTATCTTTGATCTACTTGTGCGCGGCTCCTTTCATATATATACATTTTCACTCCAGCTTCTCAATTGTGTTTACTGCGTATGAAATGTTATATTGCAGTAGAGGAGAGATATTGATGTGCCATATCTCCATATAGTTAAAAAGCCCCCGAGGACCCTTTAAAGTTTTCTGTGTACTCTGCTGAGCCGCATCTTTCCTGACAGTGACCTCAGTCAGCCTATTGGTACACTGGCTTGGACAGGTCAGTGCCATTGATTTCCCATTCCCTCTTGGCACAATGAAGACTGTCAGCGAACCACTGGAACATGTCCTTGACCACAGTGTAACCCACGCTGCTTTATCCTCTACAGCTATTTTGGAGCCGCAGTGATACAAGAAGATAGCATATAAGCCTTGTACTAGTCTATGTTTGGCTGTAACCTAGTCAAAGGCATGTTTACACTACTATAGTAAATTGTTGCATCCAGTAAAATGCAGATTTCCCTGTCCATTACTATTACTTTGATCATTTCCTTCTGTAATCACGTAAAAACCGCAGGTGAATATACCATTATAAATAATCAGAGACCACCAAGTTTGTTCGACGTCAGAAGTTTCTCTTCTTTTTTTCCCAACAGAAAAAGCCCAGGCCTAATTTGCCATCATCAGCTTCTTTTGTTCAAACAGGGGCTGGTATTTGAGAATAATCCTCCTCCCATAGATGGAAGAGTGTCTCGACAGGCAGCGGCAAGACTCTGTCAAAACCTTTTCCAGGGGCGAATCTTTGTGAGATCTGCCATGTTCAAGGCTGAATAATGTCGTCTTAATGACAAAACAAAGGATGTAAACTTGCCGACCCAGGAAATGTGTAATTAAGGTCCAGGCCAGCAGCCTTGAGATACTTATTGTGTTTATTTTGCTGTTGTCCTGAGTGCTTTATCTCACTGCGGTACTCTCTGTTGCCGTAGGCACATTTTTATAGCGTGCTCTCATTAAATGTCATTATCTCAAAATTAGTTTTATTAACCGTTTAGCTGTTGAATGCTGCAAGTTTGCTAATATTTAGCAATACAATATGAAGTGCCCCAGAATTAGAAAGCCAAATAGATGCCTTTACTTTATATTCAACATCTAGTTGTCCTTCCAAAATGCCATGTGTAATGTCATGCAATATCTGACAAAATGACCTTAATTTAAAGGGCTGGCATTGATGTCAACACCAGGTAAATACCAAGTTGCAAATGTGCATTGATTGTTTAGATGCTCCAGGTGACACTTTGTCAGTAGAGAGAAGTTTTGTTTACCTCTCAAATTTCACAGAATGTTGAAGGGGCACTAAAAACTGTTGACAAATGACTAAATTGTCTGTGCTATAAAAGGGATTGTGCATCAGGTCGGATTCATCACGTCTTTTTAACGAATTGAGATACATCATCATGAAATATAATCTATTTTAAATCACAAAATGTGAAAGATAGAAACATTCCTCCACAGAAAAAAGACTAATTTCAAACACATTATAGGGGAGGAGAAGAGAAGAAACATTTCTCTGAATTCTCTGAAAACTGTCCAAATTCTCGCTGCCCTTACATTCAACGTTAATTGTAGCAGAGCTGAATTTCACTTACAGAAATGCATAGTATCCTAGCATCCCTGCTATTCTCCTGGTTGTCTCACCAACAACTGAAATGCCCTCGGTGTGAAGCATAATTCAATAAGGAGCACGTTAAAGAGATGCAAATGAGTCAATACATTTACAGCATATTTGAGGAACTTCATTCAGTGTTTTGATGTAGACAATCCTTTTGTTCTCTAAAATGTACAAACTATTCAAAAGATTTCCTTTGTCCTTAACCTTTGTAAGAAAGTGGAGAAAATATTTGGAATGCATTAAGTTCTGAAAACGGGCTGTCATGGCCGACAATGACGGGTAATAGATGTTAGCATTGATGGCAAAGGGGACAAAAAGAAGCGGCTCTCTGTGGTGCACAAACTGCCTGGCACAACTAAAAATGAATCCATTTACTTCAGACTGTTTACTTTGTACTTTTGGCTGTAAAGGCAAAGAAAATAAAAAACCTCCAATTCACGAGGCGCAGGAGCCAAGGCCTCAACTTCTCTTTCACAGGCCACGTTTTTTCAGCTTTTTAAAAACTCACACGCCAAGCACCCTGGCACCAAGCGCTGACAAGAAGCAGGGGAGAGAGAAAAGAGGGAGCGAGGAGACAAAACCAAACACAAAAACAGTAACATCTGCAGGCGCTTCCAGCCAGACAGTTTGATGTGAATAACTCAGCACTTCGTGCCCTGACCTTGGCGAACAAAGGGGGTGGGGGGGGGGGGGAGATGCCTCAGGAGCAGAGCGGGACACCCCGGGAGGCGAGCGTCCCCACAGAGCACCCTCGCTCGTTTCGCTGAGCTGGATTTATTGTCCCTCGGTCCGGGGCGGAGAGGTGCCACCGGGGCACCCAGGCACCGCATGCCACTTGGACTGTCATAGTTTCGGCACAAAGATGGCTGCTTGACAAATGAAGCAGAGCGGCGCAGGAATAAAACATCAATTTCAGAGTGGTGCACTGGGATCACCGTGCCATATGAATGCAGATCAGGGTCAGGCAAATAACTATAGGAGTGCCGTTTAAAGAGATTGGTAAATGTAGAGATAGATCAATGCAGGGGGGAATGGATGAATATTTATCAATCCTGCCGGAGGATGCTAATGCACATACGCATTTATTTCACCTCAGCCCAAAGTTAGAAAAGGCAAATTCCTCCCCATCAAAATCAAAGGAAGACACAACAAAGCAACTGTGTACTTCAAGACTTAAATCTTACAAGTTCCTAATCCTTCTGAAGTCCACACGGGACCTTTGGTCTCCATGGCAACGCCGGGGCATTCAACCAAGTGATTGCCTCCAATGAATTTCAGATAAGACAAAATGGAAGTGAATTGATGTGATTTTAATGCAGAAGTGAGCGGTGGAGGGGTGGTCCACTCGGTTCATATTTGAATAAAGCAAACAGAGCAGACAAAAGGCTGACAGCCGTAAATGACATTGTCAGTACAAAAATTATCAGCCAGTTTACAATCTGTTTGCTCATGTAGAACAAACAGAATGTGTGTGGCATCCCCGGGCTTTGTGAATGGCAGGGCCGGCAGCCGGCGGCGGGAGAAAAGCAGATATCAGCTCCCCCTGCAGCCCTGCAACAATTAGATAGCAATTTGACAGGCACACTCAAAATGTGAGTTTGTTGTTCTCTACCAAGGGCACCACATCTTTTTTTTTTTTTCCTCAAAAAGGAAATACATTATTGAAGCATTGGCCACAAAGACAAATTGTGTGACCTATGGCCAGGGGACTTGCAGGGTGGGATATCACAGGCGTAGGGAGACACATTCCAAACATAAGACCCTCAGTTACCTAGCGAGGACTCAAATCAAGGTCCCCTTTTCTCCCTGCCCCTCCTTTGGTGGTAGGGGACCAACAGGGAGATCCTCCTTAAAGACAGCCCCGTTAGGCCCCGTTCCCTCCCTACTGCCCTTTGTTGTGTTTTGTCACTTGTTTTGTTTTGAGCTTGTTAACTTCTCTATAGCCGCACGGACAAGCAGCAGCTGCTGAGCTTGCGGTGGGCCGCAAGGCATCAATTTTACCCCTGGACAAGGAGTGAAAACAGGCAGGGCTTCGCTTTTGACAGGACCTTGAACCTTCCCGCTGTAACACTGTCGGTCCACGTTGCCAAGGAGCCACACCACGAGTCCGGCCCAGACAGTGACCACAAAATGGAGTCAAGGTGCCAAAGGACCACAAGCAATGTCACCACTCACACATAATCCACTAGACCTTCTTTAAAATATTGGATTCCACGGATTCCAGTATTTTGGAAAATGCCAGCTCTTTTTTGCAGGATGATTTTTATTTTTTTAAACTGCACAGCATAAAACATCAAAAAAACTAGGTTAATGATCTCTTGTATTGTGACCCAGTGGAAGTTCTGGTATGTGCAATGTATGCAGAGAATCAGCTGCAGTAAACAGAGCAGGGTCAGGGCCATGGTCCAGCTGAAACGTCGAGTCTAGCTAAGTTGAGCTGTTATAGCAGACCAGTAAAAAGTAGAAGTAGGAGGATGAGGGATGAGGATGAGGATGAGGCCTTGTCAAGCAGAAAACAACATCAGCTGAATCCTATCCAGGACTATACTGTGTCAAACTCCTCGCTGCATAAAAACAGCATGTGATAGTGTTAATTGATATTCTTCTCAAGATTCTCCTCACTGTGCTGTGAGCCCTGGTCTGCTCGCCGGCTGTGGAGACGCCGTTTAGTCTTATTAAAAAGTTGTTTGATTAGCCGGCCCTGGAATGGAGGCTGTGGAAAGGTCTGGCAGCGGCAGATAAAAGGGGAATGATAAATAGGGCGAAAAGCCAGGCGATTGCCAGTCAGCCACTAGAGCATCAAAACACATCCATTTCTCAGCAAAGTTGATCCAATTATTGTCAGCCACTCACAGATAGCTACTATGCTTTACTCCTTTCATTCCAGGCTAAATTGCTCTTCCCTTTTTTGCCGATACGGCAATCGGTCATAAAGGGCCAGCCATCATTAGTGGTGTTTGAATTGGAGCCCTGTAGTGTTTGGTTAAGAGGGTAAATGCAAATTTGATGAAAGAATAAGGCTGCATTTACATATCAGCCTCAGCTCACATGGGGAGGGTAAACATTCTGTTTATCTCGAGTGTCATTTTATGATTTCAGTCGAATATAAAACCGACCTTGGCCCAGTCGGAGCAAAAGACCAAGGAAATTTACTGTTGTCTAAACACAATTTATTCAAGTAGAACTTGTCAACAAATCTCCTGTAACTCGACAAATACAAAGGAGGATATCAGGATGATAGGAGGAAATGCATCAATGAACCTTGATTCTGAAGTTCAGTAATTAACATTACTCTATTTCATATTTTTTTCCCACCCTAAAGTATGCTACAAATGGTCATCAACTCAAAATAAAATACTTATTTATTAATTACAAATAAAAATTGTGTCCTCAGGGAAAATGGGAGTAGAATTTTAATTTATCAAATAATTAAACAAATAAAAAAACATTTCAAAATAATAAAAAAAAGTAAAAGCCTCTGAACAGACAAGTGATATGTTTTTAAAAAAATATATTTTTTATATTTATATATTGAAGTACAGTAACTGAGGAAACCACTGTACCACAATTCTCTTATACAATCTGGGGAAAACAAATGTGCAAATAAACTTTATGACCTGGTGGAAGATTTTCATTTAATGTTCACATTAGGAGACTTAAATCTACGCGACACATCAGCTATTGTTGTAGATGCAGTGTTTGTGAATCGTTATAATGGGAGTGAATTATATTTAAGTGTTCATTTGGAACTGGAGAATACAATGAATTGAATTGAATGTTTTCAAGCAGTTTAGAAAAGAATAAACAAAACTGATAAATAATAAATTAAATATACAATCTTCACAACCAGTCCCACAAAGAAAATATTATATCGCAAACAAACAATATTTAATTTCTGCACAGCAATAGAGCTGAGTGGGCTGTTAAAAAATAAGGCAAAACACTGCCATCTATGGCTATGTTCCTAGGACTGCTGAGGTCCTCTGCACAGAACACAAGGGCAATCACTGGAAAAGTGTACGGCTTGATATCCTTGAATAAAATTAATAAAATATAATTGTATTCAGAAATTTGTCAACACGTGCTTTGTGATTCTCAAGACGTGTGAAGGAAAAAAGTATTTGGAACAGTGTTCACACCAAAGTTTCTTGCATTTCTTATGACGCTGACACGTTTTTGGCTTCTGAATTTGACAGATTAGACTGAAACCTAGATGTTCGTCCAAATGGGCATCTGGTGGCCATATCCTTTAAGCAACACAATTCTGCACAAATCAGGGGTTCTGTCAGAGCTTTTCCTACCACCTGCTGTGTGTCTTCCCCTCAAAATGATTCAGCCTGCCTTTATTGTCTCATCATAATTTTGTCTTTACAGTTTGTTGGCCAACTTGCAATACACATTGTATGCTTTGTACTTTTATGGGCAGTGTAATGAGGCTACAAGTACCCTATATTGTATGTTCATATAACCTACTGTATATCTTATGGCAAATACTTCATTGGAAGTAAATCTATATTGGCAATAAAAACACATATCGGGCCTAAATTTTGACTGTGATTCAAGAGGAGGGATGATCGCATTAAGGCGCAATAATGAAGTGCATATAGCTGCCAGACTGGGGTAGCAGGTTGGCGGCGAGGCATAGAAGAAAGCCAGATGTCAGGGCTTCTATAGCTTAGGCCTTGACCAGGCCTTCGTCTGCAGCGGCCCTTTATGTAGCTCTCTGTCTGATGCACTGGTCCCCTATGGGAGCTCCAAGGCTTTACTGGTGATGAGACGCGATCTGTCCCGTCTGTCACCTCTCTCCATGTTATTCATACGCCATTCCATACAGTCAGTCCTCCAAGGCCTCTAATCCCGTCTCCCGAGGTAGAGTACAGACAGAGAAGCAGACAGGCAGGCAGGTTGCAAGCCTGCTCATAAGATGTTTAACACGCTGAGCATGACGGAGCATTTCATATTTACACAATTTGAATGACGATATCAGCATGAGGCGGAGGGATAGCGGGTTACTTGACAACATGGGACTCCTGATTCATGCAATAATGTGCACAGGGAAATGTTAAAGGATGCAGAAACAGGCATATGCCCATTTGCCACTACTGTGAAACTGGTTTTATTATGAGGTTAGCTACGGTTCGCTTTGAGAGAGTACTTCACTTACTGATTTTGCACCCCAAACTTTCAGTGTTTTTCATGAGGAGCGGCAAACAATCACATATTTTCATTTTGGTAACACATTTTTTTCTAACCAATAATTGGAGAAAAGTTTTAATAAATGTTTATAAACTCATCTTTAATTTATGGGAAATCCACAATATGCATGAACGTCCCTCGATGTTAGGTGGCATTATAAAACGGAGTTACCTCAGCCCCCCCGTGACCACACACGAGAGTCAATTTGCTCAGCACGTCATCTCCTGATGTTTACAAACAAATACAGAAAGAGTTTATGTAATGCATTTATTTAAACAAGGCCTAAGAAATGAGCAAATAGATCATTCTTAGGGATTCTTTACTTTGCAAACATGCCTATTATAGATTAAAGTTTGACAGTATGCCAAAGTTATCAAGGTAAACTAGAGCTGTGACTGACAACCTGAAAGTGGTTTCTCTTTGTTCCAGAGTATGTGAGTGATGTGTGTGTGTGTGTGTGTGTGTGTGTGTGTGAAAGAGAGAGAGAGAGAGAGGGAGAGACAGCATCTATCTGTGAGTGAATGAACACAAGAAAAAGCTATACTTAAAGAGGTTCAGCAAGTCTCACACCATGGCACTTGTTTTACCTCCCTCCTTCTTGAAAGCACCATCAATTTACTGGGGACAACTTGACCACTCCCTTCAAGGATCAGCACAAAAAGACTGACCTGGGACAGACACACAGGGTTCACCTCAGAGCCCATTAATCAAGTGTCAGTGTTTGGTGTGTGGATGAGGTCAAATCCTGGCATGTTGTGTTGCAATGGCTGGGTCATGTGCAGGGCAATGCTGTTGGATTAGATCCACAATGTATTAATAATGTTACAAAAAAAAAAATCAGAAAGTGTTACTTGCATTGCCTGTTGGATATTGACTCAGTATGTGTCATTAGGATAGTTTTGCATGGAGAAGTTAACCTATTTAATGCAGAGGGCAATCACCCAAGGTACTAAATGCATGTGTGTGTGTGTGTGTGTGCATGTGCGTGTGCGTGTGCGTGTGCGTGTGCGTGTGCGTGTGTGTGTGTGTGCGAGACAAAGACCACCTGTGCAGCCTAGGGAGCCAGTGAATTTGGAGCCAGAGAGTGGTCTGTCAATGGGCATTTGATTTGTCACTCAGCAGAGTCGGCTCCGGCTGAGTCACTTAGCAGGCCACACCCTGCTTTCCTCCATCTCTCTCTCTCTCTGCCTTTCCCTTTTCTTCTCCCTCCACACAAGGTGTATCCAAGGGTTCACCTCCAGGCCAGTGCTGTTGACACACATACCTCATTGCGCGTGGCTCACACCCATGTCTTTCAGTAACTAACGCTAAGCTGCAGCAGGTAAAAAAAAAAAAAATCATCATAGAATTCAAACCCTTCATTATCGAGATATTGTGTTGATTATTTTTTCGAAAGAAGCTCGCTACTTACCAAGAATATTACCGATGCCGTTTCAGAGAAATGTCAGTCAAGTGTTACATTTTATCATAGCTTAGAGAGAATCACAGGCAGACAGCACTTTATCTTGGTGTTTTCTTTAGCCGCGATTACAATATGGACATCTGCGTTATGAAAAGACTGAAATATTTATATTGTCCCGAAATCGTGCCATCCAGATTGTACGTTTCAAAGCCAAGCCTTTTATTTTATGCACACCTACCAATGTAAGGCACAGCTGAGTCTGAAATGAGAGGACCATAGCGCAGGTATTAGCAAAAGCCACATCTGAGCTGCACCGCAGGGCTGCAGGTGGCAGACAGTAGCTTGCTCAGAAAGAGAGCTGAATGGATACCGCAGCCAGAAAAAGATCACAGATGCACACAGGAGCCTGTTTATTGTACACATCACGCCTTTAGATGGGCAGTGGTGGATAACGTACGGTGTCACCTGAGCCATTCAAACAGTAGCATTCAAATTGATTGTTATAAAAAAGTGTATCAAAACATTTTCTCACGTTTCTTTTTTTAACGATTCCAATGATTTTATGAAACAAAAGCACTGAAATGGCTGTGGAACTGAGCGTTGACCTTTGAAACTTTTGAAAGTTTCCGAGTTGAAGTTTCACTGTGAAGTCGCTACAACGGGTACATTCATGAAGGCTTCGAGGGTGTGGAGCGCAACACAAGGCCAACCACATCAAACGCCAAGATTAATTGTCGGTGTGATGGCGACGGGGGGGAAGCGGTGTGGTGTTGTTGCTGTGAAAGGCACTCCTTGACTCAGTGACTCTGGTTTCTGTTGAGTCCACCTGAACTTCCCTCCCACGCAGCGCTGGAAAACCCAATTACAGTACAGAGTGCAACACTAGCAAATAGCTAGCAACAAAGCACGTCTTTCTATACCGGCGCTCTCTGACGAAGCGACAAAGCACGTGTATACATTGCAATGATGGAAGTCAGAGGTGCATCTGAATGAGCCGAAACCTCCCAGGTCAGGTGAGAGTACGTTTCCCGTGACGGAGAAGACTTTGAAGACAAGTTTGAAAGCCTCAGACAAAAGGTGTGAGATTATTTAGCCTGTTGAATTTTTTTTTTTACTACATATCTCTTAAAAATAAACTCCACGTCACTCAAGTTGGAAAAACAATTCAATACGACAACAAGGATTTCTGTCAGCTCACAGACCTAATAGTTAAACATCTGCTTGGGTCTTCATTTGGAGACATACCATAATATTAAATTGTTTCTTGGAGTACTAGTTTGAAACCCGGGGTCAGTCTTTTTTTCCGCCTGACTTTCAGAGAGGAACGGAGACGAGCTACGAAGGTGTCCATTGCACTAAGCAGCTAATTGATAGGGTGGCCCAGACAATAGGTGAGTGCCACCCGGTCACATTCCTCGCATGCCAGTCAGTCTGTCACTGACCCTGAAACGGAGCCCACTTTCCCAATTAGGGTCATTAGTGTGAGCCAGTAAGTGCCCCGGTCACACATGGCTGAAAACCAGGCCCACTCTGGCACCGCCGAAAGACCCCAAGCAAAACGCTGCAAAAAAGGGGGGGCTGGTTCAGCCTTTTCACCAAGTGCTGCCTGGGACGTCTATCAAGGCATTCAGGGGATAGTCAGTGTCGATGCAGAATTGGTAGGTTCCTCCTGACGTACATGATTTTGGGGACTTGAAGGCAGTGTTTAGTTCGTGGACCATATCGGAGATAGTTCCGAACTACTCTGGGAAAAAGTGCACATTTGGCAAAGGAAGAGTTGCGTAAGGCCTCAACGTGCAGGATGCTGAGCTCGCCTGCCATTGGATCGAAGGTGAATGAAGGCAATGGCACGGCAGAGTGACAGTTGTGGCAGTTGCTTCATTTCTGCGTGTTGCAGAAGACAGCAGACCACAATATTCACTATAGTACAGTGTTTTCACGGACACGACTCAATGGGGCGCCTCCTAACCGCCATCTGTATGAGCTTACAGGCCTATTATGATTCGTATGTCATATGGAAATAGATATTGATTCCGCGAATGATATTTTCCTATTCCTCACAATAGTCATCATGACGGTGGAACCATTTCACATCCAGGGAAATGAAAAGAGGGGCATTTACATCTGCGGTCTTTTCTGTATTGTCTGCCGGGAAAGAAAATGCGACGTTAACGTATTTAGCAGATGTTGTTGCTCATTTGACTGCTAATTTGGTTGGGGCGCGCTAAATGTAGCTCAGAAACATCCGTTTATGGATATGAAGGAAACGGCATCGCTGGTGAATGAGGCCAGCATCATCGGAAAGCGACATGATGTGGCTGGCCGCTGCGACACGCCGAGGGAGGCCTTCTGTTCAGCCTTCCGACGCCTTACTCGCCTTACTCAGAGGCTTTGAAATGTAAATTATTGCATCCCGGGAAATAAGTGTGTCTTTGTGATCACTGGGTTATACCATCTGACCATTTTCATCATGCTTATAATCGGCCTAGGCTGTGTGGAGCCTGGTACCACTGGCTGTGAACCACATGTGTTCAACAGGATTCATACTGAACACTGAGTGGTGAGACTATCCTGATTGATTTAGACTGAAACAGAAGGACGTCTGATGTAAAGCTTGTTCACTTTGTTAGGCAGACTTTTTTTTAAAAACTTTTATCCCAAGACAGTTGGAGAAGTTTCTTTGAAGTATGTACAGTCTAGCTTTAGGTTCATATCTCTGTGTTTGTAAGGATTTGCCATACCTGCTTTGATTTCCCCCGATATGATTTGCAGTGGACACCGCGCACACCTGCATTCAGTCGAGCCTTCAACTGGCACACCACTTCATCTATCTTCTCGCAACTTGAGATAAGGCATGCTGAGAGATTTGGAAGGTGGCAACACACTAAAATAATCAGTCATCATCTTTCACATTCAAGAAACAATAAAGGAAAATGACTGAAAAGCGAAATCAGAGGAGATTAGCGCTAAAGCTGTTGTCAGGTTCGCTGGTGAAAAGAAGCCTCGCTACCTCTCCGCTGAGCAGGTGGGAGTAGCGTGGATTCATCAAGTGAGATTCAGATAGCAAGTTGAGCCAATAGCAAGGTGTTGAAAGGTGCTAAAGCCCATGCAGAGAAGATGGCACCTCCCTATGTGCTGTATAAACACAAAATGTTTCTTAATACTACAAGTGTCAAGAGAGGAATAACATCTTTGGCTTATGATCTTCTAACAGTGTTTTGGGAGAAGATGGGAAAAATGCAGAGTGGATGTTCACACCAAATGAAAACATGGCCGGGGTAAAGTACTGCGCTGCTACAGTAAATATTTTCCTTATCTGAAGAGAATAATGTACAATACAATACAAAACAAAATTCAAAGGTACTGTATCACTACTGTTTTCCCATACCTTAGTTTCTGATAGCAAGCTGTAATATCGTGCTAATGTCAATAAATGGTCTAATAGCACAAATCAACCCGTACAGAGTGAGTGCACTGAGTGCCTTTAGTGTGTTTGTTTGATGAGTTGTCTGGCTTGTAGTGTCTGAAGCCACTCACCTCGCTCTCTGTCATAAAGAGGCTGTTTGCACAGAGATCCTCAGACTTACTGAATATCACACTCTGAAAAGTAGAGCACTTATGAAGTTAGCTCTTGATCTGTGGATCTCAATGCCATGTTGGTGAATCAGGGCAAAAATAATCAGCCATCTCTCTGTTTGTATAACTGCTAAGCCAACCAAGCCTCAGCAAGCAGAGTAGAAGTATTGTGTACAACTCCAGCTGTGATATCCTCCTGATAATCTAGCAATATGGACAGTGGGGAGCCATATTTGCTTAATGCAAGGTCAATATTGAATTATTACAACCAACCTATGGTCCTATGTTGAAAGAAGCTTGCCATTGTCACCTTTCTCTCTTAGGTGCTAAAGGAAAGTGTGAACATTTAATCGTTTATTTTAGTCTTTGAGGCTCATTTATTTTCACAACTGAATAATATCACACACCTGGGCATTTAAAAGAAAATCCCTAATAAATTGCCTCATGTTGTAGTGAGCAACACTGCCCTCCAGTGGACGGTTGGGTTCATAGCACACATACATCTGCCTTATAGAAGCCTAGTTACATAAATGGTGTACTATAGGTAAATGCACATACATGGAAAGATAAGCAGAGGAAATATCACATGAAGAACTAATATCACCTTCACGAGACTACACACACACAACCACACCAATCCATATTTCTTCAAAGGGTAAACTGTGATGCACGCGTCACTTTATGAGTGCTGCGCCCATTCCACATCCGTGCCAGGCTATCGCTACATACGGGTCCTCTCGTTGTCTTATCATCGCTCCGACAGGTGGTCTTACCTGACCGTGGCCGGGAAGCGGGCAGATATGAAGGGGATGTGCAGGGCAATAAAGCCATAACTCACTGGCTGTATCGAGGGGACGTTACATGCGGAGCACCACCTGCTAGATGTAAGGACTCTTTATCACCAGCTGGCCAGTGTTTTATAGCACCTCTCTTTTATAGTGGATAGCCAATGGTTGTGATTAGCACAGAGGCCAGGACTTTCCATGTCTGTTGAAGCAGTGGGGTTAGGGCAACCGTCCGTTTTTGCTGTCTCTCTGACTGTCTTTCAGTCGCTCCGCCAATGTAGGGGTTGAACAGGGCCTTATCACACCTTATTCTGTGGCGCCATCTAGTGTTTGATATGGTGCACTGCAGAGTTTTCCCCCTACCGTTGAATATCTGGGTGTCACCCTGCTTTAGGGAGCTGCTAACCCACCTCAAAGAATTTCATTAGTCATTAGTCTGGGTTTCAATGGAGAGTTTTAGTGTCATGTGTCATTTCCAGCCTGGCAAGAATACTCTTCTGGTGGAAACACCGGTGTCTTGTACACTCAGATGTTGAAGTCTGTGAAATGTTTTTGTGAGCTGCACATAAAATCCGAAGCTATAAAGATACATGAATACTTGTCTCATCATCTGTTGCAATACAATAAAAAAACAAAAGACTATAGGACAGAAAGAAGACAACACGCTGAGCTGAGTGTTACATCAGTGACAGAGGTTTCAGAGTTTCACTGTCTGAATGGTGCTGGTGCTCACAGCCAGTTGCACAGATAAAGCCAGGCATGCAACTGATAATCATAACTGCACCGTTGCCTCAGATGATGAAAACATGTTCACCCAACATGAAGCTGCCGAGGCTCTGTTCCTACCCAGCGGGCTGTTAGCGCCAACAGCAGCATACCAGAATTCAAAGCACCTTTCAGTTGCGTGAGCTTGCTGGACGAACAGAAAATCATATGATGCTATTTGAGAGGCTATGAAGTAAGTTACATGTGCTGATATCTTTAGAAAAAATGTATTTCATACATCATACATACTTATTTACAAAACATTTGGACACGATAAACTATTAGAAATGATATGTTAAAAACAATTTAATTGATGTACGTTATGAGTCATTTTAACAGGTTAAGAGCTATACAATGCTTCAGTCATGCAAACAGTGACACAAAATGTACTCACCTCTCACCAGGTTAGAAACAATCATTTTTTATACATACATCTTCTGATGCACTTGCACATATCAGTGATGTACACTGAAGCCTTCAGTCGTCAACCGTTGCTCCATTTGTCCCCAGACATTCTAAGTGGGTTTGTGAGTTTTGGTGACAAATGATGGATTGACAACCTTGTCTACAGATCCGTTGATCCTGTTGATCCACAGCCCTTCCATCGTGGCTCTGGTGGCCCTCGTCTTTTGCGTGCCTGTGATATGATAGGCCCTGCAGAGACTGGCCTCCAACCCTTCTGCAGCCCCCCCTGGCTGTGCTTGCTACCTCCACCAACGTCGTCATTCTTGTCCTTCTTCCTCTTGCCTCGTTGCCACATACCAACCATCCTACTGGCGCGCATTTCATCCACCCCTGCTCGCCACCCTCTCCTGGACCAGTCGGTGTTGGTCTTTTGTCTTGGGCCCTGTTGTGGTAAGTTGATAAGAAAGGTTACTGACAACTACCTTGTACTCAGGTTAATACTACTGCAGTATAGTTGTCAAAACTTTGTGCCGGATCACGATGACAGAGAACTGGATGAAACTAATCTAGTGATCATTTTCCCAACTTCAAGGCTGCTGACAGCTGTTAAACCTTTGCAGTTAGATTACATTAGATGGAACTTTAATTTATTAGCTAAACAAGCCGTATGCTGGATACGGATACCAGGCAACCAGCCAGCATTGCTCATCATGTTTGCCTGGGATATTTTCATCTGAAGAGCCGACCACTGTCACTGCTGTTAGACCAGACTGTCACATCGTGTCATGACTCCATGATAGAGATGAGACGGAGGCTTGCTGCACTTATTCCACGTTGTTAAAATGAGTTAAGTTTCTTTATTTAGGTTTCTCCTGTTGTTTATCCCAGTAACACATTTGGTTCCTTTGTTTGTTTTGGTCTTGTCCACACTTTCTTCCACAGGGGTCGAAGGTCAGCAGCTTTGCCTCGGCTGTGTGCATGATGCCGGTTTGCAGATCATCATTAGGGTAAGGGTCGAGTGATGAATGGTGCTGTATACAAGATAGAGCAAAATAAAATCAGTGTATCTTTATTATCTAAACTGGAGGCACAATGTGATGTCTAATTTTCAGTGTGATAACAGATTCCACTATAATTCAACCTACTTTATATTGCTTGAATTTAAAATATTTGAGGGCCTATTTTTTATTTTCCTGTGATCCAAGCTTAGGTCCTGATCCAGTCTTTGAAAGAAAAACACACAGATTTATGAAATAATGTCATTCAGTGGCTGTGAGCAAACAAATTGCGCCCCCTGCCTGCCATGTGGTGTGGCACATGTATCTGTCTGCTATCTGCCTGTAATCTTATGCAGTGTCGTGATGCTGTGCACAAAAAGAGCTGCTCTGACTTCTTAAGGTGGACCTCTGATTTTATTTAGCGAGTCACCATTAGGCATCATGAGTAGGTTGAAGACACATTCTAGTACAAGCACATTTTGGTAGCTTACTAAGAAACCAAATATTGCATTATGTGAATTCAATTAAATGAGCATGCTGCAAAAATAATTTTGGCCCCGAACTTTGACACTAATTGAAGCAATGAAGCAATCTAATCTGTAGAAGTATATTATTACACATAAGCGATTAAGGGATTTCCCTCTGGGCTCTGCCTCTCCCTCTTCAACCAAGCTCACTGTAATGGTCATTGTGCAACCTCATTTGAACTCAGCCTGGATTCAACTGTCAACTGTTGCAATGCCATATCAATTCACAATCTCACAGTCATCTCAGGTCATCAGTGGTCACGATTGAAATTCTCACTTAAACTAAGGAACACTGAGTAGGAACTACAAACAGAGTATTTACTCTGCTCTGAACCAGAACGATGGTAATCAAAATCTTATTTTCAGCCCAAATGTAAGTGCATAACTATAAGTAAGAATACTTTAAACATATTATTTACAGTATTTCCACTGAAAAATATCCAAGAACAGCAGCATGTTGTGAATGCCAGCTGAAAGCGTACACTGTTCAAGCAGGCAGCGGCGCCACATTCAGTAGATATTCTGAGACTGCAATCATCAAAGGTGCTTTAAGGAGCTTCTTTGAATTATAATCAGCAGGAGGCAATTAAAAAGCTCCTTGGTTCTCCTCCTCTTATTCTTTATAAAACCATGTTCTGCTAATGGTTTAGGATCATGGCTAAGCCTTACTGCAAATGACTCTTAATCCAGTGGGCCTGCGTTTGGTTACCTGAGGGAAATACTATCCAGGCTCTCCCCTACCCCCCCCCTGCAAGCTTCCAGATTAGTCCAATATATATTAATCCCCCCATTTATCTTTGTCAACTATGGGCCAAAAATAATTTGAGAGTGAGTAAATAAAAGCGAGTGCAATAAGAGAGGCTTGCCTCAGACAGAAGGCAGGTGCTTGCCACCTCATGCAACTCGTCACTGGGATTGGATCTCTAATGAGCCTCTCTCTACGGTAAATATGGCGCTGCTCATTTTGCTCATCAACATTTCATGGGTTAGGTGATTATCCTTTTCGAGCAAACAGGGGATGTTTCAGAGTTTCTAAAATGGAAAATAGTCATCAAAAACACATGGCGCCCCACGAGCTCTAGTGTTTGCTCATGAAATGAAAGGAACGGTGAATTTAGGAGGAAAGCGATATTTGGAATAAGACCCAGAGCTACTGTTGAATAAAGCAGAGGTAAGAATCGAATCATCCACTAAAGAATATAGAAATAACATCACACCTTTTTTATTAGCTATGTAGCCTAGATATTCTTCTCATGTGCTCTGGTTTGTATACGTTCCACGGCTGGACCCTGCAGGGCTCCTTGAATGTTTGACATTTACTGTAAGTTGGTAGACTAATAAATACAGTAGTGGAGTATATCACAGTAGGAATGTGTATGATGTCCTGCCAAAACATCCAAATATGATTTCAGCATGATTTCAGGAAGTTATTAGCTTCGAGCATGTTTTTTAACAGAAGCTGTAAACGTCAGAAATGGGAGCTGCAGTCGTCGGCGCAGTTCTTCACAGGTGATATCTGGGGCGGGGGGGGGGACTCAGCGAAAAATGAAAGCGTTTCTGGGCGAACTCGTGAGATGTCCTTCTGGCCTGCTAGTGGAACTCATTACAAGTGGCATGGCTTTCCCTCACACCCACTGAGACACATGGAGCAGCCCCACGGTTCCCCTGGCACGGTGCAGATACATCATCAAAGGCAGGGATACCTGTATAAAAGGCCTCATGAAGACCAAGTATGCTACTGCACTCTGCTTTCAACGTTTCATGGGTTCTGCCAGTGGTCTTTGCTGACAGGCATTTTTTTCTTGACCGATACAGTAGATTAGAAAATGAATGAAACTTTGAAACGTGTGTACAAAATACTCTTTTTTTTAAGGATCTAAACTGGAGATTGAAACGGTCTCTCCCAGGTTGCACGTGTGTGCGGTGGTGAAATCCCCAAAAAAATAAATAAAGTTGCTTTTTTGGAAACACCAAAGCCACGTTTCGTTTAAAAAAAAATCCCTTTATTTATTTTCCAATCCAAGATTTATAAGCTGCCATCTGCCATAAGGGGCAATGTTCAGCATGATTATTTACCCAAAGAAAATATGGCGGTGAAAAATTCATGTCTGCGTGTCAGTCTGACCCTCGGTCATCGTCTGGCTCTCCCACCTCCGGGATGAGAAAAGCCCCTCAGTGTTGTTGAGTGATGGGGGTTAGAGGGGAGGCGGGCCAGACGGCCATCTCTCTACAGCCTGTGACATCCTCTCCCGCTCTCCATTACCCCTTTTCACCACGTCAGAAATGAAGACGGCCGCCGTCACCCGAGTACACCTTGTCTTTACACTTTAAAGGTGCGTGATGGAGAAAGCTGAGAAGAACCATAGAAGAAGTCCTCACCACGGTTTACTGAGCTAAAGCTTCATTGTTTTCCATTTTTCAAAAGAAGTTGTAGCTAAATATGATATATTTATTTTTTATTTCACTCATTTTCTTTTAAATACAAGCATAATTTCCAGACTATTTTTCACAAAGCTGCTCCTTGTAGTATAAGTGGCTTTAAATGAATGTTTATATTCTGCTATGTAGTGTGTTTTGTACTCTGATAATGATTGACTGATTGTCACTACCTAACTTATTAAATCCACATTTGCCTCTGAAAAGTTCATCACTACATGACATGTTATTCCAATCCGGAGCGACGAGCATTCATCTCATGCCGTTTCTAAGACTTCAGGCTCCCTTTCTTGTGGCGCTTTTGACGTTAATTGATAACCGAGGTGGTCTGGTCAGCGGATGAAATGTCTGTGTTTTTGCATTCTGGCACAACAATAAACAGCCTCTGTGTTTATCCACATTTCTCTCCTCGGCAGAGATAGAGGGGTATCGTGTCATTCCAGCGGGGGCCCCCGGGACCTGCGACCAGCAATAACCGTCAAGTTCACGTGGAAGTAAATTATTCAGCGTGAGGGGTGAAAAGAAGCCCTGTGCATCTGACCGGGCCGGGGGGGTGGTGGGGGTGGGGGGGGTCGGCCTGCCAACAGATTAAGTGGTCACTGAAGCCCACATGACGTGTTCTGTGTATTTCATATGAAAGCACTATTTCCATAATCCTACATCTCTCTGTTAACCACTTGTCTAAATAGTCATAAATCACCACTGAATTCCTGCTTTTATTTGGAAGGCACTGGCTTCCAAAGCTTGCTGCAGGAAACCTACAGCGAGACAGAAAACCTTCACCGACATGATCTGCTTTCAAACCTACAGGATTAGGATCCGCTGGATTCAGCATCAAAGGTAAGAGAGTAGCGTACGATAAAACGGTCAAGGGTAGACTCCACTGTATTATCGGGTTGAGAAGACTGACTCAATAACGTGATTGCATTGTTTACCATGATGTAATTGCCCTGTTTACCAGAAACATGCATGCGCGCACACACACACTGCTAGAGCCTCTGCACTTTCAGATCCAGCCTTCGATTGCCTTTGGAAAGGAAAAACCGCCTCCCAGAAAGGGAAGGCTGACTGAGTGATCCAGAGTGATCCGTTCTCCCCTCCCACAGCTGAGAGAGTTACGTCCTCGTTCCTCAGCTGGGATTGCCATTTCCTTTCCCTTTGACCTGTACATCACATGGTTGACTCTTACAGGAATCAAGGTGAAGAAGAACAAACACGAACGCTGGAAACTGGGAGGTTGAGCCCTGCCTGAGGTCTGGGTCTGGGGCTGAGGGCTCTGGGACCGCCTGCTCTGCTCTGCCTGCCAGCCTACGAGGGAGGGTTGGAAAACTCATCATCGGGCCTTTGGGCCAGGGCCCCAGTTAAACATGGGTGGCCACTAACACAAAGTCTCCAAACAAATGGCTTTACATGATGTGATCACTATCTGTTGTGCTGCAGGGGGGGGGGGGGCGAGCATAAATGGCACTTTCCTGTTGAAAGAGAAACTCACGGGTGATGTAACAGCACTGTGTTTGAGGGTGGCCAGAGAAAACAGAGATGAACAGGACTGTGTTTGTCTGCCGCCCAGCCCGGCCAGACTGTATTTGGACATTAATAATAAAATTGTCTATGAGGTGAGAAACACGGAGCAGCTTTGTGGGTTTCTTCATGCTGACTGAGTAAAAGGGGGCAGTCAGTGTGGTGTGGGGAGGGGGAGAGAGAAAGTATTATCAAACACATCCACTGTACAGTCACTGTGTCATTTTGGAGCAATGCATTTGGATCTTTTGTCACAGGAAAGACCCGTGGCAGGAAAACACAGAGCAACTTGGATACGACTGTAATAAATGTAATGTTTTGCTACAAGATTGACACAATTCCCCACCATAAGTGCAACAAATGTTAATTCATGAGATGTGCAGCTAGGGGTTGCCACATCTTCTGCCCAACTTGCCCAATATTGTGTGGTGCAGCATATGCAACCGCTATGTAACCAGTTCCATATGGCGCAGTACTGCAGAATACACAGAGGGACCACTAGAGGTCACAACAGCCACGCCACCATGGCCTGTAGTCAGGACTGCTTTTCAAGGTTACCCTGGATGATGCATGCTTTATTTCCACACAGAATGGACTATAAAGGCTTTATTATAAGGATACAATTACATTTTCTGACTTATTTATTAAATATGAATGGAAGCTGTGCTGGTATGTGTAATGTTTCCAGCACATCACCTGTACCACATGTTGCCTCCTCCCCTCCATAAAGGCTAGCCCCCCGCCCAGTCTGATCTTCGTGGCTCACGTCCCGGACTGCTGGTCCTCAGGTCAGACCACGGGTCCCTCAGGAGGAAGGTCCTCACCTCTCTCCCTTTAAAATAACAGCAAGCGGCCGGGTCTACCAAGACGTTTCCTCAAGATGGCTACCAGTGGTAACGTAACATAAAGTGTGTATTGTGGACATTTCTGCTCTCTTGGTATTCAAAAGGCTAAAAGTACCAATTACAGTTTATATGGTGGAAATAAAAGCTTAATGAGAGGATTTGACACTCTAGTCCAATTTATACGCTGGAACCTGGAAACCAAAGGTGTTTTTAGGGATTTCTGAAAGTCAGATAAAGTACAATCGGTCCCCCTCCCCCCTCTCTGTCTCTCTCTCTCTCTCTCTCTCTCTCTCTCTCTCTCTCTCTCTCTCACACACACACACACACACATACACACATACGTAGACAAATATGCTCACCCTGCTCTCTCTTATTTTTGGAGGCACAGAGCGGTCCTTTGCCAAATACAGCTTTATGCTGCCTGGCCTCCAATCAAAATGGCTCTATAACAGTTCAGAAACCTCCAGGGCCCACAAAGACCAAAAAGAAACAGAGGAAAAAGTGCAATTGGCAGCCAACCGCACATATTCACTGAGCTCATCCCACCAGGCAGCAGTAAATCATTATGAAAGCAAAAGACAGTGCGGTGGATGCTATCATCTAAGACCAATAAAGCACCCATTTGTGTGAACCACCTCCTCACATATAACTGTCACTAACTATCATGTCTTTGGACGTTGCTCAACGCGGCGTTCACAGGATCCTGAGGTTTCAGGGAGAGGACAAAGGTGGAGCGAGGTTGGAAAAGTTGCCCAATAAACGGCGGAGAAATGCGGCCCCTTTGTCTCTTTAATCAGATTCACCCTTGTGGTGAAGAGCCCGATTGACAGGGGTTTGCCCGGGGGACGTTTGAGAGCGCGGAGGACCCGGGCCTGTTCCCACAGGAAGCAGGCAAGGAGATGATGAATTGGTTCTTAACGAATGGGGAGCCGTAATCCTGACGGTTGACACTGTATGGTAGTAATCAGCCATACATGTTGTCAAAATGGAAATAGCCTGTTCCTGTTAGTAGCTCTTCAAAGACCTCCTCCAAGAGGCCAAATGGCTTGCTCTTTTCCATGCCCTTGGGATGTTATTCCCCTATGAAAAGCCTGATGTCCAAACAAGGGAGGGTATGATTTAAGGGGGTTTTGATACGTGGGACACAAAGGAGATTTGACTGGCATTGGTTCAGTTCAAATCAGGTTTATTTCATTTGCTTACTGTTTAGTGGGAAGTTGATTTTTCCATGAACACGTCCAGAGAAAATATCAAGACTGCATCCCAGTTATTAGAAGTTGTTGTGTTCGGCAGCGTCGTGTTAAACTGTTTAATCATTTCATCCTGCTATAGCTTAAAAAAAAAAATGAACAAGGTTAGTAAAAGTTCTGCTCTTGGTAAGCAGGTTACCAGACTGAGCGTGCAGCAGCCTCCCATGATGCACTCTGCCTCATGGCTGGGTATTTTGAGGGCTTCATCCTGTGACACGGGCGTCAGTAGGCACCTCATTCCCTCTGGGCCTCACTTCGCCTTTTCGGCTCCAGAGGGGCGTGAGCGGTTTGTCTCCTGATTGAAAGAGCCCCTGCCAAGTTCAGCCCAGCCAAGCGGCGTCGCCTACCGCAGTTGGCTGGCCGACCGGGACGGGGAGGGCAGAGCCTAGGGGTGGGGGTGGGGGGGGGATGGGGGGGGGATTCATAGCAGGACAAGGCTGGCGTGACCGTCCTCTCCGCCCCAAGCCTCTGCCCCTGTGATCTGGAGGCAAGCTGAGATATCAGAGCCCGCGCACTTCGACCACAGTTTACTCTGCGAATAAGGGGAAAGTGCACACGCAACGGTATTTACTCCATCGCCGACTTCATGTGGGTGGTCCCCCCTCGCTGGAATACAATGGTTCCGCCAGACACTGTTCACTCACATGCTGCCCTGCCTCATTGGAAAAGCCATAAAACACGAGTCATCCAGGGCTCACCAGTGGTGCATGATACATTTTGAGGTTCTTGTTTCCTCCGATTACCATCGATTTGTTTTGTTTTGTGAACATAGACTTATCCATCTCTTGTCTTTTTCATGAAATATGTTTTGTACAAGGGCTTGTGACAGCTCATTCATAACTGCTTGGTATCACCTATAAAAATAGTAAAGGTTTTACATCCCAGCCCTGATGTTTTCCGGAGCCACGTGGGAACCTTCAGGTCCTCTTTAGCAGCTAGGGGGGGATGAAGGGGGGTGGGGGTGATATTTCTACAGTTTGTTGCCCCGTGAGCCCGGAAGCTGGTGATGAAACCCAAACCTGCCCCACAAAGTGTGTCCGATGTGATCTTGATGTTTGGAAAGGGAACAGAAAATCAGCTTCGTTAAGCGATCTGTGTGTGACCTTGCTCCGTGACCTGAGGCGCTGGAAATGGAGCAGACCAACTTTGTAATTTCTCCGAATTGACATTTGACCGGAGAGGAAATCCAGTCCTGTACGGCTTAGACGGCTTCACTTCCATTTTTTCACACCTCATTTGAGATGGGAAGCTGAACTATAAATCTAGGTCAAATCATCGAATGAAGTATTTGCTCATAAAAGGTTAAAAATATCCAAATGAGTTGCTTTCCCCCCCTTTATTAGATGCAGAGCAGTAAAGTAACATAATATATCACAATATTGATTTTGCCATTTATAAATGCTATAAATGATTTGCTGGCATATCAAACTCTTATCAACAAAACCTGCTCCAACTCTAAATTTTTCCTATTTTTTTTTTTCTTTTTCCAAAACACACACACACACACACACACACACACGCACGCACACACGCAACGCACACACACAGTAATGGAGATGTAACTGGAAGAGTTCTCGAGGCATATGGATGCCATTTGTAAGCTGCACTGAGAATGTATAGGTCAGTCTTACCCTTTGGTATCTCTCTATCCATCTGTTTTCACATTACTTGCAAATTATAGTGTCCTCCAGACCCAAATGAACATAAATCAGGTCGGTGAAAGTGCAGAAGTTTTCCCATCTGTCATAAAACAATGATTTAAAGTACGGGTTGTCAAAATATGGCGCTGTGAATTCGCCCCGCTCCCCAGCAGTAGGAACACAAAGCGCCATCTCATCGGAGTAATTTATGGCCTCTGAGGGAACTGAGGGTGATTAGGGCTTAGGCCACCAACAGCCAGAAAAACAGTAGGAGCTCCAATAAGGACGGCTGGAAAACCTGGGCCAAATTTATCAAACAATTCAGCGAAATCTATTTCTGTTTGGAGAGGAGAGGCGAGATATATGGCCTGTTTAGTAGACTGGTACATCTCTGGAACATTTGGTCATACTGCATTTGTGAGTTTTGGAGATTCTACATTAAATAGTCGTAGCCGAGGACATGTGATGTATTGGTCGGCTAGCGCGCCCCGCCGCCAAATCAAATATACAACGGGACCTTCCTGGATTTTAAACAACATATTCGTGTAAATGATGTCACCGCGTCTCTATGAAATTGTTTCTTTTAGAGGTGGAGTTTGAGGGCGAAACAGTGGGGGTAGGACGGCGTGGGTGTTTGGCATCCACAAACAAATGGACTAGTGGAAATGCTCAACTGAACTGGCGTTACCTTAAAGGGCCTTTAAAAACCAAAGGGCATACGTGGTAACTAAAACTGCACAGTAGGACAAGGCTTCCTGTATGGTCAGTTAATATATTATGATTAGCTCAGTACCACGGCCAGTGAGAGGAAATGCAGGGGTAGGGCTCTAGCAATAACAGCCATTTACTGGGGAGGGGAGGTTGGGCGCCTCCCAATTAATGCTGTTGCTTATTGACACATTCACGTGTCTCTAAATAAATACAGATTCCCCATGAATCAGAAATGGGTGTAATAAAATGAGCCCTGGTGGCCGTGGCGCTACGAGGTGGCCGCAAATCAATACGTTATTTTTCTGTCCACCTCAAAGTTGTGAGCTCTTCATAAAGAAAGGCTTGTCTTTCAGACCTGAGCAGGCTAGAGGGGGCTGTTAAGCCGATTCGAACGCGGGGTTTATGGACATCTGTTTTCTGTCCTATAGTAACTTCGTGTTAGATGAGGCTCTGAAGTCCACCGTTACATTTGTGTTGAAAAATCAATATGAAAACGAACACGTAACTGAGCAAAGATTAGGAATTCCTCTTTTATCTACCCCTCAGGCCAAACTGCAATCTGCACTGATATTTTTTCTCTGCAGCGTGTCATTCAATTCATCCAGCCTGTCTCTCCACGTGGAGGTCCCCTGAGATGGCCCGGGCAGGTATTGTTTTTGCATCTATTTTTACAACTGCCTTTTTGGGTCCCTGGCCGGTCATTGGCTATGTGTGGAAGGAGTCGCGGCCCCCGGCCCCCACACAACGTACAAAGTTCAATGCCGCCCTTTCAGGACTACAGGTGTTTTGCTAGTGCAGCCTACCTCTGAAGTGAGATGGAAAGGCACCGTGATGGTTCCTGCTTTTACCGTCACTCTGAGCGATGGCACACATGGCGTTCATCTCCTCATCCTCATTCCCACGATCTGCCCGTCATTTCTCATGTGAAGCGTTAGACAGAAACACAGTGGTAGAGAAAAACTGCGAAGCCGATCTATTTTTTTATCTGCTGCAGAGATCCATTAACTACAGCGTTGCAGCACCCATATCTCCTGCAACTACTCCAGCAATAGATATTCCCCCTAATGTGTATACTCAGCGAGGATCTGACACACATTAAGTAATTCTCCACAAGCTTATTTGAGTTAATTGCGCAGCAGCCTGGTAATCTCCTGAACCACCCAAGCATCAGCTCCCTGGAGGATGCTCTGCATGTCCGTTAACCAATCAGCAGAGGTTCTGCATCACCGCCGGCGGTCCACACTGGGATCCAAAGGCTGTTCTGGACAAGTAGTTGCTTATTTCTCAGGAGAACTCCAATGCCCTCCCTGGGACTCTTAAACATCTGAAGTGGAGCGAAGTTCAGGGGCCTTTGCAGTCGCGGCCACACAGGCCTGCTATCTGTTTAAACAGCAGGTAGCCCCCCAACTCTCCTCTGTTTGTGTCCGTGGCTTCCTTCTCCAGTTGGGGGGGGGATTTTCCCATACAGTCCATCGCTCCGAAGGGGCCCGGAAATATGTCTTGTTTTTCAGGATGGAGGCTGATGGAAACAAAAACACACATTTACAGTGAATGTCAGATTATTAATGTCTTTGTTTATGCTTTGTCGGCCTAAATTGTTTTGCGGTCGCTGTCAGGCTGGTGATTGCAGTTGATGAAACGCAAGAGGAATGCCGCTCTTATGTATCTTGCATGCACTGCGCAGTATCAATTATTAGTCCCCACATGTGAAAATAAGACTCAGCTGACTTGCCTACAGAGAGAGAGAGAGAGAGAGAGAGAGAGAGAGAGAGAGAATCTAGGGAAATCCAAAATGCCTGCGAGTGAATGAGCGCACTGTCTGCGTCTATTGATGCTGTCTGTGGAGTCCAAAAGGTCTTTGCCTCTCCTCCGTCAAGGTGGCCTCCGTCGGGTTTCTATTGCATCCCATGTCAACACCACTGACAGCAAAAAGCACTTAGGGACTGAAAGATCACTTTACCATTCCTCCAGCAGGAGAGAGAGAGAGAAGCCTGGAGATGGGGGGTTGGGAAATGGGGACTGCAGGGCCACACACTGACAGACACTGGCCAGCAGGTGGGAGTATTGAAGCTGGTTTGCAGGACGGTAATGAATGTAATGGAGAGGGTGCAGGGTCCTTAGTATTTGGGATAGCATAGTCACTGATGACTCACAATTGCTGCTTATTATTTCACGTCTTCACAATTCAACCGGAGTGAATTTGCTTCGGTTCCATCCCTCGAATGTTTTGAGTTAAAAAACTCCACGGACTGTGAAAACGATCTCCTATGTGAATCTGGATCTGAATATGTGTAGCCAGTTCCAAAGACCAGCAGGTTGATAGTAAAGATGATTATCTCTTTGAATTGAATTTGTTCACGCAACATTTTCTTTTTTTTATCTCCCCAGGTTTTGGCTTCTTTCAAGTTAATAGCTTAATTACCCACATTATGGGTTGTTCTGGGGCACAAGTGGAAGACATTATTTCATTTCACTGCTTCATTTGCAGCTAGGTAAACATACAAACACCAATTAAAACATTTTTCCAGGCATGTTAGAAGTTTGCATCCGGTGTACAGTTCTGGATCAAGGGTTTCCTGAAAGGGAAAAAAAATTAGGTCAATATATTAAAAGTCATTGGAAATAACATTTTGAATGATTTTAGTTCTAGTCCTACATATAGCTCTCAAAAATATATTTAATTTCCCTTTTCATTAAACAATAAAAAATACTTACATTAACCCAGCTGAATTTATATAATCTAATCTAATTTATAATGAAAAATGTGATGCAATTTGATTCATTTAAAACAAGTTAAAATGTACTAATACAATACCTGAACGGGAGGGGTAAATTCAGTGGAATTAAATAGAGAATTTCCTGAATTTGAAATGTTCCTGGGTTGAGGTTCAGTCGGTCTCGGTGCTCATGACACAAACACACCAGATCTTATTTGTGTGTTTCCTTTTCAGCAAGTGGGGTCTCACTCGATGGAGCTCACCAAGCTGTATAATTCAACCAAGTGCCGCCCAAAGTCTGTGGCCCACGGCCCACCGCTCCCTGTCTTTGTGGGTAACCGAGGGCTAGCATACTCCCTGTTGTACACACTCACACACACGCAAACACGCACACTTACATGCGCACACAATTTTAAAGATGCACACATAGATCCATACGCACCCGTGACCGCCCCCCACCTCACCACACACATACACACACACACACACACACACACACACACATACAGAAATATTTGAGTGAAACAAATAAGAAAATATTAATTTAATTAACCATGTCATTCTACTGAATCCTGTTTAAAATAGGTGGACAAAATAATAGTTGTACAATTCTGGAGGCCTGTCAGCTACGAAATGAGAAGAAAACATGAAATACAATTATTTTTATAATTGACAGCAGTATTTACCATATATTGCTTATACAGACATATACCCCCAAAGCATTTAAGTTTCTAGAGAATTTGGTATCACAGCAAACCATCAGACCGGTGGATAAATGGAAAGTGTGTGTGCGTGTGTGTTTATCTGGCAGCATTCAGGCATATACAGTAGGAGTATGTATTTGGCTGTGTATGTTGTTGGCTAGACATTGGTGAGGTTTTGCAGCCAGGTGAGGCCAGGCGCCAGTCGAAGTGACACAGTCTCACCTACACTAAGCCCGGCGGTGCAGATGTCTTTTAACGTGGGGAAATGTGGCCATTCACGGGCAGCCGAGCGTTTCAATGAGCCACATTAGCTGTTGCGCCATTGTTTTTCAAAAAGGCAGCTCCGAACTTGCTTTGATGGTGGGGGACCTGGTCCACGTTGGACTGCGCCATTCTCTTTTCCTGTCTTTCTTCATTCTGATCTGCTTCCTTTTGTGAGAAGTTGTGCAGGAGAGGAGATTTACTCAACATGTATAGTTTAAATGGTTATTAAAAATATCTTCATAGCTGGTAATTAGCTAATGGTTTTTAATGTAATGTAAAATGTATAAAAGTATTAAGTGAGGATGTGGAGAATGATAATATTTTAACACAAAGTTATGAGATTGATGAGGATGTGACGAGAATTAAACTTGAAGATTACTTGAAGTTTGCTGATACAAATGCTTTAACATTGTGGGGACCAACATTTTCAGATTGATTTCCCACCAAGCTGCCATTCTGTCAAGAAAATACACTTTGGGCAGAGTCTTAATTGAAAAAAGTATTTTTTTTTGCTATAATATACCATGGTGTTTGGTGTATGTTCTGTGCATGTGTTCATGTCTCGTGAAGCCGTTAATATTCCACGCATTGGGGGGATGTCAGTCGTCTTTCATGTCCTCCGTCACTCATTCGCAGCAAGTCATTTGTAAGTCACACTTTGGCTTTGAAGGGAGTCAGGCACTCACTAGAGAGGAATTCCCTCTGAGGGCAAAATCCTCTGGAAGAGACCTATGATTATATCTATATTAATGGCTCTGTAAGTCTAGAAAGATGTTTTGTCTGCTAGATCTAGCAAATAGTGCTTTTCACAAAGAAGAGGGTCATCTTAAACTGATTAGGGTGCAGAAATATCAGGTTCTTTTTGAAAGCTTGTGCTATGCCTTTGGTCTTGTTGTGCAGCCCCTGATGCCAGATGCAATAAATTATTAGTCTAAATCAAAACAGAATGCCAGCTTTACATCAGGATAGTGATCCGTGTCAAGGAAAAGAAACTTCATAGTTGAAGCAAACCAACGACCCAATGTCAGGGTCTATCCTAACTAAGTCCAAGGCTATTATTTACTATTTCACTTTTCAGATGGATTTGTGCAGGGTTCTGAAACAGCATGAATGATAGAGTTTTCAAGGCACCTCAAATGATTTAGTACGTTTCATCCTCAGCAGAAACACAGAATTGGCCAAACTCTAGTCGAAGAACTTGCACTGATGTTAATAAATCACACAGATGTTTTTGTGGTGAATGATTTTTTTTCAAATATTTCAGTTATACCATATATTCCATATATTATAGAATTGTACGCCACATTGTAAGATGAAAAAAAGTTCAAAGAAGACATGCAATACATTAATTGGACGTGTAACTTCCTTACAGAAATATAATATAAAACAGAACCAAACTTTAACCTTGGTAACTTTTACCTGACTTTTATATAAAATAAGAAACTAAAGCACCAAAGAAACCTTCAGAGAAAACAACAACATTTTTTCTCTGCAAAGTCATACTGTATGTAATAAGATGCATTTTATTGCTGCTCCCCCTCCTCTAGCCCCCCAAATACCTCTAAGGTTTAATAGATATCATTGTAATCATATGGGATTTGGGGGCCTTATCTAAAGTACACAGTGTCATTTTCAGTATGTCTGCAGAACATTTTACTACGACTACTCTCTTGCTATGCAGCAGCATAGAGAGGTAACAACAGGAGATTTAGGTTCCCTCCTCTTTAAAAGATCTATTTAAAACTCGAGCTCACTTTCATTTGACCATCTGTCTTTGTAGAACCTCAAAAGACTGAAAAGGTAAAAGTTTCAGATGTTTTATTTTCTAAGCTGTAACACTGTTGGTACCTGGTACACGCCTGAAAAGGGACTTTACTGAAAAAGGATTTTTACTCCATTGCAGCTATATGCAAACATCCCTGAATATCTTTGTGTCTGTAATATTTAGTGAATAAAAAAGCTTTCCACTTTTTCCACTCCAATCTAAAATTAAACCTCAATGAAAAAAGTGAGATCATCAAATAATACTCAAAGTTTAATGTGTTTGCTCACTCCACCTATGTTGCCTCGTTAGTTGCTCAGATGTGAACATGAGATCGATCTGAATTTTCAGGCTTCAGACAACATGGGGGTTAATGACACGACAAAATGAATTATGTGCTTCATGCAAGTTCAGTTCAAGCACAACACAATGTAACGGCACGGTAGAGTGACATAGTGAGTGTCGTGATCACAAATTGCATCACAGCAATCGTCACGGTGACCTGCACAGTGCACAATATTCACTATTTTAAGAATATTCAGAGCTTCAAGCCACATGATATGACCCATGAAATCTCTACTGTGTGCAAGCTGCATCTGCATTGATATATAACACACCCACAGTGAAGCCCATTGTAGAATAACCCATTTTGTAAATAACACAGAAATGCAAACCAATGTACCTTGAATCCAATTGCTTTGCATAATAATATTCAGTGTTCTTGGCATGTGACCTCCTTTCAGGAACTGTTTGTGATAGTTATCTTCCATGGAACCTATAAGTAGTAGGATGATGCAAATGCAACCCAAGCTGTTGAGAAACGTCCTGAGTATCATCCACGCAATCACACTGTCCACAGCCCAGCAGCGTGCTGCTTCCTGGATGTACCCACGAGCCCCATGGGAGCTGTCAGAGGTCAAAAAGGACTGGGCGGGGAATATATGAACAAGGTTTCCAATAAAACAAGCCAACTCTGACCAGCATGCAAGCTGCAAAATCAAAACCAGGTGGGCTGCCCATATCATGTTCAAAACTATCAAATGAATTCCAGATCATGATGTAGCCAGGGTGCAATTTTTTTTTTCTTCCTCTCCATGTGCTGCTAAAAGACATAGAAGTGATGTCCTAAATTTAGCCAACGCCGCACCTTGTTAGCGTGGAGGAAGAGTATGTGAAAATGGAGCGGAGCCAAGAAGAGGGATTCCATGTGGCTTAGTCACATTTGCAGTGTCAGTCCAGGCCAATTCCCTGCAAAGCAAACCTCAGAAGTGAATGTGATCTCAGTATGTCAGCTATACAGCACACTCTTATTATTTCCTCTTATGCCATATATCATGTTAAGCCTTTGGCCTTCAAACATCTCCGTACAGTTGAAACCTGCGGGTATCAGTTGTCCCAATCAGGCAAAATGTGATTTGAATAAGGCGAGGTGAACTGTTTAAGTGATCGTGCATTTGCCGTGAAATATGTTCTCATTAAGGATGAAAGATTAGGTTTCCTTTCTGCAACAAAAACTGTAAACCAAGTCAAAACAACACTCAGCTTTCAAATGTTTCCCTGCCAGGACAGTAATGAAATTTGCAGCATTGAAGAGGGCCGCATTCAGAAATAACCCTGCAGACAGTTACACACAGAAACACTTTGCTTGGGGGTCAGGAAGGAAGTACCGTACCACCAAGGAAAGGAGGTTAGGAATAATCAAAAAAGACATAAACAATCAGAGAAAATGAACTCTGTAGGCGGGGAGGCCGGACACTGTTAGACTTTAGGAAGTTGTGTAGGAAAGGGTTAGGGTTCTTTTTACCAGGCATAAGAGAACTTTACAGACATTTAACTGAACAGAAATGGATATAACCACACTGTACATTTCTCTGGATATACTAGAGTCAGAGGTTCAGTAATGTCCATGGCACTGGAGGACGTACTGACAGATCTTCACAGTGTTGCCAGCTTGAACAAAGGAGTAGGCCACATTTCTGACCAGAGAAACACTTTAACATGCGTTACGTTGAGTGACCGTAGGCGACTAGCATCATCCAAAGTAAGTCTGACCTTTTAGACATAAAGGTTGTCCATGGTTTTTATTATATGTCCTGTAGATTCATAAATTATCATTAACTCAATAAAGCTGATTTTAGCTGAGTTTACTTTTGGATCTCTTTCAGGTGAGCAATCACGTATTCATCTGCCGCACAGTCATTTTTAGCGGTACACAGTCTCCCATCGCCCACCACCTTCACTTCCTATGGAAACAGGGAAAGTAGTCCCTGGTAATTCAAAGCTGCACTCAGTAAACAAAATACGGTTTCTATCTTATTTGGTGCAAATTTGACTAATCTCAGACTTGGCTGCATACCATTTTAGATGATTTACCATTTAGTGTTAGAGCTGCTCAAGTTCTCATTTTCTCACTTTGGAGATAGCGCTAGTCACCTACTATCACTCAACATAGTGTATGCTAAAGTGTTAGCATGGAGCACTGGAGCAATTGAGATTTAAAAAAAATATATATATTCTCATTGCTTACTGTGTAAATTGACTAACGGGCCAATCTACCAAAAAACGGTGTGTATTCCTTTAAGACGACTACCTCTTCCTTATTCAGAAAAATATGATTATGTTCATTTTACATTACCCAGTCAACATAGTTATTACCAGTCATAGTAGCTGAGATGTTAGCATGTTTGTTTATGTACCGCAAGTGTTGGGAGTGCTTATGCTATTCACGCTGTAGCTGGACCGATTCATGTATGACCCAACTTTGCGTAGTGTGCGTGTGCTGTGTCCACGCTTGTATATTGAATTGCGTTTCTGACAGGATGTGGGAGAAGTGCCCTGTAGCAAAGCGCCAAAAAAGAGCAATCAGATTAGGACGCAGTGACATCATCATCAAAACAGTTTTTCATGGCTATCACCACGCCGGGCGACGCAGAGCGTTTGAGTTGAGGAACATGAAAGGCTCGTGACAGTACTTTCTCATTTGAAGTAACTTAACCTAAACTTTCACCTCTCAGTTGTGCTATTGGCTCTACAAATACCTGTTGTGGGAACTCTGGCACGGTCTGTTTGTGGTTAAGTAGGCCATGAGTACCCCGAGGCAATTTGATGTATTTCCTTCACACTTCTGTCAGAGTTCATAATATGTGATAGATTATCCCCTGTATTGACTTGAAGGAGGAACAGTAACAACTGAATCAGATTTTGTGTCAAGTGTGAGTCAATATGCCCCCTGCCGTTATTATTATTGAGAATAACCTCACACCTCAGTTCAAACAGGTTATTGTGTGATTCAGTTGCAGTTCAATGAATCATTACTGTTTTACTTTTTTGCTTACTGACTTTTTCAACATTGATTTCGAAATATTTGTATCTAGGTCATCGTATGAATTCTGAACCTTAATTCAAAAGATTATCTGGGAGTCTTAAACTTTAACAGCCTCTCTGAGGTTCAAACAGGACAACCTGATATACAAACCATTTCTCCCACTCCTATTATATCTGCAAGTGTCCATTAAAACTCCATGTTCTGTGATTTAAACCATGACATTTTCTGTGCCTTTTGATATGGGCTCAGCAAAAATAAACAAACCTTTTAAATAACTCAATTACACAATTAATGTTGGTTCTCCAGTAAACTATGCACGTAACTGGCCAGTTAATGTAAACACAGTGAAAATGGCTGCTTAGCCTGGACCCTCTACAGTAGCTGCAGCAAATCCCTAAGTACTGGAGCCTATGATTAGACCCACTCAACCTTTGGAATAATAAACTTCAACTTCTGGTCTTCTTAATCTGACATTTAATCTCATCAGAGTCGTCTCAAAGGTTCCCGACTGTCCTTTAATGCCCTTCAAGTGCTCCAGTTGAGTAGTCTGTGCTTTTTGTGCACTTGGTTTTGCCAGCTAATCGTAGTGTAAGATAGTGGTTGGACAAACCAACTTGTCTTAATAGTATCTCTTCGTTGCTTTGCATTAACATTTATAGTGCATGCAGTCTGGAATTCCTGCCCTAACTTGTCATTTAGTTTCACAATAAAACACAGCTTTGGTGTTGAAGTCAGTTTAATGCTTGCACTGAGGATGACTCAATGTGATCAGTTTTTGTGAGACTGACAGTTGCATTTGTGGCTTATTTAGAGGAAGGTACCATTGGAGGTTGTCCAGCAAGGGAAGTAAAATACAACACACTGTGGCCACGGTGCTGTTCACCACCATGAATATACACTGAACACCCCACCCCACATTGACCTAGTCCACAGGGGTCAACTGACACCACCACAAATATCATAGATTCATTCATCAGGAACTGATGGTTTTTCTTTTTTTGAAGATAAAATGCATAATGAAAGCTAAAATCAGTGCGATGATTAAACCAAGTTTGTACTGTGCATCCACTGCCCTACTAAGTGGCACAGCCAGAAAGTCCCAGAAAGATCAAAAAGAAAGAATATCTACATCAGTCCTGCACAAGAAAACGTCTGCTCTATCATTTCCTGCAGCTGCACGACATCCTAATGATAGTTAGTCCTATTGAGATAGGTCCACCTCTGCATTTTGTTGATTTAAGATGGTAAATTCATTGCCTTGTTTACTTGCTCCAGTAATGTCTAGCAACTGAAGAAATATCTGCCGCCCCAGTCCGGAGTAATCAGGGTGTATTCTGTTTGGCACGCATCAGTGCTTCTGAAGTCCACTGGGTGAAGGGGAACTACACTGGATCTCAGCCCAGCTGGAAAACTGTCCTGTGAGCAGCTCTTCAGCTGTGAAATGAACAGTCTCCATATGACATTGCTCACTGTGCTGAAACCGATGAAGTGACAAGCAGTCCCGTAACAAGCCAGATACACAAAACCTGAAATGTATATCAATTACTGAGAGCGAGTGCATTTTAATTCAAAGTTGCCTGCTGGATATATACAGCAGAGTGGCTAATTCTCTTTGAGTGAAGCAATAAACTTTTTTTCCATTCACATCATGTTTGTTTACATAACGATCAATTGGTTGCAAGAGTAGCCGTCCTCTGCAGATTATGTCTGAGCACGAGTGCTTACCACGCCACACTCACACTCAGCTGGTTTTGATGCAGCGCTGGGATCACGGGACAAGTCTTGGACGGCTGTGAAAGGGCTGTAGACTCTGGCGGTCTGCTGCAATGCTCTGTGGGTGGGAACACACACTAGTGTCCTCAGCAACCCAGAAGAAACCCTATGGTACTGGAATAAGTAGGCCCCGACCCCACGGCCGCGACACAGTGGTCCAACGGCGCCTGGTGGCTGAGCCCAAAACACCATTTCTGCACCAGATGTATTCCTAAGATTTGGTAGTACAACAACTTCAAAGTCAGACTTGATTGTTTTTGATTGTATGATTATTTAATGCTGCCGTCTTTTTCTTTTATTTCTGGGGGGAAAAGATATTATCATTCAACCACACTTATTTAATTGCAGCAATTGGAGCCACTCTAATTGGGCCTCGGCTTTCATCTGAAATGGTAATGATTATGAGATTGTGTTTGTGCTGAGCAGTCTAGTCTGATGAGTAGGAGGAGAGCCTGACTGGAAGGAGATGACTGACTTCTGATTTCATCCTTATTCTGTGTAAACTCGTATTACGTTGCAGCCTCGCAGACAGTAAACGGTGACACAGATAGGGGGAATCAAAACAAATATTTTATGCAGCATTTATTGCTGTGTTTTTACAGTTGTCAAACAAATCCTATGTGTACTCACATTGTTCTCCATCTTGATGTTTGCAGTCGATTTGATCTTTGTAATGGGGAGGCCTGAATAAAGTAAACAGCAAATGCCTGTTCACAATGTCAGCGTGCTTTGTCAGGGCAGCACAGACATTTAAAGAGCATCTTATCATGTTGATTTAAGCAATTAAACATGAAGTTGCCCTCTGCAAGCTCCGACTGACTGTATCATCTTAATTATTATCTACAGAGCCTTATCCTCAAAGCATTTTCTGTGGCCTGATAAAGTGGACTTATCACGGTCATTACGTGGTTAACTGTCTGGGTATTTGAAAAAAATCTTTGGATGTTTGGATTTGGGAAATGTTGGGCACAGTACAAGCTAGCCTTTAATGTGTTTGGGTATAGTGGCTAACAAATGCTTTAGGGCTACATTGTATTAAACAAGGTTATTAGTCCATCAAAGATACCTTGTACTGTGATCCATACAACCATTTCTAGATTGCTGTATACAAAAGGGGCGATTGAAGTCTCTTCAATAAACAGAGAGTGCTTTGACCCAGGAAAGCCAATAGTTACTGGCAAATTATCTATTATCTTTGTGAAACACATTTTGGAAGCACCGGTTAATAAACTACTGGCTGTAATGTTCATGGTTTTCAAATGACTCATGATTTGCTTTGTGCTTTGTGATCAAAAAATCTATTGTTCTGCCAAAGAACACGTGTGTTACCCGGCAGATGGCATGGGACCGCTGAAAGCGACATGTTGTTCCTCCCTCCCTTCCCGTGGGTGGATGGCGGCGGCGGGGACACAATAGCTAGGTGTTGCATTTGCTTACTAATATTCCTCATCCTATGTGACTTCAGCCTTTTCCCCCCAAGTCAACCACATCCAGATCGCCATCTAATCAAATGTGACAAAGCATTGCAGGGGAGAGATGGACGGTAATCTGGATTCTGCCCATGCCAGCAGGGAGTTGTTTTGACAAGGATTATCATTGTCATCACACCAGGTAATTTATAACAACCCCCAGCTTCTAGAGAACTCATATCTCTCCAAAAGAACTCTGCTTACAAATATGAGAGAAATGCTGGTAGCTAGCTTTCTCACCTTCTGCTGAGGCTGCAGCAAAAACAAAAAAAAAAATCACTTTATCTTTGGCCCATATTGCGGGTTGTCTCTTGCACAGGAGCCCGGGCCACGAATGTCTTGGCAGAGCTAGTCACCTGCATAGTGATGCAAAGACCCAGGAATTTATTCAGAAGTGGTCATAAATCATCCCTTTACATTCAAATAAACTCACTGAGCAACTAAACGGATTCTGGGAAAGTTTCGCAATCTTTATCTTGTTTCATCTAATTTGTACCAGTCAGTTGGTGACAGTCGAACATCAATCATACGCTGTGCAGTTGCACCATATTGTAGGACAGATCCTGACAACACTGACATGAGTTCATAATTAATTGTGACATGCAGAAAAGACTGCAGAGCCATATCAGTACCATGGGTGTAGGTCTGACACACTAAACTGTCTATCCTGATACTGCTGCTTTCTCATAGCATACCACGTTGTATATCAGAGCAACTCTTTCTATCTCCTTAAAAGTGGCAAACTCTTCAATATGACGTCTGCAGGGTTGAAAATGTCCCACCAATTTCACCACAAGGATGCTTACGATTTTGTATTGATGCATGCACGAAAATAATGTTTGCTGCCACAGTGGATGAACCTGAATGCACCATTTTAAATCCCTAAGTCTGCTCTTTACAGGATATGAAGTATCTTTATGATCTAAGCAAAAATGTACCAGGCCAGCTATTCATCTTTGTGCAATGCAAATGTTTTCATAGCACAATGCTATCATAACAGCATCTGAAAAAATAGCCTCCACCCCTTGCTTCAGCATTAACAAAACACTATTACACACAGGTAAGTATAATTACAGTACGGCGCCAGTGTTCTGCAGAGCTGTCTTTTTAGAACGGCTTGCAAACGCTTTACAGTACATTGCTTAACTTGTGGTCATACATAGTCATCAAATGAATCACACGTATGTTAACAAAATATTGACACATGGACACATGGCAACAGTGTATTTTTTTTTGCATTTGAGGCATTTCCAATACAGTGTACCAGAATTTAACATCAGTATGGACATTGATAAAAGCATCAGTGCTGTGGTCACATAGTTTTATTTCAATAAAAACTATTAACAGCTATTTGTTACTGTGGTCGTAGCAGATTTTCTTCAATTTCTCGATAGCTTACTTTTAAATGTTAACATTTGCAAGATGTCGACTACATTTCAGATCTAGTCACCACAGAGTAATGAGACTCAGTCCAATGGAATTCTTCGAGGAATGCATGTTAACATATAATATACAGAAATCAAAGAGAGAGAGAGAGACAACCAAGGAAACCATCTACCAATGTTCTGCCCATGTTCTTGTCAGTCTGCCTGTTTTGGTTAAACAGCACTGAAAGGGCACTGTGCTCAGGCATTAAAAGGGATATCCTACACATGTTTGTTATATATCAAATTGAAAAATATCACACAGCATTTGCAAAGAGCAAAAAAAGAAAACCAAATATGTGGCCACACGAGATTTTCTTCATTGCTTTTTTTTTGTGTGCTTAAACTAAAGTATAGTTCCAAAAAGCCACCCACACTTCACCGAGTAGAGAGAAACCGATCTCAAACCGGCACCTATTTATGGATTTTGCTACTGCCAGATAGAAATTCCTCCTACAGTGAAAAAGCCCATTGAATGTGAAGCTCATCCATCATTGCAAAGCCATTGGCTTTAAAACAGAAGCAACAAGACTATGATTTGGTAACACACTTTGCTTGGACTGGTTTCACCGCTTATGCTTTTGACTTCCCTTTTAACTTTAAATCCATGCCATATTTATTTTCAATTTTCCTTCAAATCGAGGCCTGCCCCTCTGCAATAAAACTGTCTTTATTTGCTGAAGTAAAACGTGACAAATTTCAGTTCGTTTCTTCCCTGAACGAGACCGAGGGCTTCAAGTATGTACAGTATGTGACTGCTGTGAGTTTCAATCTCGAGTCGTGTGAACTCCTCATTGGTGCGGGAAGCCGAGAAGATGACGTCATGAACTCTGCTTCACCTAAGCGGACTGCTGCACATGCAAAGAAAGGTTTGGTGGCCCTTGTCATACCTGCTTTGATCCCAATTAACTAATCATCTCACCGGTTTCTCCAAGTATGCAAACATTCTCACTTTATCTGTGTGAAAATCAGGCCAATAGTCAAAATGACTTCTATTCAGCAGGTTCAAAGCCAAAACAGAGGACGAATTCTTCCCTATATGTTGGGGTGAGCTTTGAATCCCGCTGTGATACCCAACCACCTTGTTTTTTATGATCCACTGAGCCAATCATAGCGTCATTGTTGCAGATGTGAATTTCCTCACTTTGGTTTTGGCAGCCATACTGTTATGATAATCCTTTATCCAATCGTAATCAAGCCGTTACTGCTGAGCCGGTCAGAGTGCTGGGAGGACGTTCATTGTTTTTTATAGTGAGAAAATGTATTATTGCTGTCTAGAGAAGGTTATTCGACATGACAGCGGGACCTGGCTGCTGCTGCTGTGGATGTAAAAGTGTTTCAGAGAGGGACATTCTGGACTATTTTTACATGTCATTTCCTTCCGGCAAAAGCCACGTCCCACAGCTGCCATAAGTCATTGCTCTGTTTAGCTGAGACCAGATTTATGGGCTTTGTTGCTGACCACTCTCACATTTCAGCCCCAACATGCTGGAAATTTGGATGGTGCAGGAGACAACCTGCAAACACGAAGCTTTCAGGGTTTGGAGTGAGAGGCCGCGCTGCACATAGAGAAATCAGTTAAAGCGGTTATCCGCAAGATCCTGCTTTTTTTTTTATTTCGGCAACATCTTTGGTGCTCAGCGCTCATCGCTGTGGTGTTTCTGCACTGCACTTCCCAGAGATCACCTGTCAATCAAACAGTGTGTCCAGTACTGTGACGTCTTTCTCCTTGGATTCTCTTGTAGGTGGCACTGTTTTCTTTGTCTGTTCAGCCACGGTAGCTATCACTGCTCACGCTAACTACCCAGCTCTTCTTCTATTTCCAAACAAACCTCTGTTGTTGCTGCTGCTGGAAACATAAAAACGCATCACTTCCTGTGCATCAGAGGATTTTTTTTCCTAGGAAAAACCTACCAGACACCAAGTGAAGTGAAATGGCTATAGGTCGAATCACTATAGTGTTAATCTATGTCAATCGGACATAAAGAGTAACAAAACAGATATTAATTTATATAGACATAGGAAAACATAGGAAAGTGGTCTATGGTCTGACATCTTTACATGATGTCATATATCTGCTAGATACAAAGGAGTCGTTCCGCTGTCTAATCTTATTCAAAGTGCTCATCTGAACGTCCTCGACTGAGGGATCTAGGGCATGTCGGACGTTAAATTACACATTGGAATAATAACTGTTATTATGGTTACAGAAACACACTGGTGAATCTGAACAGCACACATAGGCACACAAGCATGCATGCGCACTCGTTCACACACTATTTTAAGACAATAAAGACATATCAGACATTACTACATCAAACATACAAACAATTACGGCATTTAAAGATGTCACAGTACAAGGCAGGCAACAGAATGATGAGGATCAATGAGGTTGGACCTTTGTAGTTGGAGCAAACGGGAGTATTATCAATCAGGGTCAGCGTGTTGAGGCTGGAGCTTGTTGGACGGCCTCCAGCGGGGTCTCTTTCCCCCAGTTCACAGCTTTAACAAGTCTGATTTGAGTGACCTGGGGAAACAGTTTAATGACCGTTTCTTGACTGTGTTTCAACACTGTGCGGGTGGGTGGTCTGACGCGGCTGGGCGAGGAGGGTCTGCTGATGTACAGTGTTGTAAATGGATGTTTCAACAGAACAACAAACACTTTCCTTCTCTACCGTCACATGGAAGTACCAGATGAGGTCATGTTGTGTATTTATACGTTGGTTTCCGAATTGCTCGTTCTTTCAAAGAGGTCGGTCTTATGATTTCCCACAGATACTCCTTTGTGTCTCCATATTTGGAGATCAAAATAAATGTCTGATACCATATCTTTGTGCAAAATCTTTTTGTTTTTCAGATATAGATTTTCACACTGGAAAAATTCAACAAATGAACAACTTGTGACTAAACCTTTTCTTCCATTTTCTTTTCTTTCTCTGTGCACACAAGAATGTGTTTTGCCCAGAGCTCATTTTTCCTCCTTTATGCCAACCTGCAGGATGTCCTCTGGAGATACCGTGATACATTTTCATTGGTCAAGACTTAATAACCATCACAGACTTTTATGACATGCCCGGCGCCACATCTCTCAAGCCGGCTTTGCTCCTTGAGACCATTTACTTGGAACCCAATGTCCGAGTGTCCTTTTCATTTGTTTCATCTGCAATTAATCAACCATCATGTTTAATATGAGTTTGTTAGGTTTACCTCCAACCCTCACCACAGCTCCTGCCAGGTTTATGGTCAACACAGAGCCAACGGCAGGATTTAAGAGAGTTCTGCCACTCAACATGCTTTTCAAGTTTTTATTCCCCTGTAACACTCCATAAATAGATGGCTGAGGAGTCCAAAATCAGAGTCTTTACCAAAAATATAGTCGTTTGGGAATTTATCTAAATTACAGTAGATGGAGTTCACATAAAGTTGGACAGTTGTAGAAAGTTTGAATCCATTGAAACTGCATTGTTGAGATAAGATATTTCACAATTGACAAAGCAGCACAAGTATTTTTCTCTTTCTCTTGGTATTGTTTGTCAACCACCACCTGAAAGTTACCGAGCAGAAAAAGAACATGTAGTGACTTGTCAGCTTCTCAACCAAAGCCAGGATAATTTATTTTCACTTCCCTAATGGAAAAAATATTCCCCTAATTACAGTAAACACGAAATTGCTATTTCATATGGAATCATTCAAGTTTGATGCCTGCCTCCGATAAGACACTTTTGAAGTCCCACTGTATATGTTGTAAATTGTTTCTTCGAGCTCGCTCAAGTACCAAAATCACCCCTGGCTCACCGCTGGGAATAGAGAGCAGAGCGGGTACCACTCCAGCATTTGGATGCCGGGCCAAGAATTTCCAAACATCTTTTCCTGGTGCCTAAAATTAGCAGCATAATGAGGTAGTGGCTTCCTCCTCTCTGAACTAATACCCTGTCCCCGTGGGAGAACACGATGTGGACTAACACTCAAGATCAACAGAAAAAATCGCAGACTGACACTTAAGGGCCCTGGGATTGAAGAAACCGAAATAAAAACTGTGCAATTCCAGTTCCTTTGATTTGAACAGAACTACGATGCAAAAGTAGAAAATAAGTATGAATGCAAAAAATAAACACACAAAATATGAAGTTTAGATACTTTTTCATCGGTGCTGTCATGTGCGCCGCTGTATTTAAAGTTTGCAAACAGAACCACAGGGCAGTTAAGATCTCCTCAACAGTCTCGCCACCTTTTCCAGCATGCACCTTCATTAAAAATACTTTTATGTGGACTCCAGGATGGCTGGAGAGAATGGAAAAGACATGCTTAAGTAGACTCCACTTCATTATTAAACCTATAGGTCACATTTAATTGCACTTGCATTAATCTGTTTTATTTCAACTAATGAGTGCTGCCATAAATTTAACTGTAGGTGAGGAATTTTTATTACCTTCAGCAAACTTTTGATCAGGTGCTGAAGCTGTTCGGGGGCAAGCGAGCTGGAGAATCTTTACTATGTACAGTACAGTGTCCGATTACACAACGGCTTGATTTTTGCCTCTCATTAGGAATTCTCCATCACACGTAACGGCTGCCGGTGTCGTGAGAGGAGAGGTTTGTAGTGGACTGACTTCTTTGAGGTTCAACTAAAGTGAAAAAACTGACTGGATGCATGTTATTTGTGTCATATATTCACGGGGGTTGAACATACACTGAAGGGAATTACGTTGCAGTCACACTAATCAGGAATTTTTTTTATTATATCTTTATTTATCCTGTGTATTCTTGTTGAGATAGAATTGACTTTTGACGCAAACTTTGTGGTTATGATGCTAATCTTCATCGTGTCATATTTACTATCACATTCTACTCTTCTGGTTAGGATTGGGGTCAGAGCTGGGATAGGCATAGGGGAAGGGATAGGTTTAACTTTAAAGCTGCACTAGGCAAGATTTTTATGTTTCAATACACCCATCTTATGAGCCTAAATCACAAAGTAGGGCTGCAACAGAGAAGAGCCCCTCCCCTCTAATCGAGACCCTGTAGGTTTGCCATATTTGCCCAAATAAAATTCTGGTGTTGGGTATCTTCACTTCTCCGCCCACAGGAAGTAACAAATCAAACCTTAAGCGCGAAATACAAACTGTCTCCTAAACGTTGGAGTCTCGTCCCTTTGGTTTCCCTTGTTAGAAGTATGTGTGCAGTTTACTGACAACACATTACGTGGTTTCTGGATATTGAAGTTCAAATTTCACCTCCCACTGCCGTTTGGAGACGCCAACATGCAAAGTTGCCTAGTGCAGCTTTAATGTTAGGGTAAGGATTTTTTTTGGGATATGTTGAACTTTCCCAACTATATCACCTGCATACCTCTCCATGTAAGTGGAGTGAGCTGAAGAGATATTGCCCTTCTGGAACTTGTCAGAACAGGTACTTGGGAATGAAACTTCATTGAGTCATTACAGGAGTGTTTGAAAACTCATTGGTTCTGCAAAACTCTGGCAAGCCATCTATGAACATGCTATTATAAAGAAAGATGTCAGCACTTCCCTCCTTCAGTGAAATACAAGGATGAATATTTAGAAGAATGATGTAATTTCAACAGCGGTGCAGCGTACCCATGGAGCATCTATTCAGCCATATTGTTATCTGACTCTCAGACACGCAGCGTCTCTCTGTGAACCCTAGTCTTCCTCCAGCCCATTGACTCCAGGACGCCTCGGCAAGAACCGAGCATGTTCTCAAAACAAACAGCACAACCTGCACAGGAGTCCAGGCCCAGACCTAAAGGGCCAGACATTGGGATTGCCTCTGACAGCTGTTTCCTGTTATGTAACTACACACAGCTGCTATTTCCAAGAGAGGGCATCTTGGTGTTGTAGACATTTCCAAGGGTCAAGAGGAAGAAAAATAATGCAGCTTTAATAGTGACCAACAATGGACCACCAAGGTTTCCGCCTTCAGCATGCAACGCTAGGACGCAACGCTCTGTCACAGAAGGATGAAGGTTATGAGGGAGTTCATCGTGTTCTCAGTGACCAAAGATGCCAAGCTCGTCCACAGGATACTCCTCCCTTAATAAAGCCATAGTGTATCTAATGGCAGCTAGATTAGCAAAGTGGACCAGTGCTCAGGATAGTCTTTATTGTACTGTAGGTGGTATCATCGCTCTGCAAAACCCTGGTACTTCAGAGGTTCTTTGAGAGCTAAATCGAAAAATCTCTTTCTTTTGAGGAGCAAACTTTTGAAGAATCAATTAAACCTCTTGATGGTTCTTCACTGCTATTAACAGAACCATTGGCGATCCACATAGCACCACTTGTTCCATACAGAACCAAGTAGTGCTTGTTTCTGTGGTTGTCCATTTCACTGTAATGGTCCCATAAAGAATCATTAATGGTTCTATATGTAGCTGCTGCAGTTTGTTAGTAGGTATTGAATAGTTCTCAATTATTATTATTATTTATTATTATTATTATTATTATTATTATTATTATTATTTTAATTGTTGCACATTCTGGTGACATACTGTAAGAGTGATGATACCACATAATTTTCTTATTTTGAAAAGGAAGTCCTTGCTCCAAATCACACACAACACAAATTGTTGCACATTCTGTTGACTGTAAGAATTCCCAATCCTCCAAATTCTTTTGGGAAAATGTCTGTGAGATACTTAAAAATAATACAGAGAAATTGTTCAAGTGGTTTAAGTCTTCAGAGCATTACTTTCCTTGTCTACATTTTGCTCAAGAGAATAGAAGATAAATGAGGGAGCTGTAATGTCTGGGAAAGAGGCAAAATATTTGGCTACAGTTTCTCTATAAATATTGATTCAGTTTGTTTGAGGTTCCTCCGCAAAATAAACATTTTACATATTGAATAGATTATCATACTTATCTGACCTGGATATTGTTTGATAGCATGTGAACATGTCTTTAGCCTCCTTGCATGACCGATCCAGAGAGACCACCCTAAGAAAGAGAGGAGTGGAAGTCACTTCATGGGGAAGTTTGTGTCCTTTGAAATGCACCATTTGTGACGACGATCAGATGCAGCAGCTCAGTGGGCATCACAGTCCAACCTTTCGTGAAACTCTGAGTGTATGTGGTCGGCTACTGGTTTGAAAGTTGTTATTACTCTCAGGACCCCGGATCTAATCGCTGACTAAAACACGTCATTTTGACAGGTACATGGTGCGAACAAGTCATCACACTCTTTTTGGTAACAAATGGATGATCCAAGATCAGCCCCAGTGACCATGACATTGCAGGGAATGCTTTAGTCAACACTATGGTTCAGGAATACTTGTGCAAATCAGGCCCTGCATGTCTGACAATAGACAAAAGTAATATCATCAGTTTACTCAGACATACCACACACTAACATGGAGATGCCACATTTCATGGGCCCAGTCCAAGTTTCAAAGCCAATGGAAAACCAAAGACATGTAGCAATAAATCACAAGAAGACATGTAAATCTCTCCTTACAGATGTTTGTGGAAAGATTATAATGGCAAGTCGATAGGTCATAACATAATGCCAGACCTTGTAACAGGAGGCAGATTGTAGCAGCTCTCACACAGCTCCCACGGGAGCTGGAAGTGTTACTGTTACTTTACCCAATTAGATTTTAATGTATTGCTGTTTCTCAAACGCCTATGCACAAGATTACACGAAGAGAAGCTTTACACGTCTGTATTGTAAACCTCGCAGTTTGGTCAGGTGTTGACCAGCCAGAATCCTACAAGCCAGTTGAACGGTACAAAAAAAAAAAAAGCCTCGATCACACGCTGGAAATGCCTCCATGGGTCAGGGGTATTTATTGATGACATCTGTTCTAGGTTAAAGGGCCACAGAAGGTACAAGTACATATGGAAGTCTTTTTTCACAGTATAGGGGGATTTTCCTCCATGCCTGCGGATGTCCAGGGTGTGTGTCTCACTCCGACCTCCTCTTACCACATGCCTGCTCTCGCCTCTCCCTCCGAGTCGCCACGTATGTCAAGTGACAGCCGTCCATCGAGATTTATCAGGGCAAGATTTATGTTTTTAGCAGCCAGGTCTTGGTGCTTAGTAGCCGCGCTCACTGCAGGCGGTGTTTTTCTTCCTGCACATTCATATTAGTTTGGTTTATTACAGCAGCACGTCTGGTGAGGTCATTTATGGCCAACCATGGTGGTATGACAAACTCATTTATAACAGTAAGGCCTCAGCACGTTGGATGAGATCACTTGTGCCTTCCTCCCTCTCCCTCGCTGCCCAGACACCAAGCTCCATAGGTAATGAAATCATGTGTTTATCTGTATATTTATGTAGGAATACGATGGACTAGGGGATCACTGTTGTTGGTGTGCGATCGCTGGCTGGGGGGCCATTTCACACACTGCTGAGTTTCTTCTCCCGCAGTCGATAAACACTATTGAGATAATATGGGAGAGGCGGCAGGTTGGGAACACATGTTGTCGAGATAGATTAACATCGGACAGTGGTCAGGAGGTCGTTCAACCTCTGTCAGTCGCTGGTATGTACATCTTAAAAATGACTTTCCCCAGAATTTGGATGATTTGATTTGTTGCAGTATTTTTCTTGTATCCAGTCGAAGTCATGAAATACTTTTTCCTCATTTGTGATAAAAAAAACAAATAGTGTTCCTCACAATTGTTCCAGAAGGAGCTGAGGAGATGTTGAAGGGTAATTAGCAGCACAACGGCATGTGCTAGTCGTGGCGCAGGTTCCCCACTGGTATTGAACTTGTGACCCCGATCCCAGAGGGAGATGTTCAGACTAAGATAGAGGGCAGCAGAGAGATTTAGACATGCTTGTGGAACCTGTGTGGTCTCCAGATATGCAACGTGGAGTCCAACACACACATTCGGGCCTTGGCTGAGACTTAGCCCTGATTCATACTGAGTATCCATATGGTGGAATACCCAGCAGTGTTGAACCAAATTCTCAGCAGTTTAGCATCCAAAAGAGAAAGCACACAGAGAGAGGGAAGCACAAAGGTATAAACTGTCCAAATGCCAAATCCCAGATGATGAAGATGCCACATAATTTGTTTATTTTGAAAAGGGAGTCCATGCTTCAACAGATGTGTATATTTAACACGTTCAAAATGAAAAATGATGACAAAACAGACAAATTCTATTGGAACCTTTCCATTTAAAACATAAAGAACTATGTTTTTACCACAAACGACTTCTCATTAATATTGGAGGTAAATATCTGACATTCTACACCCTACCTCAAAACCTCTGTCCCTCCCGCTGCCACGTATATACAGTAGCCAAATATTTAAAATATTTCATTTCTTTATAAACATTTTACACAACTCAATAATAAAACATTAAGATTTCGTTAAGATGTGGCGTAGTCTGATTTCCTTTGGCTCTTTAAATCACACAACACTTCATTCAAAGTGAAAGGCAACTCAAATATTTGTTTGGTTTGAGATTCGACTGCATTGCATGGTTTGTATTTCGAAAGGCAGTGGAAATTTGCTATTGTGAAAGTGGAGACGGTGGGCTTTTCTCATGAGGACTTCAATGCGCACCACTATTCAAAATGTAACGAGAGTCATATCTGCGGCAACAACTTCTCACAGCAGGGCACGGGGCAAACGAGTGACAATAAGGAAATGTTACTCATCATTTCATAAAAGTGGATCATACCCAGACTCTTAACAGATATTTATGTTTTATGAAAACCATGTCTCCAAGTTTCACCAACAGAGTCAGTGTTGGGGCGTCTTTTACCGACTCTGAATGAAGGCAGCTGAAGTGGATTAGGCTAAATGTCCTTGGAAAAAAAGGCTCACCACAAGAGTAAAGGAAAAAATTTACAGCACAACACTGACCGCTTGGTGTGTTCCAACAGATATGAGTGCCGACTTTGGTCATCTCGTCTTGCATGCAACACTGTAGAACAAGCAGATTTAGTTGACGCTTTACAGGGATTAGCAACCATATTGAGTAAGTGCTGAAACAATTAATATGGTGCGGCACACAAATGGACTTTATGTTCAAGAATAGTTCAACAGTCCTGGATTGTGAAACTCTGTGAATGTCAATTGAGTCAATCATGCTACATTGTATTCCTGTAGTTTTAGACACATAATGTCTGTTTTATGAAAAAATACACCCGTCTTATCAGCCCAAAGCACAAAGTGGGGCTGCAGCAGAGAAGGGCGTCCCATCCTCCCGCAATTGAGTAGCCAGAGATCACCCCCTTTGCCCAAATGAAATTATGGTGTCGAGCATCTCTTCTGCACCCTGCTATGTGCAGTTTACTGACATCATGTCGCAGGGTTTCTGGGTATTGAAGTTCAAATTTTGAAACAGTAACCACTCTCTGCCATTTGGAGCCGCCAACATGCAAAGTTGCCTAGTGCAGCTTTAACTAGCGTATCGTGATAGAGTAAAATCCTTTGCTTGAGTAAAGAAGCTGATGTCAGGTAAAGAGATAAGCACTAACAAGCCTCCTCTGTCTGCATGCACCTCTGGAGGGCAGCTGTTAGCAGCAGACACTTTCCATTTGCATTGGGCCAGCAGCAGGGGTCAGTGGCTGGAAATAGGCAGACCATTGTGCTGCCCTATGAAGACGGATGTCAAGGTCAGTGCTAAGGTGGAGCTGCATTGTCAGCAGCTGGTGGATGTGAATCTAGGTCCTGAACCAATCACGGGGATCCTATGATTGTATTGTAGTGGTGAGATGGAGGTTTGGACTTGGGATGAAGGATAAAAGGAATGATCGTGCACTGGGAAATATTATCTTTTTCATGTGCTGAACAGAACATTTTTCCCTAGGAGTCAGGCTATTTGCCTTTTAGCATGCAGAGAAAGGAGTGTGGCACTGATTGAGATACCATTTCCACTGCATCTCCCTCTTTACCACACATGTGGATGTCTCATAGATTGAGATACCTCCCTCCACTGCACACAGTCAATGTGCCCTCATTTAGGAAAATCCTGCACAATCAGTTCAGCCACAGCTCATTCAGATTTGTTGAGATTGGGGAAAGCATGCTCTTCAAGGCAGTTTTCCATTGGCTGTGGCAGGGTTGCTATAGGGATAAAGTAGGCTCTTGCATGTTATTTTCTTGCTATTGTTTTTAATTCATATGAAAAGTGTCTTTTGAAATAATAATTTTAAAAATAAGAAAAGATGGAACGGTAAGAATCCCAGTGACTAATTGGCATGGCTTTACAGTTCACATCTCATAAATGGGGGAGGAATGTTTAAATATCTGAGATGATAATCCAGTCATTCACAGCTGTTCCCAAAACTAGCCGAGCACATGAGAGATCATGTTGTACAAGATCGCACGGGTGTGTGTAGGACGTTTCTAAAATCATCAGCAATCATCTTAGCCACATCCATCCAAACCAGTGGAAAATAAATGATATGAGGATGTGCTGACATGTTGAAGTTTGTTCTAATTCTCATTTTGGCTGGTGCTCTGTTGCTCTAAGCCACAGAGGAGGATCTTTGCTCCCATCTGGCTTGCTGTGCAGTATTGAAATGCAGGCCAACTGGGTTGGGTCATTACAGAACTAAATCCAAGTCACAACAGTAATTGCTGAATGGGTAATATTGGGGTAAAGCACTTAATTGGATTCAGGAGGCTGGCTCAGTTGTGTTGCACATGGATATAGATTAAATCAGTGGGATTGTCAAGTGATTACATCTTTATAAGACTTTATAAGACTATTTTGTACTAGATTGCATATTTTGACTATTCTATATTTCTATATTTCTCATGAACTACAAAGTAACAATATTCTAATAGCCTACCAGATGCAGTTTTTAACATAAAATAATAGTTTTATAATGAAAGAATCAAGGTGAAAATAAACATTTCATCACAATTATACATGTTTAATTAACAATAAATGAAAATACTGAAGACTATTCTAATTAGTTATCAATTTCACTGTTAGTTCGAAGAAAAATTCAACTTTTTTTTAATCGTGTCTATATTACATATCTCATTTTCATTGCATACGTTTGCTGTTTTCAGCAAGACCCCTTTAATTCCCATATTGTGAAAGCTCATGGGGTTCTTATGACATAGGTGAGAAAAATCAGGAAGTGATTATGCTGGTATTCTCCCTTGCAGTTCCCTGCCTGCCTACCCTGGGACCTGCCCCCCCACACCCCCAGCTACCTGTGTGCAGAGTTGATCTGCTAATCCCTCGGATCTGAAGGTAAACAGACAGACTCTCGGATATAAAGAGGGACACTCACAATATTTAGTTAAGGGATTCAGGCTGGAGGAGGGATACCTCACCTGAGTTTTGGGAATGGCTTTTGTGTGGCTGGACAGGTCAACAACATATCCATTTTCACTAGTGGATGGGAATGGGAAGTAAAGTCCTTTGCAATATGATCGGTGCCCGATGTGTTTACACAAGGCTATCTCCGGCCTCGTGGAAGCCCAAGGTGTTTCATCTTGAGTGGATCATCTACCGTTGCTAGCACCTTCCACCATCTTTGTACCTCTATAATCCACCGCTATCAGGGAGCCATTTGATTTTCAATTAGTTTTAATCAATGAACTTTGTGGTATCTCTGTTGAACTCGGGGTCATCGGAGAAGCTGCAGTCATTAGATCAGAGCTTGGCCTTTTCCTTCAGCATGCCCTCATGAGCTCTGCAGGTTAAAGCGAGACATCTATCTGTTCCTTAGCGGTTCGGGGCAGGTCAGCACCCGTCACACCCGGTAAAGCTCTTCTCCCAGAGGTGTCTCATCTCCTGCTTTATCTGCTCTCCACTCAGATAAGACCAGCCTTTGAGAAACTTAATATTGACCTCTCATTAGGAGAAATCAGAGTAAAATAGGAATGTATGAGATTGTTAAGTTAGATTGCCTGAATGCTGTGTGAATGGAAAAAGGGCACAATTATCCATCCCTAATGTTTCATTGAATCTTTTAATTAAAAATATTCTTTTGCAAAAAAAATACATCCTTGCAAATTTATCTTTTAATTGTTCTGCGAGGATGTGTTTGCTACTCAAATAAGAAACACTCAAGGTTTGCTGGCAAGATTGATCATTGCGATGACAGCATCAGCCATGATTACAGTAATAACTGGATTTGCTTGAATTCATTACATCCCTTTTCATACAGAAATTAGTCAACAGAGTCTTGGGTGTTACCAAACGCAGTATTAGGGAAACATAAATCAAAGGAGTGACAGCCTGTCAAAATGAGACTTCAGTAATTACAGTGCTCATCTACCCTGGGGGAAAGAAGAAAGTACAGTGAGTTTCCTTTTGTTCATCGTGTCTAATTACTTTGACATGACATGATGAGCTATCCCGCAAACACCAGCCAAGTATGACAGCAGACACCCGCTGATTGATGCTTTAACTTTTCTACTTTCTGTTTTTTGTTTGTTCAACAAGCATACGTCTCTGCTACTGGTTATCAAAGACCACAAGCGCACATTATGAAGCTTAACCGGGCCTCAGCAGCTATTAAACTTCATTTGCAGTATCAGCATAGTATTTTGCAAATTATACACAGTCTCTGGATCCTGCAGATGATAAGGGCTCTCCCTGGAGGTTGGGGAAATGGCTCAATTTGGGCCTTTCAGACGCACTCACAGGGAGCTGTGCTTGTGCCTTCAGTCGCCAGCCTCGCCATCCCGCCTTTTATAAGGCAATCGGCTCACACAGCTCTGCAGTATCTCCACCCGAGATCAGAGCACAGCAACAAAGAGCTTACCAGTCAGCATTCACATCGACAGCAGATAGATGCCAGGGTTGGGAGGGGGTCTGGGTTGTTCAGACTTGGACTATTTTGAGTTGGGCAAGAATGCCTCAGTGGTGCCAAGTTTTATTTTGGTGTAGGTCCATTGCAAGAGCAATCTCAGAGTGTGTGGCATTATGGAGGACATCCAAATGGTTAAGATGGAATTCCCTGATTGTTATTGAGACCTGAACTCCACCGTTCCCGAAACGATCTCTATCAGTCGGCGCTCCTTGAAGCACACAGCTATTCATTAAAGATGGTTATCGGCGGGGCTGAGGTGAGAGCAAGGTTTTCAAGGGCAGTCAACGAGGCGAGATCATCGGGCAGCATCTAGGACCGGCTCTGCCCAGTGTTGTTCTGTATTGTTCCCTCACAATTAGGAGAACTTCAAACAGCCACACAGGTATCACTTTAGATCCTTAGATGTCACTGAGGGAAATAAGGGAGCATGGGCCTTGCAGCCATAAAGCAAGCTCTCAGGGGTACAAAATTGCCCAATGTCCCATAACAAACAAACAGAAAATACCTCACAGATGCAACAAAAGATCAAGGCAACGCTGCAAGGAATTAAACTTGCTTGACTCCCTTTGGACTCAGTCTAGCGTAAAGCTGCTATTATCTCTGTGAATGTCATATCTAGACACTATATTTTCCATTACTGAGTAGTCTGCCTATCTTGCAGCTGGAAATCTGCAACATTTGTTCATACAACAGTTCATGCGGCAGTGTGGTTTAGCTGAATCTCAGCTTTGTTGGCTGTTCTCACGGTCAAGTGATTCCATGTTTGAGTTAGAAAGCTGGCTCGTTTATTTCTCAGAAATGATATTATAATGAAAGTCTGTTGCTGTTATGTCTCAAAATTTCTCTTTCTGCAGCACGTAGGCTCTTTCTGTCCTAATGAAGCAGGAAACACTTCCTGGTTCATGACTGCAGGCAGTAAGACAGAAGAGAAACTGTAATGTCATATTATGAATGCAGGGCTGGAGTGTCTAGAGCTGTCTGGTGGCAGTAGAGGGCTCCCTTTTCCCTCTGAGCTCCAGCTCCTTATTTCACAGCTGATGACTTCTAATGAAGAAGTAACACTAATTCTAATACACTTCAGGCAGAAAAGGGGAAAACACTTGTATTTAAGCTGTTCATTGCAATAATTGTATTAAAGTTACAGTCAAATTTTGAATTTGAGCCTTTTGAAGGAGATTGAGAGTTTGTTGAAAAAGCTTCATTATTTCATTACCCAGCCTAACAAAGGAAATGTGGCTGTTGTTTTCATCTACAACCTGAACACAATAAATATAATGTGCAGTAATAACATTTATTTATACTGTACGCTTGAAGTAATGTTCTTAAAATAGCATTTGTACACTTGTATGATTAGTATATATTATTTTTGAAGTACATACTCCCCTGATGAAGCCCTTATACCTCCACTAGTACAAATTAAAATAAGAATTTATACTTTAGTTCTATATTTCAGAACTCTTTCACAAGCCAAGTTTTCTGTTTTGATTGAATGGGAAGTTTGCCAGATAGGAGTTCCCCTCCCATTAATCTCTTTGTGGCTCTGAGTGACAGACCGGATTATCAACTGAAACTTTCAGCCACTTGAGACCGCTACTGATGTTTGGCTTGAAAGAAAAATAAAGACTAGGAAACAATTCCTCTGGTAGAAAAGAGCAGACATTTGTGAAACCTAAGCATTGCGGAAACCCTCAGCAGCCCGTAGGATTATCTGGACAAACTAATATTTACCCCGAGAAAGAGCAAACACACTAATTTGCCCGGCCTTCATTCAACGCTGTGGCATTGTTGATGGATTAACTCTAATGATGAAATCTAACCTATCTTCGTCTTCATCTCAGTTTGATCTCAAGGCTTCACTTCTGAGGTTGCTGTGCATCAATCACTTGCATGTGCTTCAAGTGAAATTGCCAAGCACAATTCAACACAGACAAACCTTATAACGAAAATGGAGGCCTTGAATGTTTGTGCTAATAACAAGAGACGTTTTAATGTGTTAATGTTGTCGAGTAAAGCCCCAGAGTACACTTCCAGAGTCCACATGTATTGTATAAGTACAGGTTAAGACAAGATCATTGCTTACAAATTATTGATCAGCTGCTTCTTCACCATCAATGTGCAGATTATTAAGGAGACAGCCTCCCACAATGATGGAAACAAAATCAACAACAGTCTGTTTCTTTTTTTTCTTCTTCCTCTGCTGTGTTCAGAGGGACTGGAGATTTGCAGCAGTCTGAACATGAAAAAGGCAAGTAACGAGTTGGTTTGAAGTCTGACCACAGTGTGGTGAATCTCTGTTTGAGTCAGGTCTGCTTTGAATAAAGACTGATTTGCCTCCCCCTAAATTTAGTCTCCAAAATTACACACTCTTCAGAGCATTGTCGGAATGCAGGAGACTTGAAGGTCCTCCTGCTCACCAGAGTGTAATGAGAAACTGCTTGTGGAAGACGCTGGTCATAAAAGCAAACACCTGCGATGATGAGACCGAGGGAATCAATCTTCCTTTATCCCCCTATCAACACCAAATAGAGAAACTAGATTCTCCTGACCTCTCGGTTATTTCCATGCGATGAAAGTAAAGACAACTGCTTTACTGCTTGGGCCAGGAGGAAGGATGGATGCAGGGAGAGCCAAAGCTGAAACGCTCCAGTCATGAATACAGAAGAAACAGCACAAAATAGCAAATGAAAAAATATGTGAACGTTTTAGCGACCCTAATTTGGATTAATTGCTTATTTCTCTCATTTCGCCTGCTTCCATTACCAGTAGAACTTTGCCAAATATTCAGACATGCAATATCACCAGTTAACCGATCAGACTCAATCAGTGAAACCAGTGATTAATTTTTATGTGCAGAATTTTAGCAATAGTAATACATGCAATGAAAAGCCTTCCAAACTATACATGGTGTTTTTGCAACATATGTGTGTACATTTCTCATACTTTTAAAAAGTTTTGTTTTGTAGCCCACCTTCTGCAAAAACTACTCTAACACCAAAATAATGTCTTATTGGTCAAATAAGGGTTGAAGAAATCCCCTTACCCTCTGGTCAGCACCACCATGCTGATTCTACCACATGGACTCAAATGTATAGTTATAGTTAATAACGTTGCATTGTATAAATATGCACTGAGAAATATGTATATGCAGGATTCATAAGGGGACATTCAGGGAGTGAGTTGTATATAGGTGGACTCTGGTGTTTAGACTTTCAACCTGCCACTCCATGAATTTAACAGAGTCTAACAGAGCAGCACAGAAGCGCTTCACCTTGCTTTTCCCAGTGTGTTTTCATTGGGTCAGCCAGACCGTCTGGCAGGGACAAACCTTTCTGTAGGGAGAAATGTAAGCCTTCCTCAAACAATTCCCCTGTTTTCATTTGCAGGTGGACCCAAGATGGCATAATGGTATATCCATACAGTTTTGTGTTTTTAATGGACAAAGACTCGGCGTTCTTTGGCGCATATTGACCCTCAGTAAAGCCTTGGCAAATTCACGCGTGTATTTATTTGTTTTTTCTTCAGTGTGACAGACAGCCTTGGATTTCACTTATAGAGTACCGCAGCCCTCGTTACTCAGTAATGGATAGCCCTCGTGTACACAGAGACATCCTCCTCATTCTTGTGCCACTGAGAGCAGGAAGAGAAGACAAGCACTTCCTCTATCACTCTGACACTCACCTTTTGTCTTTCTCAGTGAGTAAGGCACCAAGAGCCGCTTTCTATTTAATGGGGGGGTTGTGAATGGCCTTCCTTTGCCACTTCCCATGAAGTCACATAAAAAGTAAATATTTTGCCTTATCATGAGATGTTACTAAGGGAAACACAGAGCTATACTGTCAAGATACACTACATACAGTATAAACCATTATAATTAAATAATCACTTAGCCAAGATGTCAAGGGAATTATAAAATCACCACTATTTCCATTTCAGTAAAAAACTTGAACCTGTAACAGCTCAGGGTGTGTCCAAGGTGTCGGCTACAGTCTTGTCATGGCTTCAATTTATTATTCCACAGGTGTAGGACAAGTAACTTCCGTACAGATTAGCGTAACATGCTTTACTTTGTTTATATAAATAAACAAACATAAAAGTTAAGTGATATTAATCCCTATCCGGTGAGCACAATGGCAATCTATGTTAAATGTTAACATGTTTGCAAGCATGGAAATAATAGTTTGCATAGAAGTTGGGTCCACGCAGCTCCAACACAAAGGAGCGCTTCAGCTGCATTCCACGCATTTTGCCAAAACATACACGCTTTCTTTACTGGGCTATATTAAAATGGATTTCCATAGTGAAGTATAACCTCCTCAACCAGGACACAGAATCATTGTGTTTCTCATTAGGGTTTCACACCATGACAGACATAGTACTGGAGCTGAAAGACAGAGGGCTCACCAGACAATTGAATGCAGTTTAAGCATTTCTGCAGAGGCCCACCTTGCTATTGTGGCGGGGAACTGTGACTGTTGGCTGGCTCAGGCTACGGTGGTGGGTGATGACTGAAGGGATATCCAGGGCAGAGTAACCACCCACATAGCTTAGTATCTTGTCCTGAGAGGAGTCCTATACGATTAAAAAAAAAAAACATTTGAAAGCAATTACATGGAAATGTGGATTCAGGGTTTTTTTTTTGTCTCATTGTTGATATATTTTTTCAACCTTTCAGCGTGTCGCAGTAATACAGTGTAAGGTATTTGCACAAGAACACCATTACACTTCCCATTACAAGAGACTATTTGGTTTCATTAAGCAGTCCATTAAATTCAAACCATCAAAGCTTTGGCAGTATTGCTTTATTTCCTCTCGGCATTTATTTCCAAAGAAACAGAAAAATATCACAGCATTTTACAAAGAATACATGGAAGTACAGTGTTTCCTTTTTAGGGGAGGCACCGCTGGAGATCCTGTTTTTTTCATTTTTCATCAGAATTATGATTTACCAATTTAAATATACATAAATAAATTAAAAAAAACTAATATTTATACAAATGAAACAATATCATGTAAAAAAAAAATGCCTGAACTTGCACATTCAAACAATGGTTTGATATTGGTTGATAAAACATTTGTTATTATATCAATTTGATTAAAAATACAATTATGTCTCTTTTAAATATGTCTTACCTTTAAAATTTAAATGACAAAATAAAGGTTTGGGTGGTTAAAGCAGACGTTGGTTAGTTGAGGGCAGGGTCATTGAAGAGCTTTCCTCCTAATCATACATTTTCCATGTAATACTTAATCATACAAATACACCTTTTCCCATCTTTGTTAAATATTTTGTTTATTTCATCACGCTATGGACCCAGAAGCAGGAAAGATATCAGAGTTGACCTGTCTGACCTGTTGTTTGTTTTGCCTTAGATGTAAATCATTTTAAGCGCCGTCACTTTCCAGTTCCATTTCATCAATAAACAATATACTCCACACAATGCCTCTAAAGTACACAGCAGTGTAGCTTTAATACATCAATAGGCAGAACAATATAATTGTCGTTATTTCTGTATAAAAATGAAAAATCTCCATCTGTCAGGACTCAAACACAAAGACCACATTAGCAGGCTGGTCAGCCATAGTTTACATCTTTCTACATTCCACATATGAAAATAGCAACATCCATAAAACTACGCAGACAGCACCATGCTCACTGCCTTTCTGTGCAGATGGATGTCTGCTTTGTATTTTGATGCTGCTTTGATAGGGGCTGCTAGCAGATCATCACAAATTATCCTGTGTCACTTATACCGGGCAAATTTAAACTTAAATTTATAGATGTCTTCTTTATTTCCTTTTCCTCTCGCGTGCATCTTGCAGGCAAACTAGTTTCATATAATTTCAATTATTTTCATATTGTTATGTCAGTTGCCCCGGCCTGGTGTGAATTGGCCTGGTTTGTGGTTCGCTGTTCTGCCTGTCCAGTGGAGCAGCAAAGTCTATCCCTTCATTTAGTTTTAACCCTTGTTATTGCTATGCCAAATTGACAACCGCCCTTTGGGTCAAAGCTGTGTGTGAGTGCCGCAATGAGAGAGGCGGTGTGTGTGACTGAAAAAAGACCAATAAGAGCAACATGCATGGTTCTCCACAACTGGCTGCACTCAGTGCTCTTCAAAGAGCCCTGCTCTCTGTGAGTTGGTTTGTTGGTGTTGCCTGTACGGCAGAACAGCCATCCTGAACCTCAGGAACAGACCGTGTGGCATACGAGTGAAAATATTGGCTGTTTGAGCCTGATGACACTGTCAATAGGGGAAAAGGCTGCTGACAGTTAAGTATATGTTTTATTTCGTCCCGGATGTTGCTAAAGTCAATAGGTCGCATAAGTTTGTGTTGATTTAGACATGGGCCCGTCTTGGTTATCAGCCAACGACTGCTTTAGAAACTTACTACTGATAGGGGCTGGCAGCTCTAAGTGGCGCTGCTGTCACACATGCCTAGGGAGTGGCAGTAGCAGGGCATGGTCAAAAGGCTGATTAATGACAATCAGCTTTGTTTATCTTACACCTATTGTTGCATTATCTCTCAAAATGACTCCATGACGACAGTGTTCATTCCTGGCTGCGTTGTACCCAATACTGAACCGCAGAGCGACAGCTTCCGCATACCTCAGCCGTGTTACCCAGACTGGCATGCTTCCTGTTGACCGCTGGGTGACTTCTCATTTACTAATACTAAACCTGGACTACTTTCTGACTCTGAACATCAGGGCAGTGAGGTGTCCTTCAAATCCTCTGGATGAATTCAGGTGGCTCAGTGGGCAGCCATGTCACCTCACAGCAACGAGGTGTGAATAACAGTGTGTTTGTCTATGTGTTCGCCCTATGATGGACTGGCGACCTGTCCAGGGTGTTTCTCTCGGCTTTTGTATCCTGGGATAGGCTGAATGAATGGGTAAACTCAAAAATTCATGGTGGTCAAAAACTAGCTAAACTACCTAAACATATTGCTTTTCTCAGCTCCTGAAAGGTTGATATTCTGGAGATACGAGGTTTTCACCTGACAGCAACAATACAATGCTGTCATTTTGTGTCTGTCATTCGCTCATGGCACAACACATCATTATGTTATGAGGTTTATTGTTCAGTTTGTTCTGCATGATAAAACCATCCTGTTTTGCTTCCCTGTCCAAGTCGTATTCTTTGGTGCAGCTACATAACATATGTTGGTCTTAATATTTAGGCCTAGGCCTTCGAACGAACAGTTGTAGAGGCTTTTTTTCCAGTTCCATTTTAGGATATAATTGCCAGTTCATAAGGAAAGCCAATGTGTATTCAGTTATACATAGACCTTCATGTTTTGAGAAGGCCTTTGTTACTATTATCTCCTCACAGTCAGAAAACTAAACCTAGAATATACATTTCTGACCTCTAATTTGATGGGATCCTCAGCTGAGAGTTGTAGCCGCAGTATGTCATTATGACATCCATGATAATTCAAAGAAGCTGGTTTGTTTTCAAGACATTCATCAATAGTGTTTCAGCAACTTATTGGCCATAAACGTTTCTTTTATTGCACTAGTTGACCAACAAAGAATTTTTGGGGTCAATGTCAAATGTGAAAATAGAACAAAGGAATCTGTGTGAATGTGTTGAATGTGTTGTCTCAAAAGAGGGTCAGTAAAATCATCTAGGTCAAAGAATAGTAACATTAATACATGTCTCTTGTGGCACAGACACATGGCAGTGCATCAGATATAACTAAGAATAACCTTAACCATAGTAGCATGCTGCATTGATTTATGCATTGATATATATATATATATATATATATATATTTTTTTTTTTTACACAAAACTGACATCCATGCATACAGTACTGTGCAAACGTCTTAGGCACCCTAGATTTTTAAAAATATAAATTAAAAAAAAGTTTCTTTTTTTTTGTTTTCTGCATTAGTGTTACATTACTGCTCTTTATACATTTTTTTTGATATTTAGAAACTTTTTATTTAATTATTTCTGAAAGCATCTTCGCTTTATGGATGTTTTCTACATGTGCCTAAGACTTTGGCACAGTTCTGTACATGAAAGTCAGCATTAGATAATGCACAACAAACTATTCTCTCTTTTACGAGATCCAACTCAGTTTCAGGGGAGTATTTTCCTGCCCAAACCAACAGACAGTACAGTGGCTAACCACTCAAACATTTTTGTGAGATGAGTCATCGTCTTATTATCACCTCATAAGAATTTGAGCCAAAAATTAAGTTGACGGCAGCCCTTAATCTAATGCCACACAGCTTGTTGGTAACATTTGGCATGTATGTGGCAACCTTAAGCACAGTATATGTTTCAGCACACTTTAAATAAGTCACAGATGAGCAGTCGGGCAGAACATTAATTCTATAGTCTCCACAAATTAGAGAGGATCCTCCTGGACTGAGGATTGTCTCTCTAGCTGTGCCCAGATCCTCACTGAAATATACTTAAAAAACTGCTGACAAATTTCCATGATGAAGGTCTGCATTTTCACTTGGGATGAATAGAAGGTCTGCCTCCCACGTCATTGTACTGCATGTTTGCATGTTGATATTTGCATGTCCGTGGCTGACAGTGTACAGTATTCTTCTAGTTGGAAGAACTGTCCCTGCTTTCAAGGCAGTCTTTTAAAAGACAACAATTTGAATTGTGTATGCAAACATAATTTCATGCTCCTTTAGTCATCTGTATGTAATAATCATAGTTGGGCTCTGCAATTCAATGTGATCCTGTGGTTATTCTCTTTATTGCTGTATTGCCTATCCCCCAAGGACCAAAAACAGCTCCGGAATCTCCTGAGAGCCAGCAAGAGCAAATGTGAAATGATACGTTTTCATTTGGAAAGCCAAATGTCATCATCATGTCTCTGTCCCTTTGCTTTTAGAGCATCTGGTTGATGTGGTGAGCTGGCAGAGCAAGTAAGAACATGGGAGGGAGACATTTATCATCCTCTAGACTACAGAGCTGTAACTCTGCCTGCTTGGAAATCCTGTGGACAGTCAGTGGAAAAAAAAAGTCAATGGTGATTGCATTACAAGGATGACATCGTCAGGGACTCGCTGCTTTGGTGTTTCACTTTTGGGTGGTAAAAACATAAATGCACCACTTAGAAATTCTTATGGTGTCATTGTTGATGTAGTTAATCTGTTCATAACAATATCACAATGAATGCAGCATATATTCTGTAAAACTGTGTCCTATTTGACTTTGTTCTATGCATCCAAATGTCTGTTCACTCCATGCAGCCAATGATGTAACTATGACCAGAATATTAATTTAGGACTAACAGAATCTTTCACATGCCTGTCAAAAAGTATATATGCTGCTTGTCAAAGGCCACGACAAGCACATGTTCCAGCACTGCACATTTCATGTTTGCATGACCCATGTTTCCATGGTAAGTCAATTCATTTGAAATTTCAGACATCAGAACTGCTGACACCGGCCTTCTTCTCAGAATTTGACTGGTTGCCAACTTGCCACTCTCTTTTAAAAAGGTTTCTCATGTATCTTTCGTTGCTTTTTCCAAGACCTGTCTGGCTTGCTATGTCGCCTGCCCTGAGATGCTCTCTTGTTGATTTTGAGTCATGCAAAGGCAGTGCACTGAGTGAGTGACTCCTGGCGAGCCCGGGGTAGTTTCCCCCTCTAAAAAAAGTGGAGATAATGTAAAACGTCTTAAATCATACCCAGCAAAGTGTCAAATACATAAACTGAACTTTGGTCTATAAAGAACACTCAATCCCTCCTGTACACACTGCAGACATTGATGAATCTTCACAGTTGAAGATAGGTGCGCCTGTTCTTGCTTTTTAAGGAATCTCTGTCACCAGCTCTCTGGTGCTTGGATTATTAATAGCGCTTAATTTCAAACCCATTAGGATCAAGGAGGCAAAGTCTCCTATCCATCTCCCCAAGTATCTGTTTAAGCTTGTGGCATTTGAGAATCCTTTCAAGTTTAAGTTGCGGAGGTACAACTCTCAAGATCCTGGAGATCAGAGCACTGTTCAGTGTTTAAGTCCGGACATCTGCACACACGTACGTCAGTAGTTTCATTGAAAGAAGGTCTGTAGCTTACAATACTGAAGGAGGCCTTGCAGATTACAAAATAAATAACAATTCTAATGCCTTCTTCAACCACTAGCAGGTGTTGTATTTTCCATTCTATTTTGATAGATAAGGATAAGTTAACAGAAAGAAAAGCTTATTTTAATGTATTTAATGTATTGGGTTAAAGCCCCAGGACAGATTTCAAATATATGTGTATACAGATGGATTCACAAGGTTAACCAGCCATGTTGGGCTGTCAATCAAATATTTTGGTGAAATTCCTGTAGATTTCAATGCTTTCTATTATCTTCAAGGGTTTTTACCTTGTGAAATGACAAAGAACACCATTTTAGAAATAGGCATGAACAGATGGCCCAGTGGGAATTATTTGAACAACGCTGGAAACACAAAAAGGGTAAAGATGTTCTGTTGGGGTTCCTGGGGTTAAATAACAACAACCCCTTCTATGTGTTACTGTGTCACTATGTCACGGTGCATCCGTCTCAAAGTGTACACTAAACACGAAAGAAATACTAGACGCATTATGTTTTTGTGCACTGTATTAATAGGGAATATCCATCTAAAGCTACCCCACCTGTTCTCCCGCCAACACAGAGGTTCTGCTCAAGTCGCGGTGGGGGGCATCATTTGCTGCCCCTGATTGATGATCACAGGTCCCACAGGAAGTAACCCCACCACCATGAAGGAGTGTTTTCTGAACCCCAAGTGGTATCCGGGAAAACAAGAGCGACTCCAGTCAGGGAGCGTGTGTACTCAGAGGCCATCTTAATGTTTGGATATGGCGAGTCACTTGGGGTTTTACTGTGAAGGAGGAAGGAGTCAACGCCTGCAAAATAGAGCTCAGAGGACACCCAAATTCCAGGGTATTTCCCGAAACTCGGTGTAAATACATGCAGATGAGGGGATATAAAAGTCATCGGTATGATACCTCGGTGCTTTATGTTGTCTTGCTTGCAGGAGTATAGCTGTGTTACTCTGTGAGTTGTTAGATGAGTACTTCCTCTTTTCCAGAATCCTTTTTTACATCTCTCAGACTTGCTTAATCCATATTCCACATCAGGATAACATCAGACATGTTCACATACAAAAGTTCTCCTACCGCTGACCTATAAGCAGGGCAACATGCATATATGTTTAAAGGCTTTAAAAAGTTGAATACCTCTTTAAAGTTAAAAAAAAAAAATGTGTTCAGCAAGCCTGTATTGATATCTCTGGAAAGATAAATGTATCCTGTTTTTTAACCAAACCTATGGGAATAACAGTATTCGTTCTTTGTCCTGGGACAGTTTGGTCTGGGTTAAAGATCATTTCCAACTGCCTCCATAGCCAGAATCAAAAAAGAAGAATTTGTCCCATCCCTCCTGATCTGTAGTGTCATACTGACGCAAAGCTCTGTGGATAATGAATCCGAAAAGACAGTGACTGCGACAGTACTTGGGATTATTTTGTGGAGCTTAACGCTTACCAGACTGTGGGCCATAGCAATAACAAAGCTGAATTCTTAAATTGAGAGGTATTCACAGCAAGATGAACCACAGCAGTTAATGACCTGTCAAAGGTGACCCTCCCTCCGTTCCCAAGCCTCCTTTCACTAATTTCTTCCTTCTTGGATCACTGCAATGTTCCACGAGGGAGATAATTCAAAGACCATGGTATCGTTCAATCAACCAAAATATTAGCTGGTTGTTAGAGGGCCTTAAAGACTTTGAAGATGATTTTGCTGATCAGCTTCACTGCTGTTTTGAAGAAACAGTCAAAAATCTCACCAGCTGAGGCTTGTCTGAGTTCAACTGATGGGGGAACCCAATCAAAATATATCTTAGAGCTCCTGAGAAGCTATAGCTAGCCCTACTCATTGGGAATTAAAAATATATGTTTTGGGGGAATATAGAGCACTATGCTATTAAGACCTACTAACACCAGAAAGGAAAAATTGCATTGAAATTCTGTATTGTATATTAAGATTAGAGAGACTCAATTCCAAAATAATCAATATTCCACCATGTTCAAAGGCACTGATGTATGATCATAAAAAAGCTGAAGGTGATGTTATGCTCAAGCTTATTCGACTAAAGTAAACTGGGGCAGACACCAAACAAACTGTGTTACACACCCCCCCCCCCTCACCTCACCCTCAGTCCAGTACTGTGACAGTGACGTGATGCCAGACTGCCTGCAGGATGGACAAGCTAAACAGGTTTAAATAGTAGAAAGTTAATTTAAGGTGTGATAGTTGAAGTATCAAACATATCTTTAAGATTCAAAGCTACTATAGGCATATAGAATAAAATGTCAGGTAAAAGCTATTTATTTATGTATTTCATTTCGTCAAAATCGTTATGTTCGCGCGGTGAAATAATGTTCGTGCGCCTTCGAGTTACCTTTAGAAATAAAATATTGAAAAAATGCGCTTTATCATTTTATTTAGGACAAATCGGGCTCATTTATAATTTTTCATTTTGGGATATTAAATTTAAATTAATCGGTGGAGATGACAGGAACGTATTGTTTTGTTCTATGAGGTAAAAAAAAATCACACATTTTCAAATTAACTAATCAGTCTACATAATAACGTCTCATTGCGTTGAGTGTTTAACTATAACGTTTTGGAGACGTTTAAAACAAATGAGCAGGCCTACTAGTTAATGAATATGGGCCGTTTATACTGAGGGCAACCAATTTTCTCAAATATGATGAAAAAATGAAAACTACATGTATCATAACTATAGTAATCCTAAAACACATTTTAGAAGGATGAGCCTACTATGTAAACATCGCAGCACAGCTAATAGGCTATATAAATATTATAAGAATGCTATAGTGATACCATACGGGATAAAAATACCATTAAGCACGATAAGGTCACTATTGACTAAAACAAACACACGATAATTCCATAGGCTATATGAATATTACAGCAATATTGCCATATTGTGTTGCACATATGAGATACCAGAAACAATACGATAAGGTCACTTTAAACTCACTATACAGAACCACAGACACATCAGGAGTCTCTTTAGGAATATTATAGGAAGGGTTTTCGTTAGGGCACATACATGCCACAGGTACAAAACACAGAGGGAGTGGAGTGTGTGTAGTGTATAGGTATATGGGGAAATTATACACAGTGTATATATTCTATAGGCTTCAGATAGTTGCATTTTGACTAACTACCCCTCTCCTGTGCATTTACGTGCATGATTAGTCCTCATATTCCCCACATAGCAGGTATATTCAGTCAGTTCAGAGAGCAACACGGGGCGCCCAGGCTCTGGAAGGATCCATTTGGAAGTGTTGAAGGGTAGTAGTAACACGTTAAGTTACTCAAGGACGCCTTATAGTAACGGCATAACTTTCCCCCGGTAACGAGTGGTGTAATACATGTGCATACTATTTCAATTTCAGTAATAATATCAAAGTCACATTGCTGCCACCCCTATAAATATCAGGTTGAAGCTGATTTAGGCCTACCCAACCTCCCGATTGTTTTTTACCAGAATTTGCCAACGTTAGCTAGTGCTAGTCTTCACACTTACATAGTTTCGATGGCAGTGACTTAAGTATTTTCTCCGGGTGGAAGTACTCCCACTATTTTGATTTTTAAGCCAAAGGATGACAATAACACTGGACACCAACACTATTTGGTTTCTCAAATTATCCACAGGAAAAGGTAAGCTAGGCTAACTGAATTAGCCTGATTTTAGAAGGTAAGACAGGACGCCAACCGTTAATTTGGTAGGGTGTAACGGAAAAGCAACAGCAAGCAGTGTAACGAATTACTGCTCCCAGGGAGTGATAAATAAATAAATAAATAACATTACTTTTTAAATGAGTAACAGGTATTGAGTAGCCTAATAAATTACTTTAATTGAGTAAGGAGTCCAACACCCTGCCCTCCTGGAGACAAACTGAAAAACAGTTTCAATTTCCCCATATAAATGTGTTGTATCCACACATAGACATCTAACTTAAACTATAAACCTAAACTCTAAACTTCTAAATCTAATATCAATCCGGCATCACCAGTGAACATCCACGAATTACACTAAGAAATTACCAACATTTCTACCGTGCAAGAACAGGGCCACGAGGGTTTCCGGTGAAAAGATATTCACATCCATATGGCAACACTTCAGATGTAAGAAAGCCTTTATTTTGAATATTTACAGTGAATTTATAAAAATATATAATTAAAGCTTTGCCAAATATTTTACATTTACAACTTATCTCTGTTCACATCGTTGAGTCATTGTAGAATCCAGATCATGGCTACCAATCAAGAGAATACCTATAATTTATGGCGGATTACAGAATAGCTCCATTATCAGGGTGACCCCTTGATTTTAGACTTTAGCATGAAACATCAATGTCAGACCGACAAAAAATGTATTTTGATCCTGTAGTCTCTATAACAGAATATATACATGAAGTATTTCAATGGAAAAAAAAACAAACAAAAAAAACTACCAACCACCGTTGTCGATGTATGAGGGGAAACACCAATACATCCATATAAGCTTACATTCAAATGGCCATAGACCGATAAAGGTTAAAGGCTATTGTATTCATAATGCTGTATCTGAATAGGGTTTTTTTTTGGCTGTAAGTTACAAACACTCGGGGAACAAATCGTTAACAGTGCTCGCACTTACTGTTGGAAGTCCTTGAAATGCGTTCAATTAAATGGATCTGGTAATTAGGCTGATTTAAGTCCTGGTTATGATGATGAGGTAGCGAGACCATGTCCATGTACACTGTTCAAGGCTTCATGGTGCTGCTGCTGCTGCTGCTGTTTCGTCAGGGGACTGGTCGGTTTTCTGTCTCCTGCACAACACGAAGAAAAAATGTTTCTGTAGCACACAAGCCGCGATTCTTTACGTCATCATCAAATTATTATTTACTTCACGGGATAAACGCATCCGACGTGAGACTGTCGATTTACACAGCCGAGCGGGGGTGAGGTGGGGTGGGGGGGGGGGTGGACTGTCTCACAGGAACAGCAAACAGAAATAGGCTACATGATTATTAACAAGCAACCTATGGCGTTTTCAAAATAGACTTTGCAAGACTTAAAATTCACTTTCCTCCCCTTTTTGACTACCCATGCATAGCACGATGTTCTTGGACCACCTGGTAGTCCTGCCGCTGGCCAAGTCCGAAAGGTCAATATTTAATAATCCACATGTAATTAGGCTCCATTTGGGATTTGGTAATGGTGTTTACACTCATTGCTTATTGCTAAAGTGTGTGTTTGTATATGTGCGTGTGTGTGTGAGAGAGAGCGAGAGAGGAGGGGGCGTGCGTGTAATGGTAAATTTGTATGATAAAAGAGAGGTAAATAATATCAATAATAATAATAATAATAGCCCTACGCGTTCTAACAAGATTGCTCGTAATCCAGTAAAACGGAATAAAATCGGATTATTTCAATACATGCTACATCAGAAAAAAAAATCCTCTCCGGATAGCGACATCTGTCACCAATTTCCAAATTACAATAATATTAGGAGCCATGTTATCCCTGCCTGGATCAAACTGGTGCAATGTCGAGCAAAGGTTGTATACCTTCTCGGCCTGCATGTTTGAAAGCCATTGGTGAGTGGATCTCCCCTGCATGCATGGTCATCCCGCTGCCTGGGTGGGACAAGGCCGGGCTCTGCGCCTGCCAGTGGTGGTGGCCCGGGGCCACGTAGCCGCCTGCTGGCCCACTGTAAACCCCGTACTGGTTGGAGGGAGAGTAAGCACACGCTGGAACATAACTGGACAATGTTGAGGACGGCTGCAGGCAAACAGACAAAACGTCGACAAAATGAGTAAAAACATGATTTCTATTTAATTGCATGCTACAAAATAGAGGCATGGCATAGCCTATGTACGAGTGGTTCTGAAATTTGGGTTCTTGAATGGTTTCCAAGGGGCCCCCAGCAAAATGAGGAACAGTTTGGTTTCACTATAATTGAATTCACCAGAAATTACCCCAGTTGGAGAATGTATAGGGACGACTGTTGTCATAGGCTTTGCTCTCGCAATACTAGCACTATCACTGAAAGTGTAGACAGTTCATACAATCGAAATCAACAGCAATAAAAATCTCTCTCTATGGGTCCTTGGGATAAAATCTTATCAAATAAGTGTCTGTGGCCTAACCTGTTTCTATTTGGAAGTCCGTGATATGAAAATGTTTGAGAACCCCTGGCCTAGGCCTCCATACCAGAAAATAAAATACATTTAGGGCCTATGCATATTTTTGCACAAAACATTTAGACTGGATGGTACAGGTTAAATGGCGTGGTTATGGTGATAGAGAGTGTGCACACTTGCACAGATGCTTTACCTGTGCGTATTTTATGTCCGCATCAATGGCTGATTTGTCAATGCCGTTGACTGTATGAGCAGCGGGGAAAGCTGCTCTGTTGACGCTACTCCAGTCCTCCATTTTTGGTGGATATCCCTCCGTCCCAGCAATGGCTGATTTAGAAACAGTAACTTAATGTCAAGTTGTTTGTGAAATATGTGAAATTGCTCATCTTAAAAAAACAATTGGCTTGTTTAGACTCAGAATGAATTATCCAATTTGATACAGACAGTTTTGAAATATCTTATTATGTATACAAATATATTTAATTTCCCCTGCAATATCGAAAATCATTTTGATATTCATTAATATATATTTTTTAAAAGCCTCATTCCAAGATTGAATGTCTTGGGCCCAGTGTGAGTTATTGTTCGTAATAAGTGTGTAATACAAAATTATGGCTTGGCTATAATTATGGGTTATGTGAGGGGAAAAAACAATGACGCTAAAAAGAACAACGTAAGCAACATATAATATAATATAAATTCATATACATGTCACTTCCTCATTTGATGACTGAGATTAACTGTTCTAACTTATCTATATAATAAGATAATAGGCGAATGAACCCTACATTTTATTAGTGCAATGCTTGCGTAAAATCATCAAAATGTTTTTAGAAATAGGCTTACAGCGTGAAACAATTTAATTCAGGAAAAATATGAAATATATATAATTATACTTGTTTTTGTTTTCATTTACTTGTGACCTGTGGCACAAAAACAAATGCACAGGGCCTGGACGACAAACAACGGAGGAAAACAGTTACTACTGGACCAAAGAGGAAGGACTGCGGGAAGGATTAGGGAGGATAAAGCAGGTGAGCAAGGTATTTGCAAATGCATCATCCCATGTAAACGCCTATTGAGAGTGGCCTTACTGCTTTCTGGCTGAATGATAAAGCCGAGGCCTACACAACGTGTAATGGACATGTCTAAATGTCTGATGCCAGAACAGGTTGTACGAGTGATAGATGATGGCAATTCATTATGCCGAATAACATAATACTAACTCAGTCACATGGATTTATTGAGGTCTAATTTGACATTAAGAAGTACAGGCTAACGCATGCATGGCACAGAGGCATGGAGGCCTACAACATCTCACAGAGCATAAAGTGGTTAGATATTCCCCACCTGCAGGATCCATGAAGGCTCTTATACCGAGGATGTTGCTGACGGTGTGTGCAGAAGGCCAGGCCCTGGATAAGCTCATATGGCCAGCCGTCATCGGTACTCCAGGAGGGTTGCCCATCTTGGTGCCAGTGGGTGACATGGTGTTGGGGTAGGAATAGGGGTATATGTGGTTGTAAGAGAGCCCGGCCTGCGCGGAAGCTTGCTTACTGCTCTCATACTGGTTGGGCTGGGAAAGATTTCCAATCTTGTTGCGTAAAATCCGGCTGATCGAGCTAACCGATGGGACATTGTACTTGTCACAAACTCCATCTGCCAGAAGCCTGTCCCGAATCTCCCAGGCAAAGATCCCCGGGTCTCCTTGTTTGTAGTCCCTGATGTTTTTCACTACGTTCGGCGTCGTGACCCGCGGTTTGCTTCCTCCGATGGCACCGGGTAAAATGGAGCCCGTTTCGTTGTACCTCGCTAAAATCTTGCTCACACAGCCATGAGAGACTCGGAGCTGCCGGCTTATATCACAGGGTCTGATCCCAAGCTGAGCCAGCTCCACTATTCTTAAACGTATGGCGTTGGGCAGGGGTCGCCCATTGACGAATACGCCACCCAACTGGTTCACCTCGCCATAGGTTTGCTCTGCAGGGGAATATAGAAATATATACAAGTTACCCATTTACACTGCATAACATGAGTAAACAGATGCACAGCATGCCCAGACAGTTGTCTAAAGTAGGAACGCCAGTCGGTGATCATCATAAGGCAGACATATACCATTATGAACATAATTATAATTTACACTTTAATAAAACCTGTAATTTATATTTTTCTGTAAGAGACCATAACTTAAATAGCAGATCTGTTTGCTACTACTTACTGTGATGTAGGCCCTATACTAGGTTATATAGATTAATGTCAGCCGAAAAGGTGGGCAAACTCTTTTCTGCAAATAAAAGGTGGGTAAATTGGGGTTAGGTGGGTTTACCCTGCACTAATATCCCTATGCACACAACAGAAAGCAACACGAAAAATGGCGAGCTTGAGAAATTGACACGGCAGAGCTCTTCAAACAAACGCTCTCGACAAATTGGTGGTGCAATTAAATTTAGGATTAAATCAAAGCATTAAATAGGCTACAATACCAATTGAGTGAAGCTGAGAATCTTTCTGTTTCCTCTACGGAATAAAGCACAGGACTGTCGCGTAAAATACCCCCCTCTAAAGTGAATTCAGTTACAAGATTTGCACGTTATCTGAACTTGGAGATAAACCCAATGGTTATTTCTATCCTCATGCAGGCGTGGTGAGTCTGGATATGCTTCCATAAGCTCCCTGCCACTGAAGCATGCAGATGGTAACGCAGGCTTACCCATTTGCCTATATGTTTCGAGATGCTTGGAAATATAGATGCTCCTTCAAATGGCTGAATGCGTCCGAGCGAAAGAAGGGAAGGGAAGGGAGGAATGAGCGATAGAAGAGGAAAAAGTAGACCTCTTAAAATCTCCGAGTGCCGTGTGCCCCCCTCTTTTTGGAAGCGAGTGACTGCAAGGCACAATGGCACCAAAGTGATCTTCATCCGATAAAAGCAAATTGGAGTTATCCCGGGGAGTCTTGGAGTTTGCTGGGATTAATTTGACGCGTCCTCCACGTCAATCTTTGCAGTTATACGCCGAAGCTCTGCTTGGGTTTCATTGGTCGTCCTGCGCTGGAAACGCTGTCAGCCAATGCAAACCCCATCCGGTTGGAGCCATGCAACCTCCTTGAATATTTTGCATAGGGGAAGTGACAGAAGGGGAAACGTTTCATCCAACATGCAGCCTTCTGGTAAGGACTCATATATCATAGGGGATATATACAGGGATGTTTTGGTGGAGGGCAAACCCACCTAAACGTCTAGATTTGCAGAATAAAGTTCACCCAACTTTTTAGGCTGACATAAATCTTTATAACGTAAATTCATAGTGTATTCATAGGAAGGGTAGCACCAAACTGATGGGAGTTGGGGTCTTTTAAATGGAAAAATCATATATTAATGCTTTTCTGAAAATATAAAATATGTTTGGGTTGTAATGGCGGTTGTGGTGCCTTATAATGATCACCGACTAGTCATAGTTTACCCACCACTACATCACTGGATGTATATGAAATGGATGTAGGGAAACTTGTTGTTCATCCATTGCCATTAACGTACTGGTCTACTATTATTGAGGTTTAAATGTTGTCTACGGGGGTAAACAGGTTGGTGTGCATATCTTGAAAAGGCGATGGATTTTAAAGAAAATATATTTAGATTTCAAAATGTTGTCCACCTGTGGATGGGACTGGTATCGGCTAATTACACGCCCATCCTACATAAGAATATAAATATTATTCTATTTTCCATATGTGGCTATTTTAATAAGGGTCGTCACAAACACTATATTTCAGTCATGTTTTTCTGTGTATCAATTCAGAAATTCCCCATCTGAACGAGTAGCGAATAGAGTGAAGGTGTGATGTGCATGCAGGTCAAGAAGCACAGAAAGGAGTCATTTATACTCTCCCTTGCAGAGCAAAGACAGGAGACTCATACAACCTGGTAGCCTAAGTCTTTTTTATAAGCCAATCCGTGAGCATCAAACATGGAAAAAGGCTCATGTAATCGATACCTTTGTAGATTGCAGCGCTCCCAGACTATGGGATATCGACTGGATTCCAGAGGCATACATTATCACAGCATGTTTTCGGAGTTTCCTGTGCAAGTTTAGAAGGTATCGTTTATAAGCTCGCAAAATGTTACTTGTAAAACTTAACAGTCGACCCAATGGTAACAAGGTGCAGTGTCCCCATCCCCCCCCCTCCCACTCCTCCCGCTCGTCCCCCTCCTCTCTCTCCTGGCCAGTTCACTGTACAGATTTGGAAGTAGGACACATGGAAAGCATCAGGTTGGGTCAGAGGAGCAGAGTCTGGGTACTGGCGATAGAAATGAGGAAGATTACTCTAGAGTAAGATATTAGTGATGCACAGTTTTCATTATGGATGTTCAGTTTGCCTGGATCTTGTGTGACTGAACATCCCCCATTAACATGCACGTTGCAGAGTGGTGACACAAGGACACAGCAGGGCTACTGGGGGCAACTTCACCTGGTGCTGTTGATTGGATATATATGATTTGTTGCAATTGTTTGTTTAAATCGGTAGTAGTCCCCCCGCCCCGTCTTTCCCCCTCTCTCTTTCTCCCTCCCTCTCTCTCTCTCTCTCTCTCTCTCTCTCTCTCCCCCCATTGCACGGTATTCAGAGTCCCCAAACGTCCCTCATCTGGACAACATAGGAATTGCAAGGAAATTGTCGAGTTTTCGTCACTTTTGCCTCTTTGCTTTGGGCCTGTTTGCTGGGTAGGTAGCCTATTTATGTATGCTTCAATTGAGATTGAGATTATCCTTTCATTTTTTTAAGGATATGAAAAAATAGGAGGCACGTTGATTTACTCCTTATTCTTAATTACATAGCAGGTATTGAATGGTTTTGCCGGGTTGAGCCTGTCATAATTGGTTAAAAATATCAGGTCACCTGGTCTAATGTCACTCAGTTTTGAATATTATTGTTCTTGCATTTTTTAATACTAGTGTTCTTTTTAATTATTATTTTGGCTGTATAAGTGCTATGAAAATGGTTTACTGAAAATGGATTACACATTTTATGATATTATGGCATGAGACGAACGGGTAGTCTAGTTTTAGAATTGAGACAGCATGGGAAAATAAAGACATACAGATGAATTACACGCAGGGTTGTAGTCTAAACATCTTACCATTGTAATATCAGTAGGATTTGAATTATAGTTGCTGGAACGGCCCTTTGAGTATATAGACAGATAGATAGAAAATAAGATAACCTTCGATATCTAAAATGTTTGACAAAATGACGGCGGTATTTGTGTCCTTAAAAATGATTAAATGTAAAATGCGCAGAGTGCAAAGGCACACAGAAATATAGCGCTGAAATCAATACAAAATTAATAATATTAATAATAATAAAAACATCATCAGGACAATGAAAACGGGGTTTTCGACGGTGTATTTTTATTATGGGAAGGAGACGGAATTAGACCTGTTGGCCTTTTTGCTACGGAATCTTTATTCTCTCTGTTGTGGTTGCGGTTATCCGGATATGATGGGCGTTAGGCCTACTATGAAAAAAATCTAAAATAAATATATCTAAAATAAACAATAATTAAATCATCTGTGCCCAAACCGTGATTAAAGAAAAGCCTATACCTGTTGGTACTTTCGGCAAATGTTGTATATATGAATGTATACAATATATCAAGTGTAGCTCTGCAGAAGTCATGTGACAAAGACAAACAAAAACAATTTTACATGGCTCCCCTGTTTTTTATTCAAGGATTCAACGTCTTATTCATACTGATTTATGCCCACATAGAAAAACAAATATGTTAACACCGACACCTAATGCAAATTGATCAATATTTAATTTTAAATAATATTTCGACACCCTGTCATAACAAACAAGCTGTACGGCCTGTACTTCTGTCCTTATATGTTTGAGGTCCAGGGCCAGTGTTGGGTTGGAAGTGACTGCTGACATTTCACCAGGGATGTGACCCAACTAAACTCAGTCTGCTCACCAGTCTACCCACGTTTTAGGGTTGACAAAAATGCTTATGACCCAATTTCATAGTAAGCAGTATCAAACTGATGTATATTATTTGAGGATAGAGCCCTTTTAGGGGGGAAAGGAAAAGAAGAATTGTTTTCTGAAAATATAATTGATTTTTATTTATATTGGTGGGTGTTTTCCTGATGAGGATCACCGACTGGAGACAATCGTTTACCCACCTTTTTATTTATCACCACATCACTACTTGTTCTTTGTAGTTAGGCATCATTACTCTTGAGGCTAGATGCGTGTTTCTTGAAGGCTACCTTCCTTTAAAGACAGCTGTCTGTCATTTTCTAGATCCATGAGTTTTTCTCTGCCTCGATCATTTGAATGAGACTGTGGAGAGTTTAGGATCAATCCAGGGTCTGCGTAGCCTTTCTGTTTTCACCGGTAATGATAGCGATAGTGTAATCACCCCGCTATAAGCCAATGTGCGTAGTTTAATGCTTAACATAATATTTAATAAAAATGAAACCGCAGGTCAGCCGGGGTCCAGTCATTTCTTGCAGGGCACACAGTCAGACTTTCAGAAAATAAATAGTTTTTCTTTCACTAGTCCCGGTAGTTTTTCGCTCACAGTCCTATGTTTTGCCTACATCATCCTCTCAAGGGAACTTAGGAAATTAATTCTAGGCTAATGGATTTAATACTTCATGAAAGTGCGGGTATTTTAAAACAAACAAGAGACCCACGTCTTCAAAATGCAGATCAAATATTTTCCTCCAAAATCGTCTCTAAAAAAGCCGTGGGCTAAACTCATCCGATTTGCCTGGATCCACGACACTTGACACCTGCAAGGTGCAACGACCCCCGTCGGTAAATATTGATCTTGGTTTTAAGTGCCATCAAAGGATTCACCCCCTCAAGTGCGCATTGTCTTTAAAGTCTTAAAGTCTTTTGAGGCGAGTTTAAGTTTTATTTTTCATTGTCTTGAAGCGGCCGATAATGAATGTGTGTGTGTTTCTGTGTGTGTGCGTGCGTGCGTGCGTGCGTGCGTGCGCAAGTGTTTGTGAGTGTGTGTGTGTGTGTGCTTGTGTGATGTGTGCGTGTGTGCGTGTGTGCGTGTGTGATGACAGAGATGAGTAATACCAAAATTTCAACGAAATTATTCTTTCTGTAAGTGCAATTAGAATTACTGCTCCTTTATTAATTCTTGTGTAATTATTAAGATGGTGGGTTCAATAAAGTGCGTGTGCGTTAGTAGTACGCTATTCTAGTAGCGCTAGTACACTACGCTATTGACTTGCCATGAGAAATTCTGCAAATCATCTTATTTTGATGCATGAACCTTCAGTCAGGACTAATAGTCTCTGGAGCCTTTGAGCCTGGCCTGTTAGCCTATCACTCATCAGTTATACACCATATTCATGTTTGAATAAATGTATAATATCCTTTGTGTTTGCCTTTCAACACAAAGCAGTATCTGTATATATTTTCGATATGGTTTCAATTTTCTTTCCCCAACTGGCCGAACCATGGTGTTTTATTGAAAAGCCATTGTGCCTACGGTTTTGATTTAGTGTTTGTGAGTTTTGTGATCTCATTGCTCGGTATGGAAATTATTAGACAGGGTCCAGATTGCGTGCATTTAGCACACCAGGATCAACATGGGGCTTTGAGTATAAAACAAAGTGTGCTGGAGAAGGCCTACCACTCCAAATATTTCCATAAGGTCTAAAACCCTCATGCTGGATATACCATAGGCTGAAGGTCTATGCATCTGCTGCAGAGGCTGCTCTTCTCAGTTTTACACGTTCCCTGTTCGTTTGGGTGGGAACAAATGCAATATTCAACATTTGTGGCAGCTATACTTGCCTTCTCTAATCTGGCTAATAATCTTTCTTGGTAAATTGGAAAAACAATATAATATACTTCACATTTAAGACTAAAAAGTATCATGCCCTTGTTGCTTATTATAGGCAGAAATGCTTTTCCTGTTGAAAACCAACCATGCCAGTCTGTGAGGGAAACTCCCGTGATTCCTATGGTCAAGCAGCCCCCCTCCTCCCCTACAGAAAAGGTTTGTCCACTCCTATCTGATCCAGAGGAGGTGATGTGTAGTTTCTTTGTGCTACTGCTGGTGCAGTCCTATTAGAAGGAGGCTTGGAAGGCAGCAAGCACAGTGCTTTTATAGCTACGAGACCCACTCTGGGTTGCAGAACACGCCTAATGAGGGCGTGCAGCAGTGCCATGTGAGACATGCCAGCTTTTACCAGGCTGAGTAATTGCTTGTGACCTTTACTAAACACGTCTCATGTGCTGAGTGCACTTCTAATTGTTACATGAGCGGGGACGCCTTGTATATAGCCACAGGATTATGCAGAATGCATAAGATTATTTCAGATTCCTTCAGGGTTTTTTTTTTTAAGAGAGACAGAGAGTAAGAAAAAGAGACAGCAAGAGAGGGAAAGAGAAAGAGAAAAAGAGGGACGGGTAGGGGGAGCCTGCAGTCTTTGTTAGTCTATGTATTTGATAGATTGATTGCAAACAAAGTGAGTCTTCACATGTCTAGATAAATCAACTAACTAGATATTGCTAGGGTATCAAAATCTTTTGTTAGAGCTAATTAAGACCAGCAGCAGGCTAAATGAGCTGCTTATGTGATTACATAAGTACGCCAGCTCACAAAAACATTTACTTCTATATTCTCCTTCATTTGAAATGGGTGGTATCAGTTTGGTTTGTATTTCACAGCATTGGTTGTCCTTGGAATCCATGACAACTTTGTTGTGTGTTGGGGACAAATCTGGCTTTCATTGAAAGTGGAAACATGTTAAGGAAAATAGAAAGGGCATTTTTTTCTCTCTGTTGCTGTGATTCAAAAACCTGTCATCAGAAAGCTTGAACAGGCTTGAGTGTTAGCATTCACAGTTTGATCTCTGTTATACTGTACACTGTTATGGCCTCTCCTCTGTAGGAATGTTTTAATGATGAAGATTCTCTGAGTTATGAAACCTGTATTTTCCCGTAGGGCACACACACACACACACATACACACACAAACACAAACACACATGTACATGTAGATTTGTGTTTGCTCCCTACTTGTTCAACAGTTAAATATTTCACATTGGTCACTTTGGTTGAGCATTTCAAAATTAGTGCGCACACCTTCATAGGGGATCAGTAGCAGTCAAACAGTCAAGGATCTGCTGTCACCACTGGCATTCAGGCTTCCCTCCCAGCTTTCTAAATCAATAATTGCAAAAAGGCAAAATAACTTTTTGAGAAGTGTGGCCAAGGACACATAATGAAATAATAGTTCCTGGGTCTGCTTCTCTGTACTTCTTTATGTGTTAGAAGTATGATTTTTAGACTAGGTTTTCAAAACCCAAGGACGTTGAGTAGTGGTGATGGGTCCCCAGAGGAACCAGTATTGGTGACTGTTCATGAACCCCTGTAGACATATGCGTGCGAAAAAGTGAAAATGTTCTAACAAAGTGACAAATAATCCCAAATAGTGAATACGTTTGTTATCAAAAGACCAATTTATACAGCATTTCAGCCTCCTGCATGACTTCTGGACGATCCTACAATGTAACATGCATATGCAGTATCTCTAGTTAAGTCTTGTTTGCGTCCATAAATTCAATCTGATGCCCCATTTAAAAAATAGAAGACACGATTCAAACAAAGTAAAGGGATTTTTAAATGGGTTATATCTGATGAAGGGAAGTAGCAATTATTTTTAGTTAGATGTGTCTCCTGCACCTCCTCCTTGGCTGCAGTGCCCCAAGTGACCTCTTAAGCTCCAAGAAGGTGACACTCAAAACATACAAATGGAAATAATGACAGTGGTTTAAATTTATGAGCAGTCCATTTTGGTTTTGGTGTCAGAGTAAGTTCTAGCATTGACTTGGTAATCACACCCAATGTAGAGTGTATGTGAATCACATGTGGGTCAGACTGCAAGACTCCCACTCTTGGAATTAAACAATAAATCTAAATACCATCCTCCCTGCTACAATGCACTTGTATGCAAAACAGTGATATATATCATGATACACTCTATTAAGATATTAACACAGTACTAAAGGAAGCAGTAACCATAAATTGAGCTCTATGGGGCACTGGAGTGACTGATCTGTTCGTAATGGAAAGATAACCTCAAACAAGAATTAGAGAGAAGCACATACACATGTTAAGCATCTGATATCGAGTCTGCATGTCCGCATCCCCATATCAGGCTTGGCTTTAATTCACCATCACTATCTAGTGGCCAATGAAGTGGCCAATCGGAGATGCACATCACATAGAAATTGAAAAATGATATCTTAAGTCACTTCTACAGATAATAGAAAAATCAGTGCAGGAACAATGTAATATGAACTGTGTCCGATTTATATTGTAGATGGAAATGTCTTTACCTCTTAATAAAAAAAAATATGACTGATGATCATTTTACTGCTCCCGTATTTTTGTGTTGACAAAATACGGGCGCAGTAAAATGATCATCAGTCATATTATTTTTGACTATTTTTTTGACTTGTCAACTTGTGTTGACAAAATACGGTCAACTTGCCAGAAAAGTTTAGTATGAGCTTGTAAAGCTTACAAATGCCACATTACAGTAATAATATTGGTTAGACTCTTTTACGTTGACTTAAAACTATATCACATATATAACAGTTTGTAATGATGCATGACTACTTATGCTGATCTTTTTATGCTGTTTTGAACTTGAGAAGGAGACATGGTTCATGACCATGGTCAATTCTTGTGCTGCCTTATCATGAAATAGTATAAAAGGATGGTGAAGAGCTCCCTCTACGGCCATGAGCAGAATATTCTTGTATGTTACTATCAGTAAGAGGAAAAAGGTGTTGGAGACAACTAATCTAATAAACTAATATCTATTTCAGTCAGTAAAAAAGTGTTTTTTCAATGACTACCATCTATTTAACAAACTAAGAATAATAATGTCTGCCTAGGTTTTTAAGCTTTGTTTATGAAGAAACAAATTGACAGTAATAGTCAGATATTGTCATCAATGTAGGACAAACCATCTCCCTGAATATCCCACCCATTTAGGATTCTAATAACGAAAAGTTATACATATGTTTTGAGAAATTACTTTTACACACAATTATTTCCTGTTGCATATTGATATGATTTACAAAAAGAACATTGTCAGAACATTTCATCAGATGAGCTTCATAAAAACTGAACTAACCAATGACATATTTGTAATTACTCAGTGGCACTCGGTTAACTTTCTGACTGGACTGAATTGCATCTTTTGGTCCTTTAGCAAGCTATCATTAACACTGCCCATGCCCATGGTCATATCTAATGAAGTTTGGGTGTGAAAATCAGGTTTGGGTATATGAACATATAAATTACTATAATTTGTTATCTTTTCAGCCATAAATCCGGTCTAGGCATCAACCCGAGCACCATTTTACATCCTGTGATGTTGTTGGAATTCCATGGTTGGTTGTTGTTTGGCAGTGGAACATAGCTGAGTCTGTTGTCAATTAAGAGGAGGAACCTTAATTACTTTTGGAGCACTTCAGACTCCATACATGGCTGCTGCTGATTCATGTTTGCCCTACTTGGATATCAGCCCAGGGAGCACAAAACACTGGGTCACATGTGGAAATTGACATTAACCTTGCATTTCTCAATTTACAATTCTGCTGTAATGTTTATGATTAACTTTAGATTTCCACTTTCTTATTGTGCTGTCTCTCAGAAGCAACCTTACTTACCTTTCAATTAGTTTCTTCAAGTATATAAAGCTTTGAGACATTGCACATGGGATAATAACAGGCTGTGATTTCTCAAATGACCCTGTTTGAGCTGTACTTCCAGTCGTGTGTCTTGAATTGTTTCGTATTGCAGTTGTGGTATAATTCTCTGCTTCTACGCATGAGAATGCCAGATCCACAATGGAAAAGTCTGCAAAGGGACATTCAAGGTCTTCTATCGGAGGCAGTGTGATATCGTTTTCCGCCAAACCAGAAATCAAGGCCTTGGACAGGCCTTTTCTATGTCAGGGATAGGGGTACTGTATGTTTTCTGACAGTTGTTCCTTTTAAGATTAATGAGCTTATGAAAACCGTGTGTCTTCCACCAAAAGCCAAGCTCAATATCATTCAATGTTACCAGCATAATAGTGCTGTCTTGACAAAGGAATCCCAAAGACAGATTGAATATTGATGTCACAACACAGCAGTATCACAATCTGTGTCTGCGTGCGTGTGTGTGTGTGTGTGTGTGTGTGTGTGTGTGTGTATGTGTGTGTGTCTTGGGGGTGGGGGACCGGTTTGGTAGCCATATTGGATTTCTTACTGCAGGGAAGCTAGGCAAGTAACCCGAACTTGAGGCTGTTTCACACAAATCTTTCACGTTCACAATTTAACAAATTTAATTTAACTCCAGAAAAACTACCCACCACGAAAACATTATCTACAGTAATCCTAGATTTAATAACTAAGTAAAAGACCACATGTGATGCGATCTACAGGCCACACAGGCTCTTCAAACTTCTGATTCCCGATATGAAATATGCAAAGGCGCTAGCATCTATCCTTGTACTCTATCAGTGTGCTGACCTCACTGAACCACTGCCAGACGCTCATAAATACATTCCCTTATTTCTACCCTTGTGTGGATGCCAGTTGGGCCTGGAAGTGGGTTTGTTTTGGGTGTTCTCAGTATATTCCAGCCAGAGCCACGCTTTCACGTTTCTCATAAGAGAGCTGCTGACTTCCTGAAATGCATATGTATTCCTGCCTGTGGTCGTCTGTCATGGCGGTGACCTGTTGAAAGCTGCATAACGTGAGTCCAGTGTTTGCATAATGGAGACTTGTTTGTCCCAACACAGATGGATTAATCAACTGGACGTCTCTCCTTCATGAATTGTAGTGCCATACTGTGTAAGCACAGATTCAACCGTCTAAACCTCAAAATTGAATCCAAACTCTGGTTAAGTGAGCAGTTAAACCCGTGTCAACCTATGTCAGAAACTTTAGCCACATGATTATTTTTTGGTTTCATCTGCACACATTGCCTTTCGTCTTTCAAAACCTGCATGTGTTTTATTTTTTTTTTATCCCTGTTTCTCTCATCAGCTTTCCAAAGTTAGAAAGCTTATCCCACATAGAAGATGATTATGCAGAATTAACAAATTAGCCATGTTGAGTGCAATTTAGGCTTACAGTGTGAGGTTGAGAAAGACATCACTCCAGCCTTTAGCAGAGGAATGGGGGACCTTAGCTCACTCATACTGGTGCTGAAATGTCTGACATGTTTGCGCTGAGTAGGGACAGACAGGACTGCAACCAAGCCTGGACTTGCTGGCCAAGAAAAAGCCCCTCATAGCTCTCCCCCATTTTCCCTAGCATGCCCCTTCCTGAATAAATGTGCTGCTTAACCTCTCATACACAGCCACTGTGTCCACAATAATAAGCAAGTGTGTGACTGTAACTATATAAAGTGATTTTTACTTTTATATTTAATATTTTAACTTTTTTTTATCATTTCAACAGTTACACAAGGTCAGTGCACTTATGAAAGGTCCACTTCCCATTGTTATTGTTAATATATTTAATAATAATAACTTTAAACGTGGAAGAAAGTTGTCAAGCATGAATGGAATATAGAAACCACCTATAAAACCACCTACCAAGATTGTTAGAAGTATGATTGTATGTACATTGTATGTACATTGTATGTAGACTAGTGAAGGGAAAGCAGGCAGGGAAGTTAAGCTGAGGCCATACTGAGAGCACATGACAATATGTGTAAATAGAGACATTGCACTTGAAATAAAAATAAATTTAAAGAAATCTCATTACAGAATCTATCCTGTCTTTGTCCATATTATTGCTAATGTTTTTTCCATAAATGCAGTATAAATAATATTTTATTTATCCATGGGGGGGAAATGTTCTCTATACAGATACAATATGAGTCTATTCTAAAGTACCAACTTATGTTGCATGTTCTAACAGAGGTTATTGAAGCATTTGTTGAGGGACATACATAACTGCTCTGTACTTATTCATTCAGCACTGGCATCATTTGTTGTGGGACTTTGAGCGTTATTGAAAATGGTAAATATACTCTCATTTTCATTTTTGTTGTTACAATATGTCACATCAAATGACATGAGTTATCATTAAAGGAATAACATCCCAGAGAACATTCCAGTGTGTATCCCACACATTTTTGTTCTGTTATTGTGAAAGGCAAAACAATACAAAGCTGACACTAATGAACAGTTTGTGGTGGCACTCATAATTTTACAGACAAGCTTATGTTTCAGGTCAAATATTATTCAGTTCTACATCAAGATAGCAGCCCAGATGGGGAGAGATTTTAGACATTGGATCAACTCTGGAAAATATAATACAACAAACCAAGATTTCCCAATGTCAGTGTTGACGTAACCATCTCTTCCCCAGAAGTTTGTACCCCAATATTACAGCTAATTATGGGCTTTGTCAAAGGTTTCAGTGAGCATGTGAGAAAGCTTGTAGTGTTATGAAAAGTCAAGGATAGCTTACCTTCATGCGTATAATTAGAGGAGGTTCACACCCTCCGCTGAAATTGTCAACATGAGGAAATTATTCTGCCACCACCTTGCTAATGCTATCCTTTCATTAGCTCATTACTGCAGAGACAATTTGTCCAGGGTGATCAATTAAGTATCATTTTATGCTATTCAGCTATGTGGTAACAGCTTATTGTTATCAAGGCAGATTTGCCAGTGGAAAGTCTGAAGTATTGGAAACTTGTCAACAATTGTGTTGATAAATCAAAGCCTCCCTGTCTAATTCAGAGTGCAATTATCTCAAAGGAGAGGCTTTAATAGAGGTTTTAAAGTGAGCCCATATGCTGCAGACCACAACCTGCTGCTGCCACATCTCCAAAATATCTACAGAGATGGAACTCCTTGCTCCAGTGTTTCCTCCTACAGAGGAACGTGTCCCAGACCTCCTGTCCAAGATGGAGAAACAATTACGACATCAAATAGAAAGACTCAGGCACACTTCCCGGGATCATAGGCTTGAGTCTTTCCTTGGCAGTAGATGCAGGAATACTGTGCCAGAGTCCCTTTCACTCAAATAAATGGCGAGGACTTCCCTATGACATAGTGCACAAGATACTCACCCAAGGTAGGTGTACAAAGTCACTTGTGGGCTGAAAACCTAAGCATTCATGTTCTTTATCATTGTAATGATGGTGATTGCTGTAATGATGGTAATACTTGTTATTTCCTCTTCCCTTGTGTTTGGAAATTCCTCGATTCAAAGGAGTGTATATACTTTCTGTTGGACATGCTGGATACTTTATGTTGGACATGTTGTATTAGTGACTTAAGTTATGAACACAACTCCTGTGTTGCTGATAGAGATATGCTTGAACAAATTCAACCATTTGGGGTTTGAGAATCTCACAGAGGAAGACTTGAGATTTAGAGATCTCGGTGAAATTGTGTGGAACTGATCAATCTGCCTGAAAATAGGAAAAGCTAGGTTAACTTGGGTCTCTTCAGCGGCCCAGATCTAACATCAATAACATAGAGGAACGCATGGTTTTGGAGGGGAACATTAGACGAGCCCCACCAGAAAAGCTTGAATGGATGCCAGACCCAAATAGACCACCGATTCCCCATAGAAATGAGCCCACAACCTCAGACTGAAGCCAAGACTAGGCCTTCTACTACAGTTACCCTCCCATCTGCCCTGCCTTCTGGAGTATAACTACATGATTCACAATACACCATAATTAGCAATGTAAACAAACAGAGGTCCTTATTGCTATACACACCAGAAAGTAGTACCAAAAAGTTTAAAAAGGAAAGTGGGCTCCTCGTCTTACTGCTGTGATGCATGTATGATACAAGTTCACAATGAAATTAATGTCATATTGACGATTTTTAATAAATTAATGTTAAATGCTGAAAGATTCACCTTTTCCACAAGAATAACATTTTTCGTATTTGTCAATCCAAATAACCAGTGACCTTTGCAGAGATTTACTCAGAAATTCACAGATAATCAGATCAACATAAACTGTTGAGTACAACCACAAGGATATTTAAGTGTTAGTTATTGAAGTATGACTTAAAGATACAACTCGTAGGTACAACTCGATCATGACCTTGGAGGACATATAATCCACCTGCACTTTCTGCACCTTAACTTTTTATTACTTTATTTCTGTCTAAATACTTGGGGAGTTAAAGTAGTGCGTCAGTAGTATTTCTTCCAGCAGTGCTATAACCTTTTAGCACAGAGGGATCCGGTTGAAATTGATACACACTTCTGACTAAATCAAGCATGACATTATTAGCATTCTGGACCTAAAATGTTTGAGTTAAAGCTAAAAATGGATTTGTCACTGTCTTCTTGTCTTCAGATGATACATTCTAGCCATTTTCTCCCCTCTTTCTCTTTTTCTGAACTTGAGCCGAGACAAGTGCAAGCAAGTTCTGGAGGACAGGTTTGATTGGCCACTTTTAATAGTTTTCTTTTTCTCTGCCTACACAGCCTTATATTTTTTTTGTGTCTTTAGTGTCTTGAGTACAAATGAAAAAAAAGTGTTATAGAAATCAAGGGATGTGGATATTTGGAATGGTTTTCAAAATGTTGATTTGGAATTTCAAACATGCCGACTTAAGTTTTAAGAACAAATGGGGGCATGAATGTAATGGTTTACAAGTACACCATGACATATCTTTACAGAGGCTGGGTGCCTTTAAACCCAAGGGCTTATGGCTTTTACTGGGCTGCTGTACACTGTGAAGGTAGGACCAGCGGTGAAACCCAAAAGCCCTTTGAACTGTGCCTTTAAGTCTCTGCAAGTTGACAAATGTACAGACATTCCCTCCCTACTTTTCCTTCACTTCATTGCACTCTGGGTCATATCAAGTTCTCAGGGAGAATGCAGATAGCTGCGATAGTGTCGATAAGACGGTGCAAAGTGATGACACGATTGCAGAATCAGCCTGTCTAACGAGGCGTGGGCCACGGGTGACTGAGAACACGTCGTTGGAAGAAGGTCATCTGGCGTCTTCCGTGAGCATTGTAGAGGCTGAGCTTGAGCTTGGCTTTTTTCTACCAACAAAGCTTCATAGATTGGAGTTTCTCGGAGGCAGAGCTACTCTGGAGGCAGAAATAATCTCATTGGTTGAGTTAAACATCAGTGGGTGGAGCCAATGAACCAGTTTTTCTGGCTAAGTAATAGACTAAAGCCAGTGAAAAGGGCAAGGCGTGAGAAAGGAGCTAGCTAATATCAAGAAGCCTAACACTCTTGCTACTAACTGAAAGAATGCAATCTAGCCATACTAAATTATCTAGGTTAGCTAGTTATCCTAGCTGACCTTCCAAGTTCAAACTAGCCATACCAGCCTGTAGCTGTCTAGGTAAGCTAGTCAGCTAGCCTGCTGACCTTCCAAGATCATGAATGCCATAGTCATGAAGGAATGAAAAAAGTGATTGCCATTCATGCTTTCTTATTTATATTTCAACCAACTTGCAGTCTGAAAAACTGCTTCTTTGGCTCCACTCATTGAGGTTTAACTCAACCTTGTGAGATTATTTCTGCCTCCAGAGCAACTCTGCTTCCAAGAAATATTTGCCAAAACTTGACTGTAAACTCAAAGATTACCCATTTTTCCTGACAAACAGTTTAAATTATTTCCCAATGAAGGAGGCTTGTATTCAAATATATTTGCTCCTACAAAAAAGTCACAATAGTAATTGCAACAAATGTGCATAGCAATGTTGTTTAAAATCTTCCCATTGGAACACTCTGGACAGTTTGTTTTCATTTTCTTTTCTGGAACATTCCTGCCTGATAAATCTCTTTATACACCATACAGATAGACGGTGAGGTACAAAGGACGGCAGAAACAGAGGGAGAGAGAGAGATTTGTGGATTGGGGCAAAGAGGGGGAAAGAGAGCATGACCGAGCTTTATTCCCAGATTGACAGAACAGAGACCTCAGAGTGAACCGCCTCTCTTTGGGGTAGTTTACATATAAACACCTTCAACATGCAGGTGGAAATAAGGGCTAGTAGGGGTAAATAAATGTGTCCTGGCCAATATGCAAACAATGGAATTTTTCAGACAGACTTGGACTTGAAGACTCCTGTCTTTTAGCAAGTAACCCTGATTTCTTCATCATTGGCATACTGCGATTACCTTCAAATCAGTTTAAATTTGGATTAATAAAATCTTTCATTTTCAATGTGGCATCACGCTAAAACTCTTTTTTCCCTCTTTCCCTATGACAGGAAAGGATTCTCTGAAATTTTGTATCAATATGAATTGACAATGAACTGGCGCCATATCAAAGATGAAGTGCTACAGAGGCTGGATTTACACAGGCATGTTAGATCATATTTGGCAAGTCTTTTTTGCACCAAGCTGATATTTTGATGGCTCTCTAAGCAGAAGGACACCACAATAAATCAGATTTTCCCTGTTTTGACAGCCATGAAAAGATCATATCTGTGACACAAGGGGTTAACGAAAACAGATTCTCACGTTTTTGTTCATGCTGCTGTGTAAATGCAGCTCGAGTGGCCTACAAGCCTACCTCAGCTTCCTAAACCTCTATGTTGTACAAACACACCACCGTCTGGTCTAGAATGGAAGTCGCTGACTTAATATTTCACCTGCACTTTACACTGAACTTTTTTGTTTCCTCCTATAGCTGAGGTGCCTTGGCTGCCGAGGGGTTGTCTCACACACGGCTGCCCCATCAGACCAGACTAGAACTGAAAGGGGGAGAGAATATATAATTTCCTCTCAACCAGATTTTAACACTTTAGATATCTGAAAGTGTGGTTTAAAATGGACAAGCAATATTAAGTTTGGGAATGCAGACTTAAATGTCTCAGTCACTTCATATTGTGTAAAAAACATGACACTGTTTTGAAATGAACTCAGTATCTTGGGCCTAAGTCACACACTGTAAAGTGTGTGATCACTTAACACTTTAGTGAAACAAACTCATTAATCCATGTGTGTGTGTGTTTCACAATTTCCGGTTACAACTATCAGCTTCATAATTTAAAATCACAAGTTCATGTGCTGCGACTTAAAATTATGAGTTGAAAGAACATGTTACCATGTGTAAATTGATCTTACTAAAGTTTAGTTAAGAAACATATTATTACTTATACTTATTACCATCCTTCCCAGCATGCATTGCATTTGAGTTAACTTTTCTTGTTATAAATAGATAGAGATTTGTTGTTGGCTAATCATAGGTCTGTTTCTGATTTTTAAAAATGAAAATCATGATAACCATGCTGAAAATTTGTTTCCAGTTCAGTCGATACCCTCAACACTGAATAGAACTGGAGCTGCCAACTGGAGATGTGACAAGTCCATCTCTTGTACTCTCAGTAGCATAACATGAGTTGCTTACTTCTCACCACACAATATAATCAGCACACATGAGCAACAAACACTAAAAATGTCCTACTAGCTGAACTAACTAACTAACTGGAACATTTGTCATGACTTGGCATTTGCTGATTGAACTGTTTCAAGTTCACTCAGTGAGCTTTACTACACTATAAGAGCTAATGAACTTTGACATAGCTATTCAGTCAACTTGCAATTTCAAGGCAGCAGGGAAACTCAGTTTTTTAAGATGAAGTGCCTTATTTTTTCAGTGCATATAAACACCTTGAAACCTCATCCAGACAATAAAGACAGCGACTAAAGATTTGCAGTTCAGATTCAGAGCTAAACTGCTAGTTTATTCAGAGGTAAATTCATCTCAGTACTGTATTGAATTATGCTCCACAATTTGGTCTTTCTCCAGTAGATGGCAGCATAAGCTCATAGAAAAGTACCTGTGTCCTGTAAAAAGCAAGGGTCCTGCATAGTACAATTTATTTTTTACCTAATTTCTCACTTTTTTTCACTTTTATTTCAGGAATATACCAACTTTTTTATACACACACACACACACACACACACACACACACACACATATATATATTTATATATATGCTTTCTTTACATATTTCTTGCAATGATTTTATGAAAAAGAAATAACACCAAATGAAGAACATACAGTCATGCTTGAAAGTCTGTGAACCCTTTCTAATTATACACATTTTGAGTTTACTATGCCATCCTTTCTTAAGTGAAATAAAGGCTCAATATTCACCAATTTCATATGTTTTTAGACGAAAATTGTGCATGTAGTGAAATGAAGATAGTTTTACAGGGAATTAGTGCAGGTGCAAAAATAAGAGAACCGTCTCTTGCATGAGTTAAATCAAGTAGGTAAGTAGAATCAGGTGGGTAAATAACTGGGTATGAAGTAAACCAATCAAAGGTCAGATCTGTGGGTTATGTACTCCACAAATACAGGTGAGAAACCTGGTTAGTTTGGTGTTACCCCTGCAGGTGAAAGAAAAACACTATGGCACGATCTAAGACCTCAGTGGAGCATTTAACACGACAGTGACTCTGCCTAGAAGTGGACATCCCACTCAAATATCACCAGGAGCCACAAGAAAACCAGTAAAACGTCCCAGGAACCCAAGAATTACATGCAGAGATCTACAAGCCTCCATTGCTGCATCTGATGTCATTGTGCATTGAATAGAAATGGCATTCATGCAATGGAAGCTAGGAAAAAGACTCCACTGTCCATACAGAACAAAGCTGCAAGAGACCATCTGGACAAACCTGAAGATTTGTGGAAGTCTGTTCTCTGGTCAAATGACTCCAAAATTGAACTCAAACATGCCATGTATGGTGACATCCCAAAACTGGCCACCACCAAAATAACCGTATCCCTATGGTCAAGCCTGGTGGTGGAAGTGTCCTGGTCTGGGGCTCAACATCATAAAGGGAACCATGAATTTTGCGGAAAACCAGAGAACTCATGAACAGATCGTCAGGCCATCAATCTGTGAGTTAAAGCTGGGACAAAAGTGGCTGTTCAACAAGATGACAATCCTAAAGAGTCAAGCAAATCTTCCTGAGACTAAGACTGGCTCAGGAAGAAGAAATTTAGTGTTTTGGATTGGTCAAGTCAAAGTCCTGACCTAAATTAACAGGAGACTTCAAGTCATCACTGCTACAGGAGGAGCCACAAGTTATTGATTGAAGGAGTTCACATATGTTTGTACACAGGAATATCTGACGTTTTTGTTAAATAAACCAGTTTTGTTAAAGAAACAATGAAAGTGTATCATATTTCTTTGTGCATGTTCTTTATTTGGGATATCATCAGATTTGAGGTTTAGATAAACATTTCATAAGGTTATTCCTCTATAATAAATGAAATAATAATCACAAACTTTAAAGCATGACAGTAAATATAACATAAGGAGGGCATCTTTAGACTCTTGCAGTGTGCCAGAGGGTGGCAGTCTTTACCCATAATTTTCAGAGCAGGGTTGACACTTCTCTTAGCACCATCTGTTTATGGTATGAAAAAGGAAGAAAACAATGAGATGAAACAGCAAGCATCTTTTTTCAAGAGCCAGAACTGTCATTGTCTATCACCCTACAATTTGCGATTTCTTTCTGCCCATTTCCATCTTTTTCACACGATGTAATACTACAGTTTGCTGATCTTAATGTGTTTTATTCATGTTGAAGGATTTAATGGCAGTTCCACTGACTGTGATCATGGCTATACTGCAAATAGTGTACTTTAGGAAAATATCATTCTGTAGCCAAATTAATTTAACAAGGCTTCCAAGCCCTTTGAGAATTTAACTATTGGGGCCACACTACATGAAACTCATAGATATGATTCATGCTGCCAAGCTTGTGGTCAGATTAGAAGATGATTCAAATCATGAAAAAACAGACCCTGTATTGTTGTCGCTAATCAGGACACCTCCTTTTGAAGTCATAGATGTTTACACAGGACAAAGGGATACAGAGACCACACATTTAGCTGAGTTCAGGGAATGTAATATCTCCATTATGAGTGTCTGTGCAGAATTGTCCCGGGAAGTTGAAAAGACGCCCCTGATTGATGTGACACTGTATGAAAAAAATATCGACAGCTAAGCCCACATTCCTCATCGAGTTCAGCAATGTCAGCTTCCTTTTCTCTCCATCCCTCATCCGCTCAACCCTGTCCCCTCCACGATGAAAGTCGAACAAATCTGCTGACATTGATCCTGCCTCCTCGGCTGGCCTAATTTAATTTCAGCCCGGGAGAGACGGCTATCTCTAAAGATCTTGACAGACAATTGTATTTACTATTTTCTTTTCACAAGCCAATAAAGGGGGAGCCGTTATTGCATCAGATTATATGAAAAACCGTTTAATGATTCCAATTTATAACTCTAGACTGAATAATGATACAGTTAAGAGCTGACAGGCCATGATAAATGAAGGCTCATATAAAACATATTTAGTGTGAAGAATGGCTGGAGATGAATTGCACAGTGATACAAACTCATGATAAAGAACAGTAAGAGCCACTAGAGGACTTAATAATGTGCTATTCATTTTGAAGTGATTTTGCTGGTTAATAAAAGAGCACAAATTAAAAATATATTTATTGTAGAAAGACGTCTAGGGATATTACCCTCATGTCCCCACACTCCCATCCCCGCCCAATCTAATCGCTCCCCATCTCTTTAGTTTGAAGCTGAACCTATCAAGTCCTCAGTTTCCCTCTCCATCGCTGGCGACTCACAGTGCATTTCAGTGCCTGTAACTGGGTTGATTTTGTATATATGTGATTTCTTTCACAGCATCCATTAACAGCTTGTCCTCTGAGGGGACTCCAGAGCATCGTTCATGTTGTTGTTTGGACTACACTGCTGAGATTTGAGCCCATAACATTGGCAGCAGTGGCAAAGATAAATTACCAGTAGGGTAATATTCATCAGACTCTACACACAAGAAATAATTGTGTCTGCAAAGGGGCAGGTGATTACAGCTTTGTACATATTTCTTAAAGTTGCAGCATCCTTGACCACATTAACAGCAACAGAAAAAAAAAATCTTATTTGAAGTGCAAGCACTCTCATAGTGTTGCTGAATGTGAAGAGAAACCATGGTCAAGTGGTGGACCATTTAAAATCATGGTCAAGGACTAGACTTTATAAGCCTGTACAGGACCAGAAAATGGGAAATATCTGTAGTGCTCTCTTGACTTGAAAAACAAGTTGAATTTACCAGATACAATGACCAGGACAATTACTATACATCGGGCGCCTACACTGATGCCAACAGCGCTTTGTTAAATAGGTTTTAACAGCCTTAGTGTATTACTACCATTTTAAAGAAGGTCATGGTCATTCTGTTCATCTGTATCTGGCCGAAGATTGAAGGTAAAGCAGTTGAACAAATAAACCACAATGGTTCTCTGCATGCGGGGAGGAACAATGGTTACCTCCATCCTCAGGTGGCTTATGAGACGTATGCGGACCCCTCAAACGTCACCCCTCGCCTCTTTGTTGCTCAGGGTGCTGGACATGGAGAGCAAGAGCGACGACGTACAAATTTGAATGATAAAAGTGCAGAGCTAATGAGAAAATGTAAATGAGACCAAGGACAGGCAGACATTGGCCTCTATTTGATGAAGAAGAAACGAGGGCCGGGGTAAATTATCCCAGGATCACGTTCACGTTGACACCTGGGAGATAAATGAAGTAGAATCCATTGTGTCCCTGGATGCAGATACAGAGGGGGCAGAGGACAGTAAGAGGAAGCCCATCAGTACAGGCGACTCCACCTCTATTTGTTGCCAGGAGAAGAGGTGGATCAAACAAGGGGCCCAAGGGGTTGAGCAGTCCCTAGTATCTCTGTGAGTACTCCCCTTGACACCGACTCCGGTGACACAGACCCCAGGCAGTAGAGAGATAAATAGTATATTGTTTAAAGTGCCACAGAGGACAACATTACTAGTTTTGGCATGCACACCATTTGTATACGCTTTAATACCTCTTTGATAGCCTAGTAGGCACAGTGACCAGAGGCCTATGGCGGCACCATCACTGCTTTTTAAATAAGAATAAACATATTCTGGCAACTCCAAAACTGAATGGTTGGTTGTGATGTTAAATCTAGCTTATTATCAATGGAATTTTTCAATTTGCCTTCAAATCATAAAACTCTTGTTCTCTTTAGTACTACTCACGAGCCGATGCAGCTACTGTGTCAGTGGCTTGAGAGAATGGGCAGAGTAGAATCACTACACCCAGTTGATGAATACATGGTTCTGAGTTGCAAAATAAATTACAGGTCTGCTTCCTCACTTTTGATAGATTCTTTACTAGCTGCAACCATCAGCAAGATTGGTTGTCTTGCAAGATGATAAATCAGTCGGAAATATTTACCAAAATGTTAGTTTATCTCTTTAATATATCCTGATGCAAAATATATCTAATATGTTGACATTGTAAATTGTTTGGAAACCAACAATGATGATTAAGGTCTAGCTAAGTGAGATTTTAGCTAGCTGAAGGGTAAATAGTGGGACGAACTATCGATATTTATGTCGTCATACAGTAGTCATGAATTCGATCCAACGTCAAAGTATCCGATTCATTATAGAATTAACTTACTCTCTACTTGTATAAGAGACAGAAAGAAAGAAGAAAGGGAAAGAAGTGAAAAATAAGGGCAGTAAAGAAAAACAAGCAGACGTATGTCAATATTTAGACTCTCCATCCCCTCACCAGCCTCTTCCTTGAGAAGCAGATCATCCGTAATCGCCTGGTAGTTCCAGACACGGGGAGGGCTAAGCTCTCATCGACCTCTCAGAGACATCCTAGCTACACCCGGTGCCCTTGTTCCTCTGGACACCCACACACAGTTTCTCCTCTCTCCCACCTCCCCCAGGCCTCCCACCCAGACCCTCAGTCCTTGGAGAAGACCCCAGGCCAACGGTGAACAAGGAGGCTCCTGAATGGGCCCTGGACTGGCCTTTGTCTGGCCCTACTGCAGAGTCCCTTTATTTACACAGTCTTTAACGCGGTATGTTTCCTTGTCTCTTAATTGCATTGGCCTTTGCTACCCCTTGGTCAATCAATACCTCCCCAATGACATCAGCAACTCTATTCACTAAGGCCTTTCCAGGTGATGGGTGTTGCGTGGGAGAGTTGGTGAGAAAGAGCCTTGTCGTTGCTCCAACTCCTGAACTCAGAATGGACATTGTAAGTGCAAATCTTTCCCCACAGCCCTGCTACCTACCAGTAGGGTGACCCACCACCTGCCCCTTGGCCTCTGCCTGTCCCTATGAATGCTATCTATCTATCTATCTATCTATCTATCTATCTATCTATCTATCTATCTATCTATCTATCTATCTATCTATCTATCTATCTATCTATCTATCTATCTATCTATCTATCTATCTATCTATCTATCTATCTATCTATCTCTCTCTCTATCTATCTATCTATCTATCTATCTATCTATCTATCTATCTATCTATCTATCTATCTATGCCTCTGTTTGTACTTCTGACTTTGTGTTGCCAGTTGTGTGTATGTAATTCTAGTGCAATACTCATGTAATAGAAAAAAACAAAACACAGACAGGACCAGTTGGAGTTACTAAGTGATGCACTTATTTGGATGTGTGTGTGTGTGTGTCGGGGGGGGGGGGGGGGGGTTTGGGTGCTATTCTGGACTTCGGAGTCCATAGGTGAGCTCACTGCATGTTAAGTTTGGTTAGTGCCACAATCAGCGCCATCAAAACAATTTTGGTGACCCTTGACTCTGGAAGAGAGCGGGAGAGAAAGAGAGTTGACATGCCTTTACCACCCCTGAGTGTGTGCAACCAAGCACATTAATCATAAGAGGTCTAACCCTCTCCTGTGTCCAATTCAGCGATGATTCTCTAGTGCAGCACCACGACAATGTTTAGACAGAGCAGGACATAATTATCTTTTTGTGTACTTTAATAAGGAGACATCCGAGTGTTCAGATGACAGGGGCACACAGACTACAAAACTACCGTACAATGATATTATCCCCTCCATTCCGTGCAATTAAAACATAAATAATTAAATGCCACTAACTAACATAACTGGTATGCAAATTTGGCGATTTAGCGAGTTGAAGAACACAAGGATTCTTTTTTTCCTCCAAATGGGGACCATTTAAAGTTGACCTTTGGAAATGTTATTTTGAATGCAATGTGATGGTGCTGTTTAATTTGAAGAGGCACTTATCTCAAAGTCAACATCTTACTTCTGTTTTCCTGACGCACACTCGGTCACCATATATTAGGTGGTAGCCTGGCAACCACAAGAGTAGAGCTGTACCAAATGGATATGTTTGCAATATGGCAGGCCCAGTGTGCTCCTTACCGCTGACCCTGCCTGGCATTTTGTTTCTGTCCTGTGAAGGTGTCAGTGATAAACGTTACCTTGTCTCAGCAGGTGTGCCTCGATGGAGGGCCCTGCCGCACGGAGGGGGTCACCAACCCCACAGTGTTATCCCCATTTATTTGAATAATGGGCCATTAGGACGGCTGGATATCCAATGTTAAAGTAGCTGTATGTGTCTCCCAGATAAAAGACATAATTACCTGAAAGAGGGAGGATGTGTTGGTGCACACTCTTCCTCAGCTGGGCTCCAGGGCTCAGAATTAACACACTCCTACCATTAGGTGGCGACAGAGAGATGACTAGATGGAGAAGGCCAGCTCTAAGCCCCCAGGGCTACCTTAATGACACACAGACACCGCCATAACTGCTGTGGAAAGAAAATGCCATTGTACAGTCAAATGGAATCACCAAGCAAATTACTGAGCAGGCAGCCATGGAAAATGAGTTGAAACATCGAGATCTCGGCAACCTTGCTGAGGCACTGAATGGGAAGCACAGTTTGTTGTCACGATGTATTGACAGCCTGTCCTTCAAGTGCCATAAAGTAGGTATTTATGTTTCAAATGTAAAATCTATTCACATATCTGACCAGAAAATAATTCCATTTCAGGAATGAAGGTTTCATTAAAACTATGTATCTTTTTAAACTCTTTTCTAGGAATTACTGTTCTCATTGAATTGCATAGGTATCATAGTGAGCACAGAGTGGGCAATTTGTAAACCTTTGGCTTGCTAAGAGACACAGAAGTTGTCCTTTTTTCTCAGCATTGTGGCTCCTTTTGCCTTTCATAATCCTAGTTCAAGAGAGACTTGCCATGCAGTCAAAGGAAATTTGGATGGGATGCACATTTATTGTGGAGTGGTATTCATAAGAACCAAAAAGATTGGCAATTAAAGATGAGTTCTTTATCGTTTATTTGCCCTTGGGGTTTTATTCCTAAATTGCTATCACCTTATAAAAGCATCCTTTCAGTGCAAAGAATAAAGGCCCATTTTCATGACCTCCTCTAATGCATTTCCATCCTCAAAAAAAGTTTGCACCTCGCCACACAACATGTTAATTGCCACCGTGGGCCCAGTATAAAGAGAATATCTACAAGTTAATTATCCAAATATGTTGGCAACCCATCTGCAGAAAGCCACATTGAAATTACTAAATTGTGTTTTCTCCTTTTCGTCTTTTATTTTGGACACATTGTTAATCAAAAGGCTTCAGAAATGTGCAGATGGGTAATCCTTGTGTCTGCGAGGAGCAGCCTGGTTCAAGGTGAGTGTTGCATGCCCCTAGCCCTTCTGTTTCTCTCCATTGTGTTATGTAGGTTACATATCCTGATGGGATGTTCACTGTACTCAAAATTGGGACTTTCTGTGTAGGTGAAACACACACACACACACACACACACACACTCACACACGTGCACGTGTACACACAGGCACATGCACACACACAAACACACACACTGACAGCAAAGCTTGGCCTTCAGTGTCTGGCCACATTGATCATTATTCTAGTAATTACTGATTTCAGCGATTAACAGAAATAGTCAATTCATCAAATGCTTAACACTATGAAACAATGGTTGAAAATGTAACCTCAAACTTTAAAGAGATCTTAATTCTACATGATTGGAAAGCTTCCAAAGACAACACCAATAATCCATTTTAATACTTTTTGAGCCCGCTGAGGTTTGTGAGGTAGAATAGTTGACATTAATCGTTTTCACGGTAAAACCCCAATTACAGTGTGATCGCCAGAATAAAGCAAAGGAATGGAAAGTGCTTTGTTCAGTGGTACTGTATCAACACTATTCAACGACTTGTCATAGAAAATGGTTAATTATCAGGACAGGCTTTGTCATAAATGCCCTTAGAACTTGATGCTGTTTAATCTTACTTTGAGTGAAACATTTTCTAAGATACTTAATTATATTAATGAACAAAGAATATGAGTATATTACCTTCAAAGTGAGCTGGATACAGCCCTCAAGGCACTTTCCAATTGTAGTTTTTGAGGCAAAGTGGATGTGTTTTGCATATCAGGCCCATACTTCAACAGCCAATGTTCAGAAAAAGATATTTCTCTCATTGTTTAAAGGTTTATATCAGCCATCAAGTCCGGGCTTCTTGAATTCTGAAGCATGAACCAAAACAAAAGCCCAAGCTGCAGCTGAAACCTTGGATTGAAGATGTTTTGAAGGTAAGAGCCATTAACTGATCAGTAATCAAAACCTAAGAGCCAATCCTCACTACAGAAACTTCATTGTATTTATTCATTGCCGATGGAAAGAGGTTTAAACAAATTGCATATACTCCGAGGATTATTTTAATTGAGTGATATTTCCAACTCCTTGGCTCAAAATGAAAAGGTTCTAGGATGAAATCTACTGAGAAATCTATATTTTGTCCCTTTATTTGGTATGTTGGCTTCTTGACAGGAGCTCTTATAACCCTGACCCTAGCCCACAATACCAGGGTTGTCTTGGCTAATTATAATCCTGTGCTGCATTCCCAACCCTGACAGTTAATTTTCAGTCCCCATGTTGATGCTTTTGAAACCCATCGTGCTTTTCAAACATCATTCAAGCATCAATCAATTTGATGCATTTCTTCAATTCTTAGGGGAATTTACTAAACTGCCCAAGCATCAATGGAGTAACACTTTTAAATGATAAATGCATTGTTTCTATTGCATCTTTAATCCTGATTTCAAGAACTGTGAAACTATATATCTGTTTTCATACAAATTTGTTAAAATTTAAAAATCTAAAGCCCACACCTTGAAATTGTTGGATGCAACTTCAATACTATATTGAAGTTTTCCTTATTCTAAAATCAGCTACAATGTGACAGAGAAAGCAGAGCTGGTGTGATGGATGCTGCTGTGCACATCTACACCACATGATACTGAGTTAATCTATCATGCAGTTTCCCAAGTTAAAGTGGTTGAGCAGTTAAAGCTCACTGAACATTTGAGTACGCTCTCACAGTACCATTATTGTGATAATTGCTATTTCCCATGTCTGTCACATTGTCTACCTTGTTGAATCACATGCACATGTTGACGATACTGTCTGCAGAAAATCTTAGAGACGTAGTATTATAGTTTGATTATGATTTTGTCCTCCTAGTAAAAAGGCAAGGTTTCTTGAATAGCCTGCCAGAGGGACATTAATTACAGTATGTTTTTATCAGCAAGATACAATTATAAAAGAACAATTTTGTCCTTGAGATGTCCATTTTCTATTTCTAGATGTACCTCAAGTCCATAATAGAAGTTTTGTCCATCCAGTACAAATATGAGGGTTATATTGGTGAAGGTAACAGTCAATATCTTATCCTTGCACAAGAGAACAAGAAGAACAAGAACAAGCTCACCTTGAAATGAGCTAGCCTTGACTCATGGTGTGATTTATTGTTTCAAGAAATGGAGACGGTCTTGAAACACTAAAACTTTCTGGCAATCTTGCACTCATTCCATAAGTTCTATCTTCTTCTGCTACCTAACTTCTATCTGGAATCAATACAGATCTGCAGAGTGGCAGAGTGGCTACCCTGAGAGACCATTGCAAGCTAGCCGCTCTTCAGTTAGGTTGTCTTCTCCACCCATTTCAAAGACCCCTCCAATGGAAAGCGCTTCATTGTTGAGATAACTGTGACTTGATACTGCTCCTCTGCTTTCACCTTGGAAGATGGCTATTGTCCACCTTGATGGAATTCAGTCAGATGACCTTCTTGCTTGTTACAGTGAAATACAACTACACAATGCTCCCGCCACATACTGCAGCTATTGAATACAGCTATGAAAGCACATCCAAAGACTTGGATCTGATCCCTGCCTAACAATTTGTGGACATTTATTCACTGCTTTCAGGCTTTACGGATACAGCCACTTTCTTCATGTATGTAATTGCACCTGCATCAGTGGCAGTAGCCTTTCTAATGTTGCCCTAATGTTGCCCTTTCTAATGGTACGACAAATAGTTAAGTAAAAGATTACAACTGATCAATAAAAGATCAGGCCCACCACCACTGTGTCATCCTCCAACACCATCATTAAGTTTGCGGATGACACAGTGGTGGTGGGCCTGATCTCCAACAACGACGAGAAGGCCTACCTGGAGGAAGTTGCTGATCTGTCACTCTGGTGCCAGGACAACAGCCTCCTCCTGAATGTCACCAAAACTAAGGAGCTGATTGTGGACTTTAGGAGGACACAACAACAGAGGACGTACTCACCACTGGGGATTAATGGGACTACTGTGGAGAGGGTGAGCAGGTATAAATACCTGGGAGTCAACATCACCGAAGATCTGACATGGTCCACACACACTGACACTCTGGTGAGAAAGGCGAGGCAGCGCCTTTACCACCTCAGGCAACTGAGGAAATTCAAAGTCTCCCGGAGGATCCTTCAGTCCTTCTACTCTGGAGCTGTGGAGAGTATCCTGACAGGAAGCATCACTGCCTGGTTTGGCAACAGCTCCGCTCAGGACAGGAAGGCTCTGCAGAGAGTAGTGCGTTCGGCTGAGCGCACTATTGGAACTACACTCCCCACCCTGCAGGACTTGTACACCAGGAGGTGCAGAACCAGAGCCTGCAGGATCATGAAGGATCCTCACCACCCCAACAACGGACTGTTTCAGCTGCTGCGGTCAGGCAAGCGCCTCCGTAGTCACGCTGCCAAAACAGAGAGACTGAGACGGAGTTTCTTTCCTCAGGCCATCAGGACTGTGAACTCCGACCTCACCAGGGCCCCCACCAAGACACACACACTGCCCCTCTTATGCACACACACACTTAGGTAAAGACTACACATAATTTATAATTTATATTACACATACAATTTTCCCTTTTTTTACTATATTTTTTTATAAAGTGCTCTTATTGTAAATATTGTGTTGTTTTTTTATATAGAGCTCTTAAATATTGTAAATATTGTGTTGGTCTATTGTAAATAGTGTGAACCTGTTATTTTGCACATTTCTGCTGAGCATTGCCACTTTGCATTTCACTACACACCTCGTGTGTGTATGTGACAATTAAACTCCTTGAATCTTGAATCTTGAATAACTCATTTTGTTCTGTACATGCCACAGGGGCTTCAATGTGTATCTGTCAGCTAAGTATTTTTGGCCCTTAGCACCTGCAGCAGAGTTTACAAACAAGCTATATGGCTCTCCAAGGCCTTGCACTGGCTTTGCACTGGATGCTTTGCACTGGCCAAAAATTAATGCACACAAAACACACACACACATGCAACCCATAATTCGGATGGAAATATCAGACATTTTGTGAGTGCTCTAATGGAACCTTTTCACTCAGCAAACACCTTACCACAGCTTACCACTTTCACACTGTCCGTTCCGTCCATCACCACACTGCCGATCTCCTCAAAGTCACAATGCACCATTGTCCCACAAGAAATGATAATATTCACCAGTCTGCAGAATCAGGGACTTTGTTGGAAAATAGCACTTCTCCTTTGCTTTGCTTCACATCTGTTGAAGGACCAAAAACACCCATTCATTCGCCTTGACACCAAGAGCTTGGTTCCCTAATGCTAAACCTCTCTAAGTGCATGTAGTTGTGAAGAAAAAGCCTTTCAAATGGATAGGAGTAGCTACCATCATGTATGTGAACTACTCCTCGATCAGGAGTCTAACCGTACAAGAGAGCCCCTCAGGTTTAATTAAACTTTTTTTTTTCCTGAAAGTGTATCTTGTGTGAAAATCAACCCACCCTTTCCTGGCATTTGTGTGTCGAGAAGCCCTCCCTCTTTTGGCTTTCCTCGAGTGGTCGATACATTAAAACTTGAACTGATTGATTTGAGAATGCCGTGCCATCAGTGTCCTTATGCAGCCGTTGACTACATCTGAAGTATCTTAGTCATCAAGCTTTAGGCCAGGGATTGATAATAGCTTGACCGACAGGGCCTATCTTACCCATCCTTTTTCAGGAGGTCTTGTATTTAGCCTCCAGAGCACTTCTGGCGAATTTCAAACAGCACAAGGGTATTCACAGAGCGGCTGAGTGGAAAGCTTTTTCTCACTCGTCTGAACCTCATGAATACATTCCAACTCTAACTAACTACTTTGGCTTAATGTGGAATTTCAAATGAGGTATGAGGCTAGTTTATTTATTTGTATTCCCAGCGTCTTAGCAATACTCTTGAACACAGTGATGGCAGGGAGGATAATCTCTGTCTTTCATCAGTAAAGTGGTGCTGCACAAAACCCATCAGTAATGTATTCTCTATTGATTGATGGTCGCTCCTGCAGTACTAGGCAACACCATTATTATCATGCATAGAGTCCAGACTGCCTACAATAAAATCATTGTCTTGATTCAAGTTGTCCACCCCCAAGGTGTCATAACAGCCCAACTGGTGTTTGCTTCATATTGCTTTTTTCCTCAACAATTACTGGCATTCCCTATCATCATCTTTACACCAACTAGATGTACTTTGTTCCTTTGACACCATACATGTTTTCTGCACAGAATAATGTTCTCAGCAACAGGTGTAATGGATATACTGAGGAGATTCAAGACACACTTTTATTTAAGCTATGATTATGAATTATGAACATGCATTACAGTGACTAGCTCTACCTTTCTTTTAATGTATAGTTATAAATACACACACAGACACCACTATTGTCTAACAAGTGAATTGTCTATCGCCTATTTAGATCTACAACTTGTTATTTTGAGCCATGTTGTGACCATTGCTGCTGATATGAAGTAGTTACTTATCTGTTTGAAATAATAATAAGTGAAGAGGATGCAATTTAATAATCAAGAACTGAATAATTCACGTGAAGAAGGCGAAGCTTGAGGTGTGGATATAGTTGTCGATGATTTCTTTTGTTTTTTTGTATTGTTTTATTTTAAAACGCAGATGCTGGAGCAAAGCGTATAAGAAATGTAATATCCTATAGTCGACCTGTAGAATATTTTGTCCCTAACATTTGCCTTCGTAAGATTTATTCACTATTTAATTTAGCATCTAATGTATTATTATTATTACTATTATTATTATTATTATTAGCATTATTATTATTAGCATTATTAGCATTATTATTGTTATTATTATTCGTGCTTTTTTAAATTTGGGTTTGCACTGTCGTGGATTGTTAGTTTTGCGCTTATTTGAGACACTTATGATTACAGATTGTGGGATTTATAACACTGATTTTCTAAACTGTGTCTATGCGTTAATTATTAGATTTCTCCTTATCAGCAAGGCTTGGGCAGGCTTGGGCCTCAGCTCACAGTTGTTTCAGTGTCGACACAGTGTGGATGTATCTACCCAACATTATGTGTTACTAGTCTGCCCCATGGGACACGACTTGGTCCTGGATCGTTGTGAATCACTGTGACCTTGGTTATCAATCATTATATCAGGGTATCTAATGTAAACGCAACTGTGGCGTGGATAACATGCCACATCTGCTCTTTGGACAATGCTGCTTCTTGGTTACCAAGCGATTTATTAGAGAGCTCGGCGTGAGGAATAATAGGTCGCAGGATGAAGAACAACCGACGTGTCTTCCATAGGCGTAATTACCTCTGAAACAGCCTGTTGTCGACTAATATTTTCATTTACCTATCTGACACACCACATACTGCCGTGTCCCAAAAACACGAGAAAGAGACAAAACTAGTTGGCTGAGTTAAAAGCGCTGTCCAGAGGGAGCTGTGTTTGCGCTCATGACCAATTTATTGCCGATGAACATATGGCCAATATTTTGTCTCACGTCATAGCAAGGGAAAACAAACACCATGTAATGTTAGCGAGTCAGCAAGAGCAGAGCCACTTGGCCAGCTATGCAAACGCACTTGGACAATATGAGAAGAGGAGTACTTGCTTTCTGGGTATATAAACCACATCAGGCTTATCTCTGCACGCACTCCTGACTCCCATTTGGAGATATTTCATTAACCCTCCGTGCTGCCTTAGCGCTGGCGACACATTCAGCCCCCCTCCAATATAGGTAAGCGCACTGCACGCCTGTGGCAGTTTCCATATGATGATTTATATTTTTATAATAGACAATACATCTTTTGTGTTACTGCTGTTTTATTTTATCTCACTTGTTTTGTGAATATTAGGACCCACATCTGTCTAGTTTTTATTTTATTATTTATTTATTTTTTAAATAGAGCACATCTGCAGCTATACTCTTGTAGTTTACACACACACACACACGCACGCGCGCGCGGGGATAGTCCAGGATGATGCACATTTGCCAGGGTGACGATACACAGTAGGAGTTGGCCTGTACTATTACCTACGTAATAATTTCCACAACGAGGAAAATACTAATTCTAATACTGAACGCCTCTAATATTTTGAAATAAGCGAAAGAAAAAATCACGCAACTAATATATAAATTCTGTGAGACGTTTACTCTTTTTGTATGTTTGAGAACTGTCACGTGGCTTCTCAAAAAGCCCATAAAATATCATTATAATAAATGCATAAGTTTAGTAGTAGGCCTTCTCAGTTGTATGGAACTTAAATGACCAAAATCCAGGTGGACACGCATGTAACAGGCCAAATAATGGGCATGGATGAAAATAGCGTGTGCGTGTGTGAGTCTATTGTACTTCTGCGTGCAGCTGAAATATCAAAGATACCCCTTAATGGCTGAAATATCAAGATGTCCAGTTCCAGGATATATATCCGCAACCTCCTAGGAAATTATAAATTGTCTTAATTGAATACACACAGCAGCCACCCCCTGTTGTTTCTTAATTTTGCCAGTAGAGACCGCTAGAGCACTACAGATGTCAACAGCTGTTAATGCTATTATTGCACTCAGACATAAGACCAGAAGAAGGACAAGTTGTCTATACTTGTGCCATCTTCTAAGTGCGGGACAGATCAGGCTTTCTTTTTATGATTTATGTGTATCCATTCATTTATTTAGTTATTTATTTATGTTTTTATTTATTGATATGTTGATTGATTGATTGATTGATTGGGGTGGGGGTCATAACTCAATTTGCAAAGTTGTACACATCGACAAATATCGACATTGTTTCTACTGTGATTAATCTCGAGAAGCCTCAGAGACTTAGCCCCCCTTTCCTCCTCCCAGTGTCACTGCGATATTGAAATGGGAAGTGATTAAAAAATAATAAACGCTTTTCAGCAATTCGTCTTACACACAAAAAAAACGATTAAGGCGATGGCACAGTGTGGCATGAAATTCACCGTTACAAATAAACTGGTGGTTTAACAAATGAAGGCATCTCCTCGGGGCATGGGCGCACTGCTAATCTCGCCGTGACATGTTTAATCATTAGAGGAAAGGAGACGAATAAAGACTTTTGCCCGGGAGGGAAAGGTGCCTGGATTTCTGTTAAAAAAAACAGCTCCAAAATGATTTGCACCCCCAAGCCAAGTCTCCCCGGGCCATGGCTTAGCCCCCATAAATAAACCGGACCCCGGTTTACCTGCATATTATATATAGCCTTTTAATCATAGAAGGAGGAAATCGGTCTTGTCACTCCGTGCATTTATCACAGGCACCCCGAGGCAGACCGGGTTACCTTTATCAAAGACTAACTCCCTGCCTGAGGCGTCCAAACACGCTGAAAGTCAGCGATTAAAAGGAGGGAGTGATCAACGCTATTATGGATTCTCCTCCGGCATTCTTCTTTGTGCATTCAATCGAAAGATTTATTTAATCAAGAATATAAAAAGGTCTTTCTTCACTTATTTAGGAACAATCGTGGGTATGATTTTGTGTGTCTGTGGGTGGGGGGTGTGGGTGTAGGGAGTTATAATTCGTCAGAGGGGCCCGTTTATGTGGAAATTAATTGTTTTTGGATGAGCCCATTCCGCTGTAGCTTTGATTGAAAAGCTGTGATCAGAAAATTGTAACCAGCTTTAATAATAGGCTAGTGCTAGTGATACTAAGCTCTGTGGCCTATAATATTATAGACTAGTGGAAGTGCTGGCGAAACTGGCCAAAGTAGTATAAAGTAGTATAATTATATTAGCAATAGGCTAATCGCCTTATGCATGTTATGTGCAATTTTAGGCACAGGAATAAAACAGGCAAATGAACATCCCAATGTGAAACGCGCTTGCAATTATTGTTTTAGTGTAGGATCTGCAGCTTTAGTGACAATTGGACTCAAATGAGCGGTAAATGGAAAGCACAAGTTCCACATCCTGTGTTGTCTTTTGAATCCTGATGCATCTGTAGCTTTGAGCCCTTCTTCAGTACATCTTCTCTCTATTATACCCCCACCGCCACCCCCTCCACACACACGCGCGCGCGCACACACACACACACACACACACACACACACACACACACACACACAACCACAACTGGTGCTCACTCCAGGACGTGAGGATGATACCCACGGAAAGGGAAAAGCAGTCGTGTCCTCCTTCTGCAGCCCCATCAAACACCTTTTCTTTATCAAGTGCAACAATGCTAAAACTTTCTGAGTTTCTTATATAAAAGACAGTTAATTTCTACAGCTCGAGTGTTTAAGTATAATGCCCTTATATCAACAGCAACAAAGATAATAATGATGAGAATAAAATATTTTTAAAAAATACTACTACTACTACTACTACTACTACTACTACTAATAATAATAATAATAATAATAATAATAATAATGATTATAATTGTATGATTATAAAAATATGCCTCACAATAATTCTTATCATGTTTTTTTAAGAAATGAATCTTGCTTAATTGTACATGATTCAATAGATCACCCGGACTAGATTTGTTGGCCTGTGACTATTTTCCAGGGTTGGTCCCGTTAAGTGCTCCTCCTTTGCAAAAAGATAGTCTATACTGGCCATCGTCAGAGTGAAAAGGCGAGCGGCCTGTTTGAACTACCTGTGAAAGTAAACAGGTAAACATAGAGAGATAGCTCTCCAGGTGAAGTACGTCCACTTAGCCTGTGCACATTTACCTCTTGTTGCCGAAACCCTGGTTCAATTGATCAAATAGTACATCCCCAACAACTGGCCACAGTCTGCAGCCCAGTGCGCTCCCATGCAC
>JAXDDX010000004.1:1732500-1832500 GCA_034670405.1 Hoplostethus atlanticus
CCGGTGCAGCAACTTTTCCCCGCATACATTCCCCCCACCAGAATATGTCGTTGACCAACACAAAGACGGGCTTTTCTGTAAAGGACATTTTGGACCTCCCTGACACAAACGATGAAGAAGGATCTATCACCGGAGCGGAGGAAGACACGGAAGGATCTGAGACCACGTCCACGACAAAAACCACTGGAGTTTTGGTGCAAAGTCCGCTAGAAAACGTTCAAAATCTGCCTTTAAAGAACCCCTTTTATGACAGTAGTGACAATCCTTATACACGATGGCTTGCTACTACGGACAGTATTCAATATTCATGTAAGTAGAGTCTAAGAATCCTTCATAATGTTGTTGATAGTGACTTTTCTTTAACATTTTCAACACCTCTGCTGTTACATTAAGCCATAATTGGCGGCGTGCAGCTCCCCTATTCCCCCTTAATGGTGCCCTTGGATGGTGTGCAGCATTCATCTTTATGCACCGTGCACTGCTGCGCTCGTCTTGAGGCGTTAAAGCTCAACAATTGCACGCAGTGTTCAGGCTTCCTCGCACTTCTTATTAGTAAGAATTCGATCGATAAAGCGTCGTTAATTAAAGCGTCGTGGAAAACACGGGGCGGTAAGTTATTCAGACCTATACATCCAGGCTGTGAAATATGAGATTGCATTCTATGAGGATTTACAGGCAAGACAATGCACGTTTTTATGCTTCAGTGAATCGCCCTCCTTGTGGAGATTTGGCATAATGAATCATTTTTGGTGATCTCCACCAACCTGCACTAAAGAGTTAAAATTAGCCAATAGGCCCACATTTATTTTTTTATTATTCATACGCCTATTAAAAATCTGACCTGTCTTGTAAACCTCTTCGTAACTCTGTTTTGATAAGTGCTCGATGAATAAAGGTTGCAATTATTGTTATTATGCAGCAACACAATTCATTTCAGATACATCAAACTTTTCCATGACGGTTACAGGGCGTGCGCTTATGAAGTCTGAACTTTAATAAGATACCAACATTTTGACAGTTTTCCCCCTTTTTGCCGCAGTGCACGGTCTCTCCGCCAGCTCTCAGGACTCGGCCAAGTCCCCGGAGCCGTCCGCGGACGACGAATCGCCGGACAACGACAAAGAAACTTCCAGCAGCGGCGGCAGCGACTCCGGCAAGAAGCGGAAAAGGAGGGTGCTGTTCTCCAAGGCGCAGACCTATGAGCTGGAGCGCCGGTTCCGGCAGCAGAGGTACCTGTCCGCCCCGGAGAGGGAGCACCTGGCCAGCCTGATCCGCCTCACCCCGACCCAGGTCAAGATCTGGTTCCAGAACCACCGGTATAAGATGAAGAGAGCCCGGGCCGAGAAAGGTATGGAAGTGACCCATCTCCCTTCTCCCAGGCGGGTGGCCGTGCCCGTCTTAGTCAGGGATGGAAAGCCTTGTCACACTGTTAAAGCTCAGGACTTGGCGGCCACTTTTCAGGCCGGGATCCCCTTCTCGGCTTATAGTGCCCAGTCACTCCAACACATGCAGTATAATGCTCAGTACAGCGCCGCAGCCACGCCACAGTTCCCCACAGCACATCACTTGGTGCAAACGCAACAGTGGACTTGGTGAGAGAAATTATAGAGACTTGGCTTGGGAGCACGGATAGGGAGTTTCACCACAAAAATAAAAAAAGACTTTTCATTTTTTTTGCAGCTTGACCCATATATATACTACCATTTTTATTCGGGGCTCATGTGTGCGCCGTGTTTACATGTTTTCGTTAAGAGAACTGGGTCCGAACCTCTCCCTTATAGATTTTATTAAGAATGTCAATGCTACTTCTTGTGAATTTTTTTTTGTAAAGTATGTTGTGTGTTGGTTGTAGAGATGTTTTCCTTTTTTGTCCCTTCGTGTTATTATCAGCACGTACGAACCACTTTATAATTATAGAAAAAGATTTAATTTCTTGCTTCTTTTATGGACCGAAAAAATATTTATGGCCATGAATAAACATTGGCAACTTTTCAGCTTTTTTTCCATTTGTTTTTATTTCCTGTAAATATTTTGTGGCACATGTTTGCAACCTAGAGAACTTTGGGGAGCGTTTAGCTGGAGATATACATATTTCCAATTTAAAATGAGGGAGTCATTTTTGGCGAAAGTATTACTGCCGTTATCAGATCCCATGTGACTATGTGAATACCAGTGAAGTCGCGCGATGATGGGTAAATATCCCGAATTTTTATAAGGATTTTAATAAAATGATCTGTTTCAGAAATGAGGTTTTGGTTTACGTGTCCTATTGGATTTGAGTAGACAGATATAATGAATGGCGAGGTGCAAAATACTAGTGGCACATAATGGAGGTTGGCTACATGGGAATAAATCTCTAGCGCACTTCAGTCCTTTCTTTCCAGGCAAATTTAATCTGCAAAATATTTTCTCTGAATCCGAGCTCCTCACTAATAAAGAGCCTAAAGTCACTTGTGAAATGGGACTAAAATCCACTCACTTAATATAAGAGGGCTTCTTCAGCGCTAAGAAGCTTTTGAGTCAAAAGCTCTCCTTTTTGTCAGCATCCCCAACCACTCTCGACCATGGGTGTAAAGTGGTAGTGATATCGATTCTAGAAAAAAAAAACAATTTAATGCAATAAATGTTATGTTATCTTGTTAGGAGCCACATTACAAGTAGAGCAGGAATAATCAATAACTTGAGACCTTTTGTTTCACCACGGCCAATGGTCATTTAAAACGCGCGCGGCTCAGATGTTTTTTTTTAATACATAAGTCGTTGCATCTTTGTATTAATTTTACAAAGTGTCGATAATGATTATATATCATGAAGACCGTATGAAAAATACACGCTGTTCCAAAACCAAACCAAAACAAGGACGGATAGCTCCCAGGTGATTCACAGAGCGCACTGCGGATTATCTGACTACTCAATATCTTGGGTAAATATGGTAACCTAGTCGAAAAAATCTATGCATTTTGTTTCTCCCAGCCGACATCTCACAACAGATGTTAGAGTCGCCCCTATCATCGCTGAACAAACAGCTAAATTGACCGGATTTGCTAATTATTTACAGAATTGGGTCTCAAGGGGCTACTGCTTTTGTGGGCTGCAGAGACTCAATTTGTCCCTGACAGAAACGTTTTGTATTTGACCACTGGTTGAGCTTGTAGGTCTAATAAATTGGCGATTTCCTCGTATTTTTCGTTTTTGTTGGCTTTTTTGTTTTGTTTCTTCGTCGTATGAAAAATGAAATAATAATGCATTTTTATCCAGAGTATAAGCGACGGTGCTTGTAGCTTGTGGATAGGAGGAGACTTTTGTCTTTACCCCTAAACATATTTTTTTTAGTAGTCCCACAATATGAGGAACCGATGACGAGTAAAAAACAGCGAAATGAGGTGCAGTGCGTGTAATGGGAATTGTGGACTGAATTGAAAAAGGCCGGCGATAAAGAATGGGCTGTATGAAATTGGATTTTTGTTAATATTGGGTCAATATTGTGGTGGCTCCCAAACCAAAAATCAACAAATTAATGTATCAGAGCCATAGTTAAGAGAAGACAATAACAACATCTTAAAGCTCATAAAAGGAGAGCGCCTGCTCAGTAAAACATGCTGCTTTCTGTGCGGCCCGAGGCCCTTTGCCCTCACATTTACCACTCTGACGGGGCAGTTTTGTGCACTCTATCATTGCATAATACAGTACAGCACACAACACACACACACAATAGCCCAGGCCTGCTTTTCCTGGATGGTAGAGGCGTGCATATTAACGAGCAGCAGGAGTGGGAATGCAGACAGTGTAGATAGAGAGACTGACAGAGTTTGTTGGTGCTGTTCAGAGTCAGGGAGATGTATCCTTGGGCTTTTTGTCCTGCCTGTCACTTGGTGCCATTGTGATCTTTGCTGCACACGTTGTATCCCATATGGACAGCTGGGCTCGGACAAGGAGAAAGGGATCTCTTACAAAACCCAAATTGTATCCAGCTTTCAAATAAAGCATTGTTGTCTCTCAAAGAAAAACGAATTAAAAATTCGTGCTATATCTATTCTGGTAAAAAAGAAAGCCCATTCACAGATAACAGGGAGTCCTTCTTCCTTGATAGAGCTATGCCAACAACAGCCTTCTCATTTCCTTCTCTTCCCTCCATTCTCCGAAGTGAAAGAGTGATTATTGTCTGTCCAAAAAAGTGGCTCGTCACTGTGCGAAAACTATTTTTAATTCCAGACAGTGTTCTTCCTTGTTTGCTTTGAGTCCGAGTGGTATGCGTGGGCCTGTTTCTAAAATAGCCACATGGAAAAATCTCGATTTGTCTGTGCGCTCATCCCTCCATCAGATCACATTAGGGAACTCCGCCAGGTGCAACGCTGAGCTACAATACACACCAAGCTTAATATTTCTCCCTGGACCTTAAACGTTTGTCACCAGCATAGCCATTCATTTCACTGATGCTGATGGCAATGGCAGACATAAGCAAACACGATTGATTAATCAAAGAGGGAAATGTGGAAGCTTTCATTTGCATTTAACTCCCGTCCAGCGAGTCCAGTCTTGTTCCAGGTTGCAGATGTTTTCATATTGACAGATGTTTCTTATGCTTATTACATAGACCTACTCCTCTTGAAAATGCGAGAAATTACCAAATTAACTGATAAACGTGAACGTGGCTTTTTCGTATATGTACGTATCATATCAGAAAGGTCAATAGGCAACAAAATGGGCCTGAAGCCAATCGAGTCCATTCGTCCGCAACAGTAGGATATGTAGTTTGATTTGTGCAACCAATCATGTTCTCTTCTGTTTCCCAAAATTTAACCAAACTAAAAATGATTAGTCCCGAGAAGGCCTGCATGGTGCAGGTACTCATTAATGCGCAAGAAAATTACACGACCCCCTCTACCAGCCCAGAAATAGAGTTAGATTTATCGGAAATTGCTTTTAGCTGCTTGAAGGGAATAAACCAGCAAACATTATAACAAGCATCCTGGCATGCAGCGTAGTTCAACCTGCGTGGATAATACCATTATATGCTTTGGAATACAATACTTGAGGAAATGTGCACTTGGGACACCGAGGCTCTTCGTCATCCTGCCCATTTGAACCTCGACATGAATCATTTTTCTATCGTGTACATCTCCAAATAAACGAGGATTTCAAAGCTATAATAAGCGGCGCTTTTCATTTAAAGGAAGCTGTCTGGGTTTTATTGCCTTAAAGGAGATCCAGATTAGATTCGCCACAGTGCAGATATTAAAGAGAGAGGGAAGGAGAGGCAGGAGAGAAATGTCGCCAAATGAAGGAGAATGTTGCGCCTGGTGGCCACAAGATGGAAGCAGAGGTCTGTAGGTGGAGATCAACCTCCTTTTACCTGGAAATGTCTAACGGTCAAACTTCATTTCAGCTCTAGTGTTTTCCAGTTCATTTCACTAGCACGCATTTCTGCAACAAAATATATTTCATCTGCTTAAATTACAGGATTTTTTTTTTAATGAATTGGCGTCTCAGAAAACTTGACTGTCATTTAAGTGCTTGCTTGTAGTTTATGATCATTGTTATGGAACTTAAGAGCGTGATCATATCGCTCTTGAAACAAATTAGACTCAAAGTAAACAGTCCGTCGGTAATTAAAATAATTTCCATTCCAAACTGAGAGAGAGAGAGAAAGGGAGACAGAGAACGAGAGACAGGAAGATAGAGAGAGAGAGAGACAAATAGAGCTAGAGAGAGAGAGAGGGGGGGGAGAGAGAGAGAGAGAGAGACGGGGTAAATCCACAGCGTGGCGCAATAGGATAGGAGACAAATTCTCTGAATTAATTCACTTCAATGAAAGTGAACAATAGAGCTTGTACTTTCCTGAAGTGAGGTTACCCAGAGGAAAGAAACAGAATCAGTGTCCGATCACAACAAATTAGATAAGCCTTGGTCAAACGGACACCATTGTCCTTACTTACCAATTACAAGTCAAATAAATAAGTAAACACCGAGTTAAGCCATGATCAATATCTGGAGTCGATAAGCCTTCCTGGATCGTTATTGCTTGATGTAACTGTGGTTCCTTTAATTGTACTGATGCTGAAGAAGCAGCCTATCAGTGCAATTATACCATAGTTCCACATTCTCGAGAGTATAATTTCAGTTGGTCTATACCCACCTGGACGATCTTTGTCCTTCAGAGGGACTTATGGGGCCTTCAGCAAAATTCAAGACAGTTTCATTTCATTATCACTGTTATTTCACTCTCTTCAAGTGGATACAATGTATAAGAATAACTCTTTTGATCAGAAGTATCTCTCACTCTTAGATCTGCCCAACTAGAATATGAACAATTATGTTGTTATTTTCTAAATCATACCTAACAACAAAAATCCTCTCAGATAGGGGCTCCCATCCACAAAATCTTATCCAATGAGTAGGGCCTATGCATCTATTTGGGGGTCCTTGACATAAATAAAATATATAGGGCATTACAGATACCTCTCTACCCTTCTAAATGAAACAGCAATATTGTCAGAGTCCTGTCCATTAATTATAAACTTGGCAGCATCTTGGTTCGTCATACTTTCCTTCCAAGTGTCTGAACGCCAACATCTCCTCTTGGAAAGAAGCACGCAGAGCAGCGAGAAATGGGTCAAATGACGTCACACTGAAAGGCCGCCATCTTTATGCACCTGTTTAATTCCCAGTCCGCGGATTTGCACCTGTAGGGGGCCTCGTTGGGTTAGAAAGACGCGCCAGCGTCGGGGAGTTTGGGGGAGTGGGGGAGATTCATAACCTACATGAGTTCAATTCATTTTCATATGGAAGGTATAAAAGCCATAGAGGCAAACAGGACACAAGAAACAACACATCCCAACACAGACAGAACAGCCAATCAACAACCAGACTAGCGAACATTCAAAATCTTGACTGAACTACATTTAGACACAGTGAGTAGTTTAAATATGACATATGAAATTACACAATGTGGACCCATACTGCTGTAGGATGACGGAGGGGGTAATGGAAAAAAAATAGAATAATTGTTTCTGTTAAGTGCAATTTAAATTATGTTGCTCTATCAGTTGCTCTTGAGTTCAACAACATGTGTGTGTGTGTGGTATCTCTCTCTGTGTGTGTATGTGTGTGCGTGCGTGCATGAGGGTGTCAGGGTGGGGGATTAGTGTTAGGGTGGGGTGTGCTGTGTGAACCAGACCATATCCACATAGTAAATCCCACAAGTTTTACTCAGTTGGACGCATTATCCATTTTGCATGAAAAAGGACCCTGGTTAGCTGTGAGTTGAGGAAATCACCCCAGCATCCACGGTTGAAAATGAGGAAGAATTGGTGGAACCATTGAAACAGAGTTTTGTGTGGAGATAAAATATAAAAATAAAAAATAAAAACATCTCTGAGCACCTCCGGCCTTCACCAACTTCTACCATCTTGTGTTTGAGAGCTTACTTTATCAATCCAAATAAAAATCATTCAGACAGAATTCATTTTTGTTACCTTTTCTTTGCATTGTACCCAACTTGAAATTGTATTTTGCAGCATAAATATAGCAGCAGTGGATAACGAGGATAATCTTTCATTTCATACAACCAAGGTGGAGTTAAAATTCAACATAACTATTGTGATGTGTTTTTCAAATGCATTCACAAATTGTAAATGGCTTATTTGGTACATTTGATTTCTGGGATGAATGATCATTAATAAACGACAACCCCTCTACCTGCTCACACTCGATGTCCTTGTCTGGTTGAATTCTATGAAGGTCTCTTGGTTTTTCACATGACAGTTTAATTACGCTCGGGACTTGACACTGGTGACTTGTTTTCTTTTGGGGAATAACGAAAAAGAATACAGACAACATTTAGTTTGTGATAGCAAATAGAGAGGAATGGTACTGGAAAGAGATGCTATTATTATTAACCATTTTGTTTCCACCTCTTTGTTACTGCAACACTGCCAAGTGTCTGTTATTGACAACTTGTACTAAGCAAGCCACAATTTTAGGCTTGTAGTATTTTCCTCTATTACATCTGTGTGATTCAATCCAGCCAAGGCCAAAATTGTTTTTGCAATTTGTTCTCCAGCTACTAACTGCAAGGTGACTCTTGCTTCTAGCTACTCTCACTAGTTGCTCAATCAGTGCATTGATTGATTGACACATTCAGTATACTTCATAAAATGCTGTTCTTTTGCATGCATGACAACATGATTTAGAAATCCATAACCTAACTGCTTAGGTGCCCACGTCTCCATATAGGGTCATCGTTCACAAACCTCATATGCTTTGAATGCCAGTAGCTCTAGTTCCATGTTAGCCTGAATTTGAGGTAAAACTGAGGCTAGGCTAAGTAACACAGGCAACAAGCAACTGTCTCACATTCAGGATCTCAGGATATACAGATAAGTGTTAGCATCCTGAAATAAATGCATGTGTATTTAGCTTTCATTCTTGCTTCCTTGCACCAGACAAAACAAGCAGCAGGGCTTTGCTGTGAGAGACGCTGACTTTGCAGTTCTTAAAACACGGTAGTACGCGGGTCTGGGTTTAAAGTACCGCGGATGACCAGCAGCTTGTTTAGAGCCATCTTGGTAAAAAGAGCCGAGCGTCAAGGTTCTTGACTTCACTAAATGTTGAGATTAGGGAAAACGGTGGGAGACTTATCAAGATGCTTTGGTAGAGTGCTCAGACAAAGTATTCCTCTCCCTGGTACCTTGTTCATTCTGTCCACCAAGCCTCCCTGACTACAACCATGTTAAAACATAGTCAGTAAGGTGAATAAAAGAAAGTGCTCAAGAAAATGCCGTAGAGTTGAAAGGCTTTCATCAGTGCCACGTTCTCCAACTTCTCAGGAGGGGGTTTACAAAGAACGCTCATTGTAAGCATGTGAAATGGTTTATGATACATCCATCAATAGGCAACATGTATAGCAGCTTCATTACACATTTATGTGCCCTTGGTGTAAAATTCTTGCATAGAGGAATCCACATCATAAGTCAAAGGAAAACATAAATATTTTTACTAAAAAAAACATGGCAGTAGATTCACTCCACATCAATATCTCATATCTTAACAATGGATGCTCCCTCCATTTCACTGTGCTCGTGGCATTGAGAAGGAACGACGGAAAAGATTCAATATCAAAAAAGAAAAACAGGTTGTTGAGAGCTCTTAAAGACTAAATGTGTCACAAGCAGAGCTGTTTCATTCAGCTTCCTCCGGCTCACCTGTGTGGTCTGCTAAACAAATATGACCATTCTGCCAATTCTTGTTTGATATATGAGGGAAGAGTTAGAAGTAAAATGACCCTTAGTTTGCTTTGTGCCATGGCCTGGATGGCGGGGTGCAGGTTATTCATTATCTCCCTACTACTAGACACATCCTGAGAAACTAATCACATATCTGCATTGCTGCCACACAATGCCTTAGTTACACGGGTTCAAAGTGCCAAAGTTAGCAGTCATGAAAATCTTGTTTTCATATCAACGTATGTGCCTGTATCAGATGGCAGTAGCACGTCTGTAGCTTTAAAAAGTCCATGTTAACTTCAGAAGTGCAGAATGTAACAAGATGTATTTCTTCTGGTAATATTTTAGCTGCAACATGCTAGAAATAGCATATCAATTTTGTTTCAAAGTGCAGTACCGCTTCAGTGTGCTCACAAATTGCTCTGGTTAGCTAACAGTTACTGACTACATGAGGGTTGTCTGGTAGGCAAAAAGGTCTAAGTGGGTAAGATTAGCACAAGGCTGCTTTTTTAGTCTCAGAAAAACCTAATGGTCACAGAGACTCTGACGCTAACACAGCAGGAAGTGTCAGCTGGTTCACTTCCACATCTTCCATTAACATGTTCATGGTGTAAACTAAACTAAACTAAACTAAACTAAACTAAACTGAACTGAACTGAATTGAACTGAACTGAATTGAACTAATCTAATCTAATCTAATCTAAACTAAACTGAACTGAATTGAACTGAACTGAACTGAACTGAACTGAACTGAACTGAACTGAACTGAACTGAACTGAATTGAACTAATCTAATCTAATCTAATCTAATCTAATCTAATCTAATCTAATCTAAACTAAACTGAACTGAATTGAACTGAACTGAACTGAACTGAACTGAACTAAACTAAACTAAACTAAACTAATTTGTCACGTGTAATGAAGCTGGTATAAGTGCTCAAGTGTTCAGACATGTGACTTGTTATTTGCAGCCCAGAATGTGGTTTGGTCCAAAAGCACAACAGTGTAATACAAATGAATGTGTATATTAACCTGCATGTGCATTATGAACAATATCAGCGTTATATAATATAATAATATATTATATATATATTATATAATATAAGTCATGTTCCTTCTCAATTACCCACTGAATTTGTTTTTCTCACAATGGATGACAACATATAAATGTATGTATTGTGCCTAATGTCTCTAATTATCTAATTATGAAATTGATGGTACACATTATGTTATTAATTGCTGATGGATGAGTTTAATAACAAGTATTATGTTTTTTTCCTAATGAAATTTTAATTCTGTAGAAACTAATTGACATTTAGAGCCAACTCACTTTAACTGTGTTTCATCCGTGAGCTTTCTCCTGTTAAAAGTTGTGTTGCTGTGTTATGATATGCACATTACCATATGGTCTTATTTTCCTTTGTCTTCTCTTTCTCAATGTTCCACCTTAGGACTTGAATTGTCTTGTATAACAACTACAATCCGCTCCAGTCAGGTGGGCTGGATGGGGGACAGCGCCAACAATCAGGTTCCCAGAGTTGAGTGTTTATGCCTTTCACTAAATGGATTGTCTCACCTTCTTCAGAAGATGAACATGAGGTGCTTGAGATGCCAGCACTGCAAATGGATCCTGGGGCTTTGAGCTCCATAATAACCAGCTATCATCTGTTTCAGACATGCTTCAATCAGCATGCATGATCAAAGAGGAACAGTGTGGTAGCGTTGTGTTTTACCAAATCAAGTTGACACAACTTCCTGTGTAAAGAGGATGTAAAGTATGTATTGTCTGGTTGTGCCTATCGTGTCTTTGTGCACTTGTGATCTGTGGTGAATTCATTATGTGTCTCTAATCTAACCACACTGGAAAATAAATAAAAGTTCCTGTGTGCTATTTCTTATTGTGGTCTTGCTTTGTATAATGATAAGTTAAAGCAGTGTGATACTAGCTACGTTACAGTTGTTGATCACAACTTGTGATGCCTGTGATGGAAGCAGTAACCGTCCAGTGTTGTATCTTTTGTAACCTCAATCTCAAAATGCCAACCTTTTTCATCAACACAAAGGCAAGGCAGCAGCTTGAACTCACTTCCCATCAGCCCACTGGCCTTTGGGAGGGTTTGCTACGCTACACATGACCAAACCAAACCAGCACCAGTGACCGACGTCTCTCACTTTGCTAGTGCATTATCTGTTGTTTGTGTTTAGAGCTCAATGGCATAGTAATAATATTCAGCAGTAGGGGGGGGGGGGAAGAGAGGCTGACCAGTTAAGTGGACGGGTCGATCCCCGACACCAACAGAAGGGTGTATTTCAGCTGGAAACTGCAGGGAGGTGGGTATTACATCTGTGTCCGCCGTCACTGCCGAAGTGCACTTGAGCAAGGCATTGAACCACACACTGCTGCACTGTGAGACACACTGACCTCCCTGATGAGATGCATACAGTATGTGTAAGGGGTTAAGTGCATAAGGTGAAATTCCAATTACCATAACACAAACTGGTCATTAAATTAATCTTTATCTTTACACACTGAATTATTCCACTTACAGACATTCTATTATTGATTTGTTTTGGTTCACAAATATAAAAAAAAACACTTTAGTATTTTGTAAATGGTTCACACAGGACATTCTTAGCAGGATCACAACTTGATTCATGACAGGTTTACGAAGGAAAAATAAATATAACAACTTCATATAATGTTAATGCAACGTATTTCACAATAAAAGTCCTCCTTGGAAATGTGACCACAAATCCATTGGCTACATCTTAACAATGTCTGTCTCCTCCAACATATCATCTGAGGCAATGACCCGCTTGAAAATTGAATTGATAGCTCCATAAATGTATTCATTGAGTTATAAACAAACTTCAAATTCAAATCACACTCATGTGCTATGAAGGCAATCAGAAAGTCTTTACGCAATTAATGGGAATAACCTAAGGCAGGGGTGTCGAACCATGTGCCATGGAGGGCCAAGAGTATGCAGGTTTTCATTCCAACCAAAGACTACACCAGGTGATTTCACTGATTAGTCCCTCCTCTGTGGTTGAGGGTGTGATAACCGGTCGAATCACCTGGTGTATTGTTCGACCTGCATACTCTCGGCCCTCCATGGCACATGGTTTGACACCCCTGACCTAAGGCCTTCAAGGTGACATCAAATAAGAGTCAAGGATGGTGTTGAATACATACGGGTTTCAGGGGATCTCACCATGTTGCCTGGTAACATAAATCCCCAAAGAAGTTGGGATACCGGTAAGTGTAGTGGACATCAATTGGGTTTTTGTCCTTTACATTGAACGGCACAAGTGCAGAAGGGTGGAGGTAATACAGTTTGGCACTTTTATTTTGGGACTTTTACTTTGAAGCCTGCCATATAATCAGGGGCAGCAAGGTTAGACATGGAGAGTTATGACTGGTTCAAATCTCCAGACAAACTGACAAAACCTGTGTGGGGGATGTGAATGAGAGACGCCCAGTCATCCCTCAACCCTCAACAACTACTGCTGAGGTGCACTTGAGCAAGGCATCGGAGCTGCACTGCCCTAACCCAGGACCGGGGTACTGAGCAGCTCCTAGGCATGGATGTATGTTACTGTATGAGTATGAACCAAAAAGAGCTCTGTCAACCTTCCCTTGATAAATAAAGGTTACATAAATATTTACAAAAATACACAATGACTCATGTTACTGTTTAATTATGTTATAACAGGAGAATAAAATCACTGTAGTGGAAATATTTGACTCATGTGCCAAAATAATGTCATAGAGACTCCCAACAATTAGCAGGGTTGAGGTGCATTTATTGGCAAAAATAAGTACGGTATCTCAGTCTGATAAGTTGTGGTGTAAATTCATATTTAGTCTTCACTAAAACATATACATGTAGATGTAATATTTTGATTCAGCTTTGACAGACATGTACAATCCCACAGATATCACTATAAATGCATGTATAAATAAACCCAACTTATTACAAGTAGATTTTAATAACACACACAGCCAAATGGATCAGCTGGAGAACTTTTATAAACTCAACTAATGTTTTTGGAAGTATTGAATTTGATATTAACTTTTTTTTTAAGGCACCGGGTTAGTATTGACTTTTGGACTGTTTGGATTATTACTGTACAACAGCTTCAAGGCAAATTGAAAGGACTCTGCTAATACATAGATTTGACATTAATATCAAATCTGTATCTGCGTGTAGAAAATCAGTTTTTAAATACATTATGCAATACATTTTGAATATGAATGTCATATCATCACCTTCAGGACCTTCTGGCTTCATTAAGTTAGCTGTTATGATATAAAACATTGTGTAAGAAAATAGTATTTAGCAAAGACAAAGCATTTGCGTGATGTTTACATCAGCAGCCAACAACTAATAGTAACACAGTGAAAAATCTGTCTATAAAAACCTTTATCTCTCATATATTATTTCTAATTATTACAGCTGGATACTATTACACTGCACAACTCTGACTCCTTCCACAGCTGTTTTTAAACACATTAAAATGTGACCATTACATTTATGTGGGCGTTGCTGCAGTGAAATAAAATCCCTACATTGTACAGGTGAGTGGAACAAATAAAAGCTGCCATTTGAACAGTGGCAGGACACTTGAAGCATGTTTTTTCTTTCTTTTTTGTTGCTCCCCCCCCCATTGACGGAATCTTGTGCCAGCTTCTGCTCACATGGCTGGAGGGAGGAAAGAGGAGGGAACGGTCTGCAACGTTTTAGCACACAATTTCATGATGGTTTCAGAGAAGAGGCCAGCCAAGCATTTCAAGTGGTGGAGCAGCGGAGAGGGCAGCATTGAAGAGAGGAGCAGGTAGTGTAATGATCAGGCAGACAAGATGACATCAAGCGTCCTCAGGGATGGCCAGGCACAGAGAGCTGACATCTTTACACAGGAAAAAAGAAGCACTGGAACAAGACGAGACAAAACCAACATACAGGACAGGCATTAGGGAGAATTGTTATTACTGTCCAGCGTCACAACAAAGGAGGCTCTTTAAGAGAAAATCAGACATTCAGCAGTAAGACAGAGAGTTTTAACTAGTGCATTATTATCAATATTGCATTTTGTTATGTGTGTACATTATTTTAAGATTCATTTTTGTCTGCTTCTTACTCGTGCATCAATCAATAACAATAAACCATGACATTTGGGACCAAACATTTACAGTTACAATTCCTTCAACTTCCAAGATTATTGGGTCCAATGGGAATTATGGGAACTGTAGGCTGAAATGCTCCATTTCATAAAAATCTGCAGGTAATAAACTGTTAGCAAAATGAATTATTTATGTATTTATGAATTAGCAATATTTGTTCAAATTAAATATAGCTTGTGTGCATCATATTTATGTTCTACGTAGTATGTAATCATTCTTATTCTCTTAATGTTGTAATATTTTATGGTACATTGACAGATAACTTTAACAAACATGCTACGGCTTCCACATATATGAAAACAACAATTTCTACACGACTCATGAGGTGAGTTATTGTCAATTTAAAAAATACTTAAAGTCACACATTGTTTAACACACCACCAAACACAGGCCTTTCAAAACTGAATTAAACTTAATTATCAGCCATTTAATGTAGAATGATACCGACTATACAATTTTAAGGTTCTGGCATTTTACATAAATGTCACTTCAGGTTTGGCAGCTGAGTTTGTTGACTTACACTACTTTCCATCCTGCGCTATCCTCTTGCTTTTTCCAAATTCATCCTCTACCCAGTTAAAACAGATACGACTGAGCTGGCACCAGATGAAAAGAGCTAAAACTCCCATATTTCTGCCATTTACAGACGACGCAGTGAGATAAATCACGTCTGGCTGAGTGCTTTGAGATAAATACCATAAATGTTGTGTTGAGGGACTGGTGGAGCATGCTGTGCTTCTCTGTACCTACAGGTAAATGTGCATCACTGTGACATGACTTTAATCAGGACACTAATTCGTCACATGGTTGACTGCTTCATATCGGGAGTATTGATATAAAAGCAAACGGCACAGAAGGGCCATTAAACTGTACTAACAAGAAAATTGAAGATTTTATCCCCCTAATAGACAGAAAAGTGAGTCAAGTTGAAACCCATACTGGAAAACTGATCAGCTCGTTTAAGCATGACACCTCATAAGGCATCTTTCCAGACAAATCCCTTCCCTCACATAAAACTGTTACACTTGTTATATTATATACTTGCAAATAAAATACTACATAAAATAAGCCTTGTTTTGTGTTTTGATGCTGCTCTGCCTAACACCAGAATTCTGATTTTCTGAAACTCAAAGGGCGTGTTAAATCACTCTCATTACATCAACACCTCATAAAATCCTGCTACAAACATCACTTCTCTACTTGGTTGCAAGCTACCGTCTACTAGTAGTATTCCTGGTCAGGCATTTCACTCCTCAAGCTATCAATGCACAGTTCTTCTTCCAGGGAAAACAAAGAGCAAGGAATGTTTATACCAGATCTATCAATCAATCTAAGTTTACTTCCTGCCTGATTATGGGATGAACTATACCTTTGGACATGATTGTTCTGGTTATAATGGGGTTGTTTTTACTTCATATGGAATCAGATTATGGTACAATGAAGTGTTTTATATGTTGGGGTTAGGTGAGGTTAGGTAAGTCTTCTTCTTGCTGTAGTTTCTCAGATAGCCACTGAGGAAAGACTGACAGGATTTAACAGCACGTTACCCCAAACAATATACAAAGAAATGTATTTAGGCAGGCAGTTAATAACGTAAGCATCACTATACTGTCCACAGATCACCTTCACCATATACATTTGCATTTGAATTATAGCTTTGCCCTGCCCTGCATACATTTTATGCAGAGCAAAGCAAAAATCTGGTAGCTTTGACTTACAGTTATATCATCACTTAAATTAGGAACTCTGTTATATAAGGTGTTACTTTTTGAATTTGCGCTACAGTTAGTTTTCAGGATAATAACTCTGATAATATTCTGTAATATGTAAACTCTGTAATATTTTAAAAAGCTGAGCTGCTAACTTCCTGAGGATGGGCGATGCTGACGTTTGACCAAAAGGTTGCTGGTTCAATTCGGCACTGCCTGGCAAAGTCTATGTGGGGAAACCTTATGCCCTTGAGCAAGGCACTCAAAAGCTGGAATGCTCCTGGAAATAATCACAATACTTTGAACTGGAGAGCAAAGAGAAATACACTGCAGGTAAATGTGTCTTCTATAAGTTTAAATGGATGGATGACCACCATCACACTAGCCCTCTCCATGACCATATATGCCTCATTCCCAACAGGTACATGAATGTGTTTGGGGGAAAAACTCTGGCAAGTAATATAACTCAATACTCTCCACACAAAGTAATATTGTACTAGAACTAATAAAAATGGTCTCCCATGTAATGTTTCATGTAAATATATGTTTGATCTGTGAAAGCTGTGAATTATTTTCATGGCATTGGCAAATACAACTCCACACTACAAACTAGAGAAACTAGATAGCAAAAATAAAACTCAATCAAGCAAAAAAAAATAAAATCAAATAAGTCATCATTTATAAAGAAATGTTGGCAATGTGCACAATTTAGTAATATGAAATATAACTGATACGTCTACCAATTTGATATGTTTTTGATTTTTCACCTTATTTTACTTTCACACGTCTGTACCTAATGCTTCCTTGGCTCAGATGAGTCTAGCCTGCAGCAATGGACCTAGTGTTCAATTTCTTGGGAGAAACATGTTGAAATTCAGTGTGAAAATGTTACACAACATCCTTTAAAAACAGTATTTTACTTTGTATTCCAAATTGTAGTATGTGGTATGAGTCAGGATCAATACAATTCAGATGCTGAAGCTGTCTTTTTTGATGTGTGTGTCTTGATCCTTCCAAATAATGGCATCAGGTGGCCTACTGGAAGGAAACATCATGGAAGCTGAAAGTGGGGACAAACATGCAGGTAAAAACATCTCCTTGTTATTCAGCTTCCGTTCACATTTTCATTGTTGAGTTGTAAAGCCATTTAAAAGTTATTTTGTCCCCACATGCAGCATTCAAAGTGCTTTGAAACTTTTTATTAGACTATGTCTCTCTCGCCTGTTAGCGTGAAACAAGCAAAATTGAGTTTCTGGCATAAATGGACACCAGGAAACACTTGATATAGATTATAGCTATTTGCCTGTATTTCAGGTGTAAGACCACGCTTTATTAATTTTTTTTAGCACACATGATAATGTGAAACGTCTGCAACTAGAATAATAATGTCAAGCTAAACTGTCTCTACGGCATCACAGCTCAAAACTTCCCAACAGAATAATGTACTGATGTTACTGAATTAAAAACTAACAATACACTTCATCATCCAACATAAAGGTGATGCTGTTGACCTTTTAGCCACCAAACTTCACATAGTGACTATAGCTGACTAGGAGCTGTGTTGCTAAAGTTTCATGAAATGGAAGCGCTGATTCAGAATCAGTAGGGTCGTATAGATCTATTGGGAAGATCAAGTTCTTCCATTTGGTTCAGATGAAAAGTAAACTGGATGAAACCATGAAAGGATGAATGTTGGATTAAGTCAGGCCACTGACTCAGAATTATTACCCTGATAGAGAAGATTAACTGATTTTGAATAATCAACCACATTGTCAAAAATAAAAGGTACAACTATGTGCCGTTTTTTTGGTTAATCATATTGACATGGATTTTGTCGAAAGGTGTGTGGTAAAATGCAATATGACCAACATTTTGAACAGAAAAGAATCTCTTGATTGAACATATGTTGTATTTATTTTATATGAACTAACATGAATGGAACATTTCAACACGATTTAAAGATTTACGTCAACTACATTTGCAAAGTATATTACTTAGTTAACAAGGGTTAAATCTGGGTTATAAGGCAGATACTGATGTAATTAGGCTATTGTCCTCACTATGAGTTAAATCACTAGTCAATTTAAAATCACAGAAAATGTTTAGACATTTGGACTGTAGTCATAAGGAGGAAACTAACTAAAAAAGCAATTAAGAAAAATACTTAATATATAAATATAATATAAATAATTTCTTCCGTGGTTAAAGTAAGACTTGCCTATAATTCTACACATCGCATTCTTTTATAAAAAAATAAATAAATTGGTATAAGTTCTGTTTTAAATTGGATAACAGCAAAGTGGGAGAAAAATGGACATAAAAACTAAAGGAATTAGAGAGACTCCTAAAAATAAGGGCTGAATATACACCAACTAAAACTTGATGTCATGGACCCTGCTGGGGTTTAGTGAGAAAAACTGCCCCATAACTGACCATTCTTACCCCACCTACCCATCTACACTACATCTATTCCCATTTACTCTCATCTACTGCCTCATTCCCAGAACAATACCTCCTGACTGTATTATGAATATTTTCATTTAAAAAAAATAAAAAGATTGTGGAAAGGTTCTGGTTATTAATTATCCCAAATTAGGAAAAAAAATGATGTTTTGAAACTTTGTCCTTGGTCCTTATTTTCTCATTTCATATTCCTCCTTATTTGCCTTCAAACAGTGTACTTTTACACTTTCACACGCAGAAACTTGGTGACAAACAGGTGTTCCTTGCAGTGACATGTACCAACATTTTAAATGCTGTTACATAAAACATAATAAAAAATTTAAAAAACACAGTACCATGCTAAATCAAGAGCACAGAGAACTTTTCAGGACATCCCCTTAAAACAGGGTTCAACTTATAAGGACAATTGACTGCCAAAGCCAATTAGACCAAGTAAAAGATTGGCAGAAACATTTTGCCATGTGAATAACTCAGTGACAAAGCTAGAGTGAGCCATGGTTGAGTCACAACCGCACTCTCTGAAAGCTTTGTTTACCTGCCCTTACTGCTGCCACAATTAATGCTGCTGAGAAGTGGACTAACCAGGTACCCTTGGAACCAAGCACCCAGTCCAAGTACACTATTTGCTTTGTTCTGTCGTGCATTTGGTAATCTGCGTTGATCTGCTGTGTGTGTTTTTTTTAATTATTGTTATAAAAGATAAAAACTATGTTAAAATATTGCTACTCAAAACAATTCAGAGGACGGCAACAGTTACTGTTCAAGAGAGCCCTCCCCAAATGCTCAAAATCCAGGATGTTAAATCACTTTCAAATTCGGAAAGCTGGAATTCAAGGGGGGTTTTCTTTCAAAAATCTTAAGGTGTTTGAGGGGGATATACAGAAATTATTTGCTTGTTTGTTTGTTTTTTTACTTATTTGCTTAGACTATAATTCCCTTGATTTCAAAGACCATGTGATGAATGAATGATCAAGATTACCTCTTTCTAGAAGAGTCAAGTGATTTCCCTGCAGTTTGTTGTGATGTGTCACAGATATTGCAGAAATCTGACGTTGTTCTCACACTATGCATGCATCTCGCTCTGTCTCTCTTTTATGTTGAATGGGCTTGGTGTATCAAAGCGACTTGAAAGTGCATTGAATGCTGCAGTTCTCTAAAGACAGATCAGATAAAGGCAACCCAATCAGGAATTAGCCAGTGTGACTTTGGCTGCTCAGAGTGATTAAAAAAGGGAAAATGTGCTTTAGAGTCAAAACTTGATTTGTCAGTCCAGTAAGCTGCATTTACTCACATATAACATTGCCAAAAATGCCTCTTCCAGTCCTACAGGCCTCCTTCATGCATGATTAGTCCATCTAGTAAATAAATAGGCTATGACACTGTGCAACATCTTGATGCCTCTATTACAACATCTCCAACATCCTATTACAGTATTTTGAATTCTCCAGAGATAATTTGGTCAACTGATTATTTTCAGCATCCCATAATGGCCTATATTCTATGTTTTGTTTTTTTGTGCTTCCTATTAGCATCATTTCGTCCATCAAGCGACATTAATTGTGAATGAATGAAAACTCCTGCAGAAGAAAAAGGTCTTCAAGAGGCCTGTCACATACTTTCTCCACTTGGGAGGACCTTTAACCTACTTAGCTGTGGGACTGCACTGTTTCAAGTAGTGCAGCTGAAAGATATGCACCTGCCTGCTTTTTACTCTCCAACTGCTCGGCATTTTAAGAGGAGGGAAAGTATTTGATCTAAATGGGACTATGCTGACTGCAGGTGTGGAATTTCCTCCACAAATTTCCATACCAATTTATACCCAACGGGCCCCGAACCAAAAGACAGATGTGGCTTGAATTTTTACATTTTTCTGAGTGAAGAATGCAACTGTTGTGTGTTGTTGCACGGCTGATGGTTTCGATGTAAGTGTTCAGCATGGTGTTTTGCTTCAGTCCCGCGGGATGCTGGATGCTGTTTTTCCCGTGCAACAATAATAGCCACATTTGAGATGACAGAAAATATATCGGAAAAGACCCATAGAAGCATGTTCTGTCATCTCAAATTCCTACCGATGAAAAAAGAAACGTGATGAAAATGAATCAAATCATTCATCAAATCATTTTTCTGTTACCAGCTATTCAAAATATATCAATTGTATCTGCTTATTTTACTGCAAATGTTCCTCGAGTTTAGATTTAATTTACGGATCAGTGCCTACAATACATCTAGAAGAAAGCCGTTTAGTGCGTAATCACACGTTTTGCTTTTACTACTTCTTGGCAAACCAAATATGCACTCAGATGCGGGCCAATATATATGTGTAGATAGATAGATAGATAGATAGATAGATAGATAGATAGAGAAGCATCTACAGTCTTTATAAAGGCCCAAACCCAAGCCACATTTTGTTTTCAAGGAGTTGGCCGAGTTTGAGTACAAATAGACTAACAATTCCCTACAGATCTCATTTAAGCGCATTGAGAGGCTCAAGTCACAGCAATAGGAGACGGAGACGTTAGTCGCGGTCCAACCGTGCTCACATGGAAATAACTCGGATGGTGCGTAATTTACGCAGAACATATCTAGGACGCATTTCATCCTCAAATGGCAAGATTCCCACCAACCAGTATTGAGTGTCAAAGTCTTGTTTTTCTAGAAGCAAATGCAAGATTCTACTAATTGAGAGATAATTTCAAATCAAATTGCTTCAGTTGTTTTCTTTGTCACTTGATTCAAGTAAATTCTCCAAACACGTTAAACTGCATGGGGGGTAAACAAAAAAACCCCCAAAAACAACCAAAGCAAACGTGGAAACATCTCACCGCGCTGGCAGAATCATTTTTCACATGCTTTAAGAAAAATCTGATTTTCAACACTGACTGCAGGAATAAATAACTTGTTAAGAGTGATATTTGTATTTATTTTTTTGCAATGCACGTTGTACTCTGCCGGTTTGTGTCTGAGGTGGCAGGTCAGGACCCTGGCCCTTCAGCCCATCTCTCCAAATCTCTCTTAGGTTATTGAACCAGCAACGCCGTGATGGAGAAAAAGCACTTCAGTGACCAGGCGCTTTGGTCCATCTGCTGTGCTGCTGTGGTGGGGGATGGGGGGTGAGGGGGGTTGATGTTGGCTCTTTATGGTAGAAACTACAGAAATGACTCGTTGGTTATTATGTTTTAGTTAACAACACTTAAATGGAAAGCTTCCATGTAGATTCCAATAACACGGATGTGTGGAGAAATATCTTCTGATGTCACCTGTAGATATTCAGTAGCGTTTGTAAACGATTCTGTGTTTCTATGCACACAAATCGCAAGGTTAAGATGATGTAAAAAAACAAACAACCATTGATAACAAGGGAAGGCATGCCATAGTACAGTAGCTTGTAGCCCAATTATGCTTCTCTGATTACACACTTCTATTTATGTTAGTCAATTTTGGTTATTGTGTCCATTTGAGCTACAGTTTGTGCAAAAAAGCAGAGATGGTCAAATCATTTTTAAATTGATCTGGAATTATCGAGAATGTATAGAGCTGATAATTAAGAGCATATCAAATTCAAAGAGCAGAAGTTTTATTTCTTCAAGTTGACCCATTCATTTTTTTCCAGCGCATATAGGGAGGCATCTAAGATTAATCATATTGATTGAGAGGATTGAGAGAAGCGTCTCTAATTTTTCTAAGTAAAAGCAAAACAGAAATGCAATTCCAAAACCGTGTACCCGCTGAGAACTGGGAAATAAATGGACCACAGCCCTATCCTTGAATTTGAAAAAAAGCTTTAAAAACAGACTGAAAAACAGAGTTTCTTTTTTTTCTTTACTATTTTTGCCACCAATTTAAGGGTTACCCCTCGGAGGACCAAAGGGTATGCAGGCTACTTTAAATAAATACATTGCAGGCTATTTATGAGTTTACCTGACACGTTGCTTATTGCATCCTGGAAACACAACCAAACAGGACTACAGCTGCACAAAACCCATGGCATTTGAATAGTTTTGCGTCTGATTTTGTCAGAATTATTGACAAACCTTGACTGGGCCTTCTTCATCGATCCCTGGCGCGTCCATTTATCCTGTCCCTGCTGCCGTCGACCAGGGGGGCCCTTTGCCACCTCATATTTACTGGATGTAAAAGTTAACTTAGATGAACAAGTACATTCATCTAAACTATTGCTCTCATCGGCGTTGCAGCCAACCGGCTCCAGATTTTTATGGGTTCCTAATGTGGAGGGTCCGTGGACCAGGGTCCTGCTCTCTGACTCAGTAATCCACAAGGTTGAGAGGTTTGCTTCATTTACATAATGTTAGAGGTCTGGGCCGAGGCCTACCTTTCTCTTCTGCCTCAAAAGACACCACACTGCCGTTGCCAAAAGTGTGGAAAAGGCTCACAGGAAGTCCGGTCAAATACAAAAAAAAATTCAGGTATGAATTATCACCTTACTTTATGCTGCGGATGTTTTGCCCAAGACTGATGGTATGATTTGAATGCATATGTAGGAGCAGACGTGATCAGTGAGCGCGTGAGGTTTTGAATTGTGAACACTCACATCAAACTGGGATTTTTCAGTAAATGTAACTATTTTTTAATGTCGAGTTTCTGACAACTCCAGCTGACTTTGAAACACTTTGAGGCATGCAGTGTTTTGTTTGCCTCAGCAATAAGGTCCAGCCACTTCAGATTAAATCCCATGCGGAGTTCAGTGTTCTGCAGTCTAATTGAAGGATGCAAAAAAAAAAAATAGGCTGCTGAAATATGCATAAGAACAATGATTTACTACTTACAATCAGGCTAACAACTTAAACGGAGATTGGTGTTCTTGATATGTCGGTGACCATGTCACATCTTCATTTGCTCAATTAGGTAGGTAGCTACTCGCTGCCCTGCCATGCCAAATTACATTAGCGGGTTCATGCAGATGCGCGTTTCCTTCCTGTAACAAAGGATCAACAAAACTCCTAAAATATGATAATGCATTTTATTCTGAAAGCTTCAGCTATAATTACCCTGGTATCCGCAAATTCGGTTACATGTTATTGCCATATTGTAATGTTAGTTAAAAAACATAAATTACGGCTATTCTTTATCTTCATCATCATCTTCATCATCATCATCAGTTGCAGTTGGCAGCAGCAATCATCACTACACTGCAATTACAATAAGCTGTCAAAGCCTTGAGTTATATATTGTCCTGGTGTAAAGGCATTGACAGTTATACAGCAGGCAGGCCATGTGTAGACTCATAGCAGACTCATAATGGTACAATGCTAAGCGTTATTCATCATCGTAGTTTGTAGTAGTTTTCTGTCTTGTAGCCCTCCTGTTGTCTCTCTCTTCCTCTGATTCTTCCCCTGGCGCCAGTCAGTTTGCTCAGAGATTACAGTGCCACGTCAAGACCGCAAAGTGTCATTAAAGCATGTTGACTGGACCTGGGGAATTAACTTACAATATTGTCTCACTAAGTCTAGTGAAACGTCAGTTTTATTCATTAAGTTTTTATTTACTTGTGAACTCTGCTCTTTTTAACCCCACGTCTCTATGACCAGGGGGGATGTGATGCCCAGTTTGTCAGAGGTGGATTCGTTTCTTCAGACAACAAAATATTTCCTACATTACATAACCATGAATGTGTGAAAGTGATATACTCACGGGTTAGGATCCCTATCCTTTTCAGTATTTTGTCACTTTGAGGTTATTTGGACTTGTCCCACTCTGGTGGGGCAAAATGATGCTTAAGAAGCATAAATGAGTTGGTCATACAACTTCATTGCGCCTCTTTGATGATACTCGGTGGCCCTTATGTCTGGTCAAAGTGCTCTCAAAGTTTCTAGAAAGAGTGGAATTCCCTACTGACGCAAAATAGTCATATGTTGTCAGATCAGCTGATGTGCTGCACATAGTGGGCTATCGGTTGGATTCTCACCTGTATATAGTTGTTAGATATGAGAGATTCATAAATATCGGGATTCGTTTTGTTAATGCAAACAACTTCATATAAAGCAAACTGCATTTTCATCAATTATTTCCCTAAAAATGTCAATGACTATTGTTTGCTGGTTTAGGAGGTTTGCTCCGCCCCCTGTGTTTGTCGTAAATCTGGCTCCTGGCTCCAATAAACCCGGGCTAAGAGCGCCCTGGGCTCGCCTCCTTCTCCAAGGCGATCAATAGGATCTCAGGCGCACTACAAGCACTCTCTTACGTAGACATCCACCAAGGAGAGAGCCGATACAACAACACGGTTGATCTGCTCAAACACAAAAAATCTACCTGCTTTCTGAACCATGTCGTTGAGCCCAAAGCACACAACGCCTTTCTCAGTGACAGATATTTTGAGTCCAATCGAGGAGACCTACAAGAAGTTTAGTGGCATGGACGGCGCAGGGAACCTAACCTCTCCACTGGGAGCCTACCGACAGCCTCAGGTGTCTCAGACCGGCATGCAGCAGCACTCCATGGGCCATAACGCCACCGTGGCCACGACCTACCACATGCCACACACGGTCTCCCAGTTCTCCCACAGCGCAATGGGGGGATACTGCAATGGGAGCATTGGCAACATGGGAGACCTCCCGTCGTACCAGGAAAGCATGCGAAACAGTGCAGCAGCAACAGGGTGGTACAGCGCCAACCCTGATCCGAGATACTCCACAAGTAAGTTATCAGGTCCATTTCGACACACTTGCAGCTTTTTTGGGGATAAACATTTAAACATTTAAAGCTTTTTAAGAAAGTAAGGGGGGAACAAAACGCACTGTGTTGAATCTATATCCCTATTCTAGATATATTTCAGCACTGTCAATGAGGCTATCGAATAAAAAAATATTATGGCAAATGATTTACATCGTTTTAATAAAGCTTTAAATGAGCATTACAGTTTATAACTGTTTATCTGAAATGGAGATCATTCCTTCAAGTCTGGCTCGATTTGTTGCATCTTTGGAACGACAAAATGTTTTGCATTAAAAAGGAGGATCTTCTACTATTATTATTTGTATCATTATTATGATTATTATTAGTATTATGATTATGATTATTATTATCATTATTATTATTGTTCGTTTATGTATTGATTTATTCATTTTTATTTTCATTAATATTATTATTCACATGATACCACAAATTTTCTGGACAAAAGCTGATGCCTGGCAACTTCTGATAATTACCAATAACAGCCAATAATCTAACTATGGACTATAAGTCAGGCGAAACAGACATCTCTACTTCTGTTTCATTGAACGCACGTATATGTATGTATATTTTTAAGTTTCTAGATTCATGGGACCTTCCACAGGTATGAACATGACCGGCATGGGGAGTCTCACGGGAATGGCCGACGCCTCCAAATCCATGCCAGCCCTCCACGCTGCGCCCAGGAGGAAACGGCGCGTCCTGTTCTCCCAGGCTCAGGTCTACGAGCTGGAGAGGAGGTTTAAGCAGCAGAAGTACCTGTCGGCGCCGGAGAGGGAGCACCTGGCGAGCATGATCCACCTGACGCCGACCCAGGTGAAGATCTGGTTTCAGAACCACCGGTACAAGATGAAGCGGCAGGCCAAAGACAAGGCGGCGCAGCAGCTGCAGCAGCAGCAGCAACAGGACGGTAACCTGTGCCAACAGCAGGCGCAGTCCCCGAGGCGCGTCGCCGTGCCAGTTCTGGTGAAGGACGGTAAACCGTGCCAGAATGGCTCTAACACACCGACGCCGAGCCAGCAGCAGGTGCAGCAGCAGACCCAGCAACAGAACCAACAGCAGAACGGATCCGGAGTCGTGCTCGCAACCTCCACCAACACCATCAGCCAGCATCAAACCCAGCAGCAGGTCAACGCCTTGGTCCAGGCCCAGGAGCTGGAGGAGATGTCGCCCAGCCCCCCCTCACTCCACAGCCAGCTCAACATGGCCCAGATAGACACCTCTGCTGTAGATTACACCAGTAACATGGTCAACTCAAACCTCCTGTACGGCAGAACGTGGTAGGACCTATGCTACAGTACTGTCACTTTCCACTTTTTTTTTTTCATATGTTAACCTGCGGATGAGCCCATGGAAGAGCAAAACGTGAAATATATCATGTTGATATAAACACACACACACACACACACACACACGCGCGCGACGCTGAGAAAATGGGGGCCCTTTGGAGGGGACAGGGCGCACACAGGCGCACCAGCTGATCAGGGCACATTTTCTTGACATTTCTGGGAGGGGGAGTCTATTTTTGAACATTACACGAAATGGCTGCCCTTGAAAGCAATTATGTCGTTTCTGGACCTTTTGTAATCCATGTTACGGACCTTCCTCATGATGTTTTAAACGTAGTCTATGTTGTTGAACAGACAGGAATGCTGCTTCACTTGAGTTGGGACTGGGGGAAAGGTGGGATCAGGTTTGAAGTACTCCAGGTACACTAAGCCACCACTCCTTATTTGCGGTGACAACCTGGTATTTTATCCTATTAATATTGTAAACTAATGTATTCATTTAGACTTATTAAATAAAGTAGGGGACTGTATATTTGGCTAACACACAAGAATGCGTTTAACTGTATAATAATCGTTATTGCGTCCACTTTTATGTTTTCTTTATTCTTTTGTAAGTTAAAAAGGAACAAATGCGTGATGGCTGCTGTATATGTTTCAAAACCAAGTGAACGTTAACAATAAATAACTTGAAGTGTGCGAGATATTGCTGAAGAAGTAGTTTTTATTTTTTTTTTCTAAAGGGGGCCTGTTTTGGAGTGCATTTTCATTATGTTGTGATTGAAACCAAATTGAGTGGGAAAGAAAGGTCGACGTGGAAGCCAACATTGTTCAAATGAGATTTTGGAAGGTTGCCTGTCATGGAAAATGTCTATGAGAAACTAGGACTGCCTCAGTGGGGTTTTTACAACTGGGATATCGAATCAGAATTTTAAAAAATCTGAAACTAAATTAATAAATAAATATAAAATTAATTAATTAATTTCATTGTCCACAAACCCTCCAAACCTAGTGATCTAATAGGCCCAGTGTCACCACGACGAGTCAATTCCAATGTGAATGAAAAATATACAATGACTACCAATTATTATAATAACAGTTCATATTTTCTATAAAGGCATGGACTATATATCTTACATTATTATTATTATTATTATTATTATTAGTAGTAGTAGTAGTAGTATGCGAAATTAAAGTTAATTATACTGTAATCATGGAGTAATGACCAGGAAAGATGCAAACCAAAAACAACAACAATAATAATAATAATAATAATAATAATAACAATTATTATTATTACAACAAGCATAATGATAATTATTATTTTTGTTGTTGTTAGCATTATTATTATTGTTGTTGTTAGCATTATTATTATTATTATTATTCTTATTACTATTATCATTATTATGTGTTATTTGTTGCCTAACCAGTCTGTTTTTGCTAAATTTATCCGTTATTAATATCTTCCGGGTTTAAGGTTTCAATAATCTCTTAAAAACGAAAACAACCTTTGAAAACAAAGGCTGGTTTAGTTTGTAACAGTAGCCACACCAACACCCTGTATGTATACTTCAGGTGTTTTGTTATTTTCGACCTTCAATCCCAATTCATCATCTTTTCCTCAAATTGCACGTGGACTTATTGTGGCTCGGTGGCGATATGTAGGATTAGCGCAGTGCATTTTAACATTTACATCTGTGTCGGTATTGCTGCAATTAATTGCTTTATTTTGGAAAACCAGGTTCATTAAAATGTTTGAATTTGTTAACACTAAGTTAAACCCCGTCCTACATTCAAACACATTTCTTCTCATACATTTTCCCACCTGTGTTTAACAGTGACAATATAATATACAAACACTGTAACAGGATATACAGTCAGTGCTGCTAGATTTAAAATAGGCTCTACAAATATTCCACCACCTGAATGTATTTACTGTCAAATTATTATTTTGCTATTGAATAATACTGATATTCAAAATGAATGTGAGATTTTTTGACGCATTGAAATGCATTGTGAAGCTGAGTGTTTCAGAAAGCCCATGCTCTCTCTCTCTCTCTCTCTGTCTCTCTCTCACACACACACACACACACACACACACACACACACACACTCACACAACCCCATTCTGATCAATCTCTTTGGAAGATGAGTGATTTGTGCAAACAAACTCCAAAGTGTTTAAGGTCATCACTTAGCATCAGTGTCGGTTCCCCTTTGCTTCTGACCTCCAAGCTGTTTCCCCCCTTTTTTTTTACCACAAGCAACGGCTGATAAGAGGATATAACAATTCATTTCCTGTGGTCATTTAAACACGTTTGAAAATTACTTCTCAATCCCCTTGCTGATGATACCCTGTGATGATGATGATGGCTATCACTGTGTCTCAATGGAGACCTTGGAGAGCCTCCATTTCCAGCCCCTTCACATACCTGGCAGCTGTATGTATATGCGCTATCGTCCCCTACACTCAAAGGAAGCATCAGAGCCAATATGCACCTGACATTTAGAATTGAGCACAACAGCTCCATCAGAAGGGAGTTTGATAAGAGTATTAAACAGAGAAATGCATTCCACAATATACACTTTGATGCTGCAAGATGTTTTTGATTGATTTTGTCTCTAAATTGAGGGCATGAATGAGCTGTCAACAAAGCTTTTGATGGTGGACCACATGAAATGAAAGTGGAGGTGAAGCCATTCTTTTCTCTTTTCAATAGCCGTAGTTATGGCGCACTAATAGGCTATGCTTGGTAATCATTGGCTATTGTGCCTGTTGCTTCTCTCAGTTTATTGGGGGGCACCTCTCTTTGTAGAGGTATATGGGCCTGGCTGGGCACTGTAATTGGTGCTGGCATCATAATTTCTGTCTGGAAAGTTATGTGTCTCAGGAGCATGTAGCCGTTGCATTGTGGTGTTTCTTCGATTCAGTTTCAGTGATGATGTACAGGACCAGCTTAAAGGTTGTCCGTGTGAAACCACACACACACACACACACACACACACACACACACACACACACAACCACACACATACAAACATGCACATATATACATGCACGCTGGCACACACACACACAAATTGAATAACTCATACACTAACTTACATACACTACACAAGGAGTCATGTTTTTCATGGGAGCTGGAGGGATGTTTTAACTCGCTCAATGCCATATTTGCTGTTTAGCGTATAAAATGGGGGACATTTTATTTCACTGATGTAAAGAATTTATTGGACTCTATTCTCCTCAGGTAATTGCAGGATGCACAGCATAATTTGAATCTAGCAGGGAGCCTTGCTTCTGTCTCTGCCCACCCCCCCCGCCCCCCATTATTCTACTTAATATGTCAGAAGGTCTGATCGCAGAGAAACCTTTTCAAGTCCTATTGATGTGTTCCTCAATTGACCATGGCGACCTAGCAACCTAGAGAGCACTAATTGGCAAGGGCTTAACATCATTGGTTGCATAGTTTGCACAGAAACATGCCTAACATATAACCTTTATCATACACAATTTAATCCTTTTAGTATTGCTTCGATTCGATATATGGAAAAAAAAAGTGTTGCACATCACTGATCTTCTATTGCTAAAAATAAGAAATTAAAATATCTTACATGAAAAAGACAGTCTGGCCCAGTTTCTACATGGAATATAGTGGAGCATTCATCATTTTTCTGACAACATACAGGAAATTGGAATAATGCGGAACAGATTTGACTGAGAACAACACATAAAAGAAAGTGGGAGAAATACATCTGACCAGTTATTGTGTTTTTCAGAGGTATCCATGCTAACTATGATAGACAATTATTAATGGACACCAAAGTATGTCAACAGTACTACCCAGAGTATACTCGCTGACCACAAGTTCAATTTCAATGGTCAAGGACCAATTTTGACAAAGATATTCTCATTACCCTCAAGCAAGCACCCGAGAATTGAAGAAGGTGCTGTGAGCGTTCTGTACCACTCCCCTCCTCCACCGCCTCCCTCTCTCCAGCTCCCCTCTTTGGCCAGAGATAGTCCCCAAATCTTGCCCCACGTGAAATGATTAGCAGAGGACCGCTTTTCATTTCACTGGGCGAAAGGATGCTTTGAATTGGCAAGTTCTGAGAGAGATTTTAATTAGTGTAATGCCCTTGTATGCCGGCGAGGAGAGACAATCTCTCTCGTTTCTGCGACGAATCCATCCCAGTTGGACTTGTTTAGTTTCCACAGAATGAGTTGCTGCAAGCCTATATTTATCCGGCCTGGTAAAAAAACATCAGCTTGCAGGATCAAAGAAGACATTGCCTCAGGAGGCAAAAAGTTTCCTAATTCCAGTCATTTTCAAATGGAAAAAATAGCCCCCAAATAATCATCTTCCTGCAGAATGAAAAACATTTCAAGAAGGTCATAGGACTCTGAAAGCAATTCTCACTCTAATAGATTTCCATGAAATTAAATATACGAAGCCACGTTTTACCGTTGGCTTTGGTTTGAAGATAGCATGAACTCACACACACACACGCACACACACACACACACACACACACACACACACACACACACACACGCACACACACACACACACACACACACACACACACACACACACACACACACACACACACACATATACACAATTATATGCTATTCCAGGGCTTAAACTGACTAATTCCATTGCTCACTATGAATACCATTTTAGCAATATGTGGCATTGTGGAGCCAAAGCAACCTTTTGAAGACTATTCTATGTCAGTACTAGAGGGGGGACAGAAGAGAGAGAGGATGGAGGACTAGGTGGGGTGGGGTGATGGTAGGTTGGGGGGCGGGCACAGCATCCCTTATTAGAAAACCATGTCACATTCTCTCCTGCGCCGGCCTGACTCGCTGCACTGCCAGTAATCCCCCCTCCAAGTCCCCCTATGCATGTCATTCAGTTCACTCATAAGTAGTTAGAGAAACTGTTTTCAGTTGCCACTAATAACTACTGACCTCCGGTGACACAGGCCAACAATAGGTTTGTCAGGCCTGAAACGCACAACCAAAGAAGCTGATTAGGAACTCAAGAGGTTTGAAGCAAGAATCAATGGCCGCTCTGTCCCACCACGGTGCTTCCAGCATGGCGCTGATAATTGTGGGACCTCCATTAGTTATGCCTCATTAAGTCGCACAAACTCACCCTTAAGGAAAATTTGTTTAGCCAATTCTAAAATCTATTACGGTTTTTCAGCCCTACTGAGGTGCCACTGTGGTAAGACCCCAACACAGAAGAGGTGGGGGGAGAGGCACAGACCTACTGTGGGCCAAGTTAGAACAGAAATACAGGACAGCTTATCACAATGAACCATTAAACACATAAAACTCATCTGTAGGTGAATTCTGTGCCACGTGAAAAGCATACTATTGTTATCTGCGTAAAGGTTTGTAGCCACTGTGTATTTATATCCCAAAATAAATGTAAGTTAAGTTCTTAACAAAGTTCTCACACGTTTAGATCTCTCTCTTTGTAATTCTCCATCTAACTCTCTTTCATTCTCATATTATAGACAAAATAAAATGAGAATTAATCAACGGGCATCCATACAGTTTCAATGTGAGTATCACGATATGCAGACGATGTCATAATATTTCACTCTTTTCATGTACAACAGAACAGCAACTGCAGTTAAACAAGCTGAGAGAGTAAAAACCTTCTAATTACACATTAGCTGTGTGAGGTGGGACATTTACAAAATTACAAAAAAAATGATACATTTTTGTCAAGATAAAAGTGAATGGACCTATGTCTATGCTTTTGTTATTGACAGTTTTTCTGTGTAGCGTAGCATTGATAAATCTCAGCGCCTTTAGAAGTTTTAGTTTTACTGGCAGTAAACATCACACTCACCAAAAATATTTTCCATCACATGAAGGATAAGCCTTGCCTTCAAGAGATTTGAAAGCCATTCAAAATAACTGTGTGTGTCTTTTATGTCGGGCTTGGGCCAGACCTGATAGAATTGTACTTCATCCTTGAAAAAGGTTTCATTTGGCCTAAAGCTACAAAGAAGGAAATCAAAGGCATTAGAGAAATTTTAATCACCTCCTAAACAATTACGGAAAGAGAGGAAGTGTAAATGAGTAAGGCTTCGTACTTTCAAGCTGCGTTTGTATATATGAAACAGATATATGCGCAGGCCAAAAAAAGAGTTCATCCCTGTCCTTTACAGCACTCCACTTTACTTTAAACCAGAAAGCAGTTTCCTCCCAGCCCACCGTTGCCACGGTAATGGCCAGCTGCCAGTCTACAGATTACTGGTTAATAGGGCCAAGGATGGAGAGCAGTTCAATGAAGGTAGGCAATGGATAAGATCAGTGTTTGTTGGCTAGGGCATAGTTACGTGTGTGTGTGTGTGTGTGTGTGTGTGTGTGTGTGTATCATGTTATATATTCTGATAGCTACAATTAAATCTCACCATATAGTCAGTTTATTCAGAGAGACACAGTATCACAATTTCCTGGACTTTCCTAAAGCACAATCATGCACGCACACACACACTCACACACACACACACACACACACACACACACACACACACACACAAGACAGCAGCAAAAGCTACTACTCAATAGCAATGTCTGTCAATTAAGCCAAGAGTAGGACTTAATCATTTCTCCAAATATGACATCTGATAATCTCCCCCCTCCAAAACACGCAGGAGTCTTAATATAACTGTCCCAGAGGGCTGAGGAGCCAAAGAGGACCACCCACTTTCTTTTCAATTATCATCTTGCAGCAACCTGTCTCCTCTCCAGCATTCAGCAGGAGACACTGACTGCTCTCCAGAGGGAATTACAATTACACTGCTGTTGTCCCTCGAATAAACTTCCAGACTGTAGCTGACAGTCTGAACGGTGTAGAGCATGTGACCTTAAGGACAAACAGGATTACGGCCCAAATCCCATGTCCCTTTCCTCTCTCCCCTCTTAGGTTGCTACGGCCATGGGGTCTCCGGGTGGAGGCAGGGAAGAGAAACTGTCACTCAAATAAATAGGCTGATTTCAACCTGGTGTCCTGTCAAATTCCCTCACAAGTCTGGAAATAGACAAATTACTTAAAGTGGGGGTGATGAACATTTTGCTCATCGACATAATGATATTATATTATCTAGCATATAAGGAAAGGTTTGACTGCCAAATGACATATTTGAAAAAAAGTGGCATTTACTACTAACTTAATCTCTTGGTCGCCAAAATGCTTTTTACAGACTCTTTATTTCAGAGATGCTGAATGATGAGCTTTAAAATCATTCTAATTCCAGTTGCATCGATATATCTTTATGGCGAAGGAGAGAGGAGTCTCCTAAACAGTCCATTACTTTCTTTGTAACTTGTATCATCTGTGTATTATGTGTTCATTAAAACCTCATCAATACGAATAACAACAACACAAAGAATTTGTCTTGGGACACCAATTAGGGCACAATCCACACGGGACAAAGGCTATGTTTCAGATGGCAGCCATATTGGCCAGTGAATCTGCTCAAGTGTTTATTTGCCCTGCTTTAGCCAGCTGGCCATACGAAGGGACAGAAAGGATACATTGACTCCACCCTGCAGGGGGTAGTGGCACAGCTAAAGGGAAATGGGACTCTTTTTCAATCCCTCTCCACAAAGCAGCACATCCAATCAAAGACCCTCCCCCCACCGCCCCCACCCCCACAACCAGACCCTTTTGTGGGAGCGGTGAGTGGACAAGGAGTGGTGGTGGTGGTGGTGTGTGTGGGGTGAGGGTGCGTGTGTGGGGAGGGGGTTAGGGCTGCCAACCCCTCCTCCCAGCGCTGTCCTGTCTGTCCGGCCAGCCACACTTCACGGCTAATTAGCGGTCAGATCCACTGGCCCCACAATCAGCAGGACATGTTAAAACTGCCCTAATCAGGCCTAATCCTGGCTTTGTGTCATCACCCCCCCCCCCCCACACACACACACACACCCCTCCACCCCCGCCTCCCCCACCCCCCCAACAGACCATCTACTCACTTCGTCTGGTATATTGATTAAGGCATCATTTGGGGATTTGGTGGTTCATACAATATAGTGTGCCAGCCACAGGTGACGTTGTATAATGTCCTTTCAAAGTAAAGGTTCTATAGGTGGCGTGTTTGCTAAAACTTTCCTCTCCTTCAGATGAGTAATCATGTTGCAAAAAGGCACATTATAAACGGCAAGAGCTCCTTTTTATGGTTAGTAATACCTAACCTCCTTCAGATAGAAAACTGAGATAGAAAACTTTCTTATGTGTGATTTGTGAAATAGGCTTTCCTTCTCAAAACTGATAAACTAGTATTTGTATTACCTTTCCTACCAGATACTTGAAATGACGTATGGCAGTCTTTCAGTCATTATTAACAAGCCTAGTGTTAATAAGCAACTTACAAACACTCCAAATATGGGTGTGAATAATGAGACAACGCTTTTTCACGTGCAGATTGTTCTCAAGTGATCGTTCATGGAAGAGTACTTTCCTGCAAAAGCGTATTTTATGGGCTGAAACAACAACCTTGCACGAGTGAGGCAGAGGAAGAAATGCATTATCTTCAACAGCTGTGAAATGGTACAGTTTAATTTGACTCAAATTGCAAGGCATTATTGTGTCAGAAAAAAAAAAGCTTCAGGCCTTGAATGGTTATGAAAGATAGTAGGGCTTGTTTACCGCTGAGAGAGAATAACCTGGTTGTTTGTACAGTCATTTCATTCCCCGAGCCTCTTCTCCTCATCTTGACCGTTGATAGGATGCCAGTGCTCTCCCTCTGTGTCCTAAATGACGGCTGTTATATTTACTTGGTTCAGTGGGAGACAGACTACTTAGGAGGAAAAATTAGGTCGTCAGCATTGACAGTATGGCTGCATTTTAATCCAAGTGCTGAACTGCGGAGAATGGATTAGGTAATTACCATACTTTTCAGCACTATAAGGCCATAAATTAAAATCTCCAACAACTTCTCAAGTGACAACTCATCTAATCAGGGGGACAATCATGGAGAGGCCTTGGTGTTTACTGATTGCTCTAATCAAAAATGGCTTCTTCAAACACAGTTAATTGGCCAGTTTACCCACGGAACGGCGAGGCAAACGTAAAGGGGCTACTGTCGTGATTTGAGGGACCCAAATATCTCCCATTTGCATTGAGTGCCACCAGAATGCACTTGACTCCCACAAGTTATCAGCAAACCAGACAATTATTCATCAGGCACAAATTGGCACATCAAAGTCAAATCAGAGAATTACCATCAGGAAGACCCCAACGCAAGGGCTGAGAGAGGAAAGGTAGCCTTTGATTGACCGCATTGCCCTTTCCTCATTCTGCCACCCATATTACCGTGCTCGATACCTTCCACAATGCCTCCGGGTGCATCTCAAGGAAAACCACACAATGTCTGAGGTAAAAACGAAGGGGTGGAATGAAAAGGTGCTATCACCTTGGTGAATGCTATTTGTTATTTGCGTCTTCAATAGGTATTTATAAGCTGCATTCAGGGCTAAGGATCTGCTTTAGGAAGAGTGACCTCATTGCTAGCTGTAGGAGGTAACTCTTTGGGGAAATGTCCAGTAATGCAGTTGGCATTCAGGAAAGGTTGTAGTGAAGCATAAACAAGCTTAAAAATGGCTTATTCACCTGTAGTACAATAGCATCTACTACTTTTCAAGGTGGATCATATAATAGAGTTGCCAGAAATGTCTAAGAGACAGCACAGTAAGGAGAAGCAGTCTTTTTTGGGAAAAAACAACATATTCTGAGAGTGTAGCGGTTTATTGTCGTTCATGTTAGAGGTCATTCCAAAATGCTATATATCCGTTTATGGGGAAAAAATTCCAGATTTTCATTGCTAAATATTTAAAGGTCACACTTACTTCCAGCCTCAAAAACTATTTTGTAGGCAACAGGTTTGAGATGGCTAATAACTTCAGTAATATTCAATAATAACTTTCAATTTCATGCCAGCTGTCATTTTGTCATAGTTGGTGTCACGTTTTTCAAATAGCGGATATCTCATTTTGGAATGAATCTACATTTGTCCTTGGGTTTCCCTAAAAATAGCTTGTCAGCATTCCTCACTTAACTATGGGGCAAGGTTAACAAGCTGTTTTTAGGGAAACTAAGGACAAATGTAATAACTTTTTGGAACGTGACAAGGGAAATAACCAACTAAAATTCCAAACGTGGAGTTATCCCTTTTAATTTCAGTTTTCAATTGAGAGATGGAATCATGGAAACATTTTTCATTGTCAACTCTAACTAACTCTAATCCTCACCCTTAACCACATACATCGCAAGGTGATCAGTGGCTGAGTGTTCATATCTGTTCGACCAAATAGAGCAGTGAAAGTACTAAGAGATGGCAGCTCTCACAATGGGCTCAATTCAAGGTTGTCACACTACCGCTAAAAGTTAGATATTATGCTTTGATAGAATCAAACAAGAGCACTGAGTACCTTCATGTCTTTGTTGTTTTTGAGATTTCAGACCGGCAGTATTTTTCCTGCCAAGTGTCTTCACCTGTTAATTGCCTTGCTACACTTGCCCTATAGCTTATTTAAACTCTTAATTTCACCTTGACTCTTCTCTTTGATGATTCAACATGGACTAAAAAATATGTTAATTGCAAAATATTACAAACAACAGAAAAATTGAGGATCTGCAGTCCAACATTTTTTTTTTATCGACCTTCCAGTTCATTGCAATTGTTAATATGTCACTTTGGTCCTGTACAGCCACAATACTTCATGATTAGCTGTGGCAGTGAAGGTAGAACAGAGGATCAGACTTCATACACGGATGGATTATTTTAAGGAATAAGCTGGAGAAAATAATTGTGTTGGATGTTAACTGCCTTCAGCCAACTGTTTTTTCTTTTTTACTGGTGAATGTGAAATTCCTGTTACCATTAAAACTGAATGGCACAAGGGCATTCGAGTGGAGGAGATAAGATTTGCAGGTGCATTGGAATCCCTCTGAGCATCTTTTATTTTGAAGTAGGCTGCATGATCATGTCATAAAATGTTATGTAGATATGTAATGAAGCTGTAAAAAATGTTGATTATTTATTCAATAATGCATCAGGAAGCTTTCATGAAAGTGTTAAGGATTTCAATTAAAGGTTAGTGCACTGATGCTTTCTTTTAGAAAAAAACCCTGAACCGCTGTTTGGTGCGTCAGAATACCTGAGTGGTGTTGTGAATGACATGGGTATCTGTACATGTGTAACTTGGTGTACCTTTACCCCACCCACAAACATCAATTCTCAGCTTGCTTATACTGTTTTTCTTTCATTTCAAAACACTTTCATGGTCTTTCAGTCCACTCATCAAACAGTAGACAAGCATACACATAGAAAATACCCAGCTCTTATTCTAGGGGATACACGGTATGCCAAAGTATAAGATGAATTACCAATACAACCATGATAGATGATAAAGATCCCAGTATGACCATCTCTTCAGTGAACACTAAACCACTGGCAGGACTTAACAGGCCCAGCACTCATGACTCATGACTGCTCTTTTCAAAAGGACCCAAGCAAGCCACTTTCCTACAGGAAGTAAAACACATCAAATCATTAAAATGCATACTGTTGGATTTGGTTTGCCATACATAGTGTATGAAATTACTTTGTAATGCCAACTTTCCTCCATGGCCATTTGGTCTCATCCCATGGCCACAAAGGAGGCACACCATGCTTTGGAAGTCCAGGAAATTCATGTCCCCTTCCTTGCATGGTCTACACGAATGAATGATCAAATGAATTGATAGCCTGAAGGATGTTTTATTCTCATGTCAAGGAACCATATTTTTTCTTTGATTTGGTTCTCATCTTGCGTCCCTTTAATATATAAAACCTGTATAATATCACAGGTTATCACATTTACAGAATAAAAATTACTATAAACTTTGGCTATTGTACTGCAGTTGCTGGCAGGCTTGAAAGGGTTAATTCAAACAAGTATGAGGAAGTTGTACATAAAGAACAGTAATACAAAATTACATACAACTGCACGTCCATGGTTAAAATCTCCTGGTGGATGTTGCGTACTCAAAGAACAGTGAATAGTTTGTTGATCATTGGGACTGGGCTATTTTTTATTCCTGTATTAAATAGAGGAAAAACACATGTTTGCCCATGGAAAACGTTTTTTGAAAGGTATTATCCCCAAACAGTACCGAGCAAACGGTTGTCAAAGCAGAGAACTAATGAATGCTGCTTGGCCTTCCTTCACTCTAAGCACAGAGCATGGGGCTTTTGAAAAGAGAACTGAATGGCATACATTGCTGTGTTCATGTCAATGTTTGCATACAAAGGGATACACTTTTATTCTCCTGTGCTTGATTGGGTCTGTGGCTGTCCAAACAAATTTTTACTTGAGCCTGCATTTACAGGTCGGCACAAAAAACACGTTTCAAAGCCAATGTCTAAACCAGCACACCCAAACATCAGGTGAATATATCTTTGAATCTGATATTACCAGTCCAGTGTGATTGCAAACAATAAAATGTGAATATGATGTATTATTAAAATGTACATTTTCTTTGTGTGCTGTGTTTGACATTTTGGAGCATTGAGCGTTTTCAATACCCAGGGAAAACATTAAAGAGGAATACTGTTTAATAAGATTAAACACTATAACAACTGATACTGTAATAACTTGTAATACGAGTGATGTGGACAATGTAATAAAATGTCTCTACATGGGTCTAAGCTGTAGGAAAAAAAGCTAGGTAACGACATCACGTTATAACATAACCCAGGGATTATGAACCTGTTATTGCAACCTGTCCAGGATGCTTCCCTGCCTTTTGCCCAATGCATGCTGGGATAGACTCCAACCCACCCCATGACCCTGAAAAGGAATAAGCAGGTAAAGAGAATAAATATTGCACATAATTTTTTGTCCCACTACTGCTGCTATTTAGCCTTTTAATGCAGCCATCCATAATTCTTTCATACTTTGATTCATACATAACTACATAACAGTTTCCAGTGTTTCAATTGCCGGTTCCATTTGCTCTATTTTAATTTATATTATATTTTTCTTTGCTATATCCTATTATTAGTTGCTGCTGACAAATTCCCCACAGAAATCAATACAATTTCATCTTATCTTATGTTCACAAATACTGATTTATTTCCTCTTGACCACAATTATAACATACACATCTGGACTGCCATAATCTGCAATGGAAACTACAATGGGAAGAACATGTGTGTGTATTGTGCAACACAATATTAATGGTACTCGTGTTTTGATGCTGGGGGGAGCCAAATTCACAGGGCTAATTGTCAAAATGCCTCTTCCCGCTCGAGCACTGCAAGACTTGAGGGCACTTGTTTTCCTCTTCTGCTCTGATGATACAATAACGCCAAACAAGTTTGCAGCCTCAGGAGTGATGGTACTCATAAGCATGTACCTGGGCTAGTGCTTCTCTGGATCACCGAGAGCCAAAGGGATCTATAAAGCTCTCAGCAATGCTATATTTATCTTACAGTGCAGTTTCACCTACATGTCACACTCTCAGCTTGTAATGTCTGGCAGGCATAAGGTTCAGATTTGTCGCATTAAAAGGCTATCAGGTCAGTGGGAGCACTGGTGTAACATGGGTTTTATAATGTAACTGGGTTTTAGGGTTAGGGCGATGAAACTATTCCATATTGAAGTTTCATTATTTTTTTTCCAAATTGGTATGCTACAGCTTCAAATAAACCTTGCTACTGTGTTAGAGTGTTTGCAGACCAGCACTGTTGCCACCATCCATAACCAACAGCCATTCTTGGGATTGGGCGAGGGAGTAAGCGACACTGCATGCCCTGCTGAAACTACCCACAAAGCTTAGCAGAGCTGCAGTTCATCTGCCAGCCGTTTGTGTCATTGGCTAATAACGGCTTTGAAACCTCAGCAGTAAATAAACGATGGCAGGCAGTCAGGGGTCTGTTGATTCAAGCTGAGCATTAGCATTTCTCCTCCATGCTAATGGCTGACCCTTATTCCCCCAGTGAGGACTAGCGAGCGTGCCGGGCTCCCAGACAACAGGCAGTGTTAATGACAGTGAGTCCAACCAATCCCCCCACTGTGTCTTGGGCTAATCTGGTTTGATCACCTCTGCTAACATCTCTATTATCAACAGATTTCAGCCATCAACATGGAATTACATTAATGCCACTTCCTGTGACCCAGCTGCACCAATCATGGATGTGTGTGTGTGCGTATGTATGTTAACATGCGTGTGCACGTTAACATGCGTTTTCCCCCAGGACAAGGAGGAGAATGAAAAATGGAAATGGCTGTGAGGGTGAAGATTTGTGAAATAAATGCAATAAAGTTTACTAGCCTGACACAATGCAGTGTCTCCATTTCAGAGGCCCAAACACTGAGAAGAGCCATCTCACTCACCCAGAGATTACCAGGTCCCTGCATGGATAGTAACAAGACACTGCAGCAACTCCCTCAGATCATTTAGTATTATTTGTGCATTCAGGGGAAGATGCAGAGCAGGAAATCTGTGGATGTGTGGCAGGCAGGCAGAGCCACATCTCTTGTGGCTGTGGGAGAGCGCACCATGAATAAATTTAGCACCGTCCCCAGGAGATTGCCTTCAATCACGGAGCATAAGGTGCCAATGCTGCGCCCTGTGTGCATGGAGCACCGAATTACCTTTTGCCAGATTGCTGAGCTGAGTCTAATAGGACTGGGGAACAGGCTGAAGAGGACGGACTGCTAATTAATCTGGCCAAAGTCAGAACCCATGTTCTGGGCCTGTTGACAACTGGTCAAGTTCAGTCCAGGGATACGTGTATAGTCATGAGCTAGAGATTCTCAAAATTGGATGGATAGAAAAGTAAGCCTAGAGACTACAGATCCCAAAATAAATGACAAAAAACTAAAAGAAAATACACAAAACATATACATGTATACAAATAATAGCTATATGTGTGTATTTGATTTTGATGATATCTCTAGTAGGTACTGACAAAATAGACCATAAACAGTATGAAACAACAAAACGGCACATTATTAAGCTTCAAACAAATATTTGATAATGTACATGGATTCATAACATAACAGAATTGTTATGGTTAGGTAAAAACGCTGAAGGCATTTTATGTACAGTAACAACATGAAATGTGCCCAGGGAATCCTACGACAGCTGAACCATAACATTAAAGGCCGTATCCAGTATTCTGTACAAGCTGAAATATTAAAATCTCAATTTACATACAAATTTCCATGCATCTAAAAGCAAAAAACTCTTTACAAGCCATTTTCCCATTTTGAATAATAGGTGGTTTCTGAGATCCAGTTAATTGACTAAACAAAGACATGACTAGTGCATTAAAGCAATTGTTTATTGCCGCTGAATCATGGCGTATGTATAATTTTGCTGTAAATGGTTATTAACTGATACGGAAACCATGGATTTGTATAATAGCTGGTAATCATGCCACCTCAGAATGTGTTTTCTCCCTCATACACAGGGTTAAAGAATTACTGTGTAGTCATTTCCATTTAGCAGGTCACAGAAATTGATTTGCTGCCTAAGGAATGTTTTTTTTTTCTGCTGTGCTTCAGTGCTGTGGTGGCATTCTGCGCACATAATCAAGGATGAGCGCTGCCTGTCTACCCAATCTACTACTTGGTCCCACAGGGAAAACTGACTTGCAACAGGAAAACCTGCATGAATACTAATTTGCCTACTTGGCTTTAACAGCTTTGGCAAGCCCATCTCATAGGAATTTGCAGAATATGATGCCTTTCCATATTAATTACCCCTTCTGAAAATAGGGACAGCAAGAGAGAGAGTGAGAGAGAGAGAGGGAGAGAGGGATGGGATCACGGGAATAACTCTAAGCAGGGACTCTCTGCTCTCCATCCTAAATACGGTTAATTATAATGTGATTTGAAGCATCTCAAGCAGGAATCTGGCACTCTAGTGTTGGAGCTCTCTGACCACAACTCCAGTTTGGGTCTCTTCATTATGGCTACCCGGCGTGCCCTTCTTGTCCCCGCAGCCTCAGGACCACGGTCACGGACGAGACTCGGGTGGGATGTTAATCAGAGGGTGCGTTCACACCAAGCACGTTTGGAGCATTCACTCCTTTGGCGTGGTTTGGTTTGTCCAGGTGAGAACGATGCCATTCCAACTCCAAAATACCAAATAACCGGCTATCTGTCCTCTTCCGGTGTGTCCTTATCAGATGTTGACATTTGATAGCCAGAATTTACTCATGCTTGGAAAGCCTAGCATAACATCATGAACAAAGGGCAAACTGCAGTCTTGACTGATTATTTCTTCATGTGTTTCATACCAGTTGAGGGAAATCATGGCCAAGAGCACAGATAAGTTCATCATGCTTCGCTAAAGTTACAGGGACTGGAATCACATTTGTTTTGATCCCCTAGTGACTGACAGCTTTGGCCTGGTTACCAAAACTCCAGGTTACCAAAGGTCCAATAAACAAGCTGCTTGTGAGTCCATGTGACTTTTGTGGATAAGTCCTGGTTCACCTGTAGTCGGGCAGTGTGAACCTAAATGAACCAAATACAAAAATGTAACTAAGTAAACTTTTCCACAATAGTTCAGACCAAAGAAAACAACCTGTAGGTGTGATCGGCGAGAGGGAAGGAGAAAAACCACTGGGGCCCAGAGATACAGAGATACTTTAACTGAATACTAGAGGGTAATTTTTCTTATTTTCAACATACTTATTTTCTCTAGTTACAATATTCAAATCCTTGGGGCCAGTTGGGAAAATGTGGGTGGGGCTTGTGGTGCCCTTAGCTCGTCATCTTAACCGCTGACTGCAGCTGGTAATAAGGAATTCTAACCATGCTAACAATGCTAACAAGCCATTTTTAAGGAAATGGAGACTAGGAATATGGAGACTCCTTTTTTAATAACCAAACTAAATGTGAAAATGTCAAGCTTTTTCTTTTACAATACAGTGGGGGGACTGTATTATGGCCATTTACATACAATATTACAAAAATATAGGCTTGTATTCAGTGATCAAATGCTCTATGGACAAGGTATCCAGAAGTACACAGGAGCAACTCGCTGCTGTTATATGTCCATTGAAATCCTCCCTAAAGCATCACCATAATAAGGGCTTAAGGCGTCCACGCTGAACAGATTTTCATTTGGCCCTTTGTGTCGGAGAATCTCACCTGGTCTTTGGAGTGGGGGACAGAGGGGAGCAAACCTTGCTGCCCCGGCTTGGCGCCCCAGCTATGGAGAGACAGGCTTCCTCTGTAACCCACTCTCTCATTCACAGACATCATTCATGTGCAAATCACCCTTGGGCCTATTGTTCACCCCACGGCGCTTTCAGATACTTGCTGAATCAAGTAATAAATGTAATGGCAGGGCTCAAGATATGTTCCATATAGTTGCAAGAGGATAATAAGACTTATCAGAGCTCTCAGATTTGTTCAGAGTTGGAAGCTAACTTATTACAACTCTTGTCGTTGCCACTATGATCAAGTTAAATTTGGGCGTAACACCAAAAAAAACATGTAAAAATGGATAGAAGCTTTTATTTGAGTTCTATGATGCTTGCAGAGATATAAACACTACTGAAATGTTTTATAGAAGAAAAGAAGTAGGCTGCTGCGACTTCAGTTGAACTTTACCCAATTCAGAGTATTTACTAGAAAATGATTCAAGTAAAAGAGTAGCTAACCCAAGAACACTCAATTACTTAGTTACCATAGAGCGAAGACGTTGACGCAGTGTGTGTTTTAGCACAGCTTTTTGATGGGTTGTTATCAGTTATTAATAGATGGCTCCATTTTTGATCATAACACAGTAGCAGTCATGGGAGGTAAAAGAGAGACTTTAGCTGCAAATGCCAGATCCCACTCACTTCTCTCATATCTAAAAATAAAGCAGTAAATTAGAACTAGTAAAATACTAGTAAAAACTACTGCAACAGCAACAGTTTTCAAGTTGCAGTAAAGTATAGACCAAATTCAGAAAAGTATAGTAACATAGATGTAACTAGTTACTTTCCATCTACTGGGGAAGAAATGACTCTAGTACCTCTTGAACCTCTGTTTGTTCTCTCTTCAGCCAGTCTGGTGTATAAAACAGAACCTATTTGTGTTGATGATGATGCATCGTTGTCACATTACAACACAGACAAAATATGTCCCACCATGGTGGTTACTTTCTGGTGATGCAGACCATACCATACTTGAAGAGCTGTAATCAACACACGTTAGTTTAAATTATCCCGGTAATAATTTGCAGTAACAATTTGTCCATTTGTTATTAATGAACCAGCAATAAAAGTATTTTTTTTAGCAGTGGTAAATGTTTTAGCATTAAAAATCACCATTACTGAATAATATATTGCACTTATGATGTAAACTAACGTCATAGCTAATCTTTAATTAAGTGTAAGTTACTGTTAGTTAATGTCATATGTTTCTTAACCATTATTTGACCAGTCAGACTGACTAAATATACATTCTTATTCACAGCAACAGTTGAAATTTGAATCATAGCTGTAGCAGCACAACATAAAACATTAATATAAATAGCATCCCAGTCTGGCGTAAGCACACCACACACTTGCCTTGGAGATACAGCTTGATTAAGCTTTGCAGACTGATTTAATTGTTTTTGTTTCAGCATTCAAGGACAAAAAAACGAATCCTAGCCAAAGTAAACATTTTACAAACAACTCTGTTGATCAGTAAAAAAAAGATTGTTTAACTGTATATAATGGTGCCTGATGTCTTTGAAAAGGTCCAAGCTTGTATAATCAAAAGCACAGCCTTTTGTCTCTTTAACACACATACCCAAAGAAGCTGCCGAAGAGGCCACATCAGAATGAATGAATATTTAATTGAGGCCTATTGAGGCAGAGGATCAAAATGACCTTGCTTTAAATCATTATTCTCTGATAAAAATAAAAGTGGGGTAGGGGAAAATGGAAGGTGCACACTCGAGAGCCTCGGTTTGTCCAGCAAGCGGGAATATATTACACAAACATCCACTATTCAAATATCAGACCAAAACAACAAAACAAAACAATCATTGTTAGAGCGTGTGTTTAACTTTGCCACTTGCTTTCATCTCTGTCTTCTCCCTCTTACTGACAATACTAAATTCTTCTGAGAACAAAAGACTGAAATGCATTATACTCATTGTGAAACCAGAAGAGACAACTGACAGGCTTTTCTACAAGACACCGTTGCTCCAAAATCGTGAGAGAAATCAACGCAACTGCAATCTGGTCTCAAATGTTATTTATACATAGTACATGTCAAATATACTGTTATGCTGTGCATCTGCTGCTTTCCTGCCTAAATACACTCTAGTGCAGGTGCTTTCCTATAGGAAGCCGTAATTTAGACACATGCATGATTCTCAACCACCAGACACCAATCAGAAAACTTAGTGTCCAAATTACTCCTTCCTACTGAAAGACATCTTAACAAAAAGGAGGTCAATTCTGGACTGTGAGAGAGCAAGAAGCTCCACTTAACCTCCCAGATACTCCTGGCATCCAACAGTGAAGCTTTAAAAAGGCTGAATTTCTATGAACTGGAAGATATTTCACTCAGAAACTTCTAGCACACCACATTGAAAGGGATAGGCTTACATAAATCATCAGGTAGTGATGTTTAAGTTTGCTTTCTAAAGACAAACGCGTTTTCTATATTCTGTAGCCTTGGCCTGTCTATAAAGACAAACTGTATAGCGTCAAGTAACTGTATAACAGACAACTGGTGTCCAGGTTCCAAAGTAAAGCGCAATTATACAGTATTTCCCAGACCCACAATTATGTGCCTCAACACTTGTGTGGGGCATGAAAGCTCTTCGAGTTCAAAGCAGGCAGCACTTCCCAAAAATGAAAAGCAAAAATCTTTTTTGTCCCATGGGCAATTTGCACACAATATTTCAGACAACAGAGAAAATAAGCTCATCAGTGCTGTAGTAAGCAAATGATTCAATGAAGTGCTATACAACTTCTTTGTGAAATCAAAATGTAATCAACTCAAAACGATCGATATAAAAAAGGTAAATTCTACAGTCAAATTTCAGCCATACCAGGACAGGATTCCCCTGTTGTTACTGGGCGTGTACAGGTTGGGGTCTTTGTGGTTACAGGCTTTAGGGCAGGAAATGTTTTAGCTATGTAATACATCAACATCAAATGTCAGGTATTGATGTCATTTCCTCAGAATCAAAGAGCAAAAGCTTCTTTCTAGACTAACCATGTTGCACCAACATTAAAAATACATAAAGGGTGAAATCCATCATAGAAGAGGCAGAGATATCAATTTCTCAAACAACAGATGCCTCAATAGACCAGAATGACAAGCCCCTGTGTCCACAAACTAGTTGGCTAGCTTATTTATATGCCCATACCCCTTTTATATGCCCATACCCCTAACTTTGATTGAAAGTTCACGCCACTTCTCTGGGGGTTGTCCAAAGTCATTCTGGGAAGTGTAGGAAGTCAATAACTGAAGTAGACAGGGTGGGTGGAGGGAAAGTGGATACACCTGAAATTGTACTGTTCCTCTCTGTCTGGCACCTTGGAGGTTTGGGATGTGCATGGTTTTACTGTGCCACCAAACATACCTTCAGGTGTCTCTAGTAACACCAGCCTCCTCAGTGCTAGCTGTACTAATGATGCAATTCTGCCACAGTTTACTTAAATGTAAGAAAACTGCAGACTGACAGACCTTGACCTAGATGTGGTGCATGGGCCCCCACCAAGACCCACACACTGCCCCCTCTTATGCACGCACACACACACACAGTTAGGTAACGACTACACATAATTTATATTATATTACATACATACAATTTCTCATATTACTATATTTTTAAGTGCAATTACTGTAAACATTGTGTTTTTTATATATAGAGCTCTTACTGTAATACTGTAAATATTGTGTTGTTGTTTTTTATTGTAAATACTGTGTACTGTTGCCCTTTGCACATTCCTGTTGAGCATTGCCACTTTTGACAAATAAAGTTCTTGAATCTTGAATCTTGAATCTTGGGTAGAAAGAACTAATGAAAGTTAACATATAGCATCTAGTCAAAACATGAGATCTATTCACACTACTTACATTACCAATAGACAAGGTTGTTGTGGGGATGTTGTTGTATTGCCTATACACCACTGGAATGTACCGCTGTTGAAGACTAAACGCATTATACCGAGAGATTTCTTCTTCACTTCATAGACATTACATGGCTACATATATTACTTCAACAATGAAGAATCAATGAGCCCAACAAACTGTTCAAATGTATTATTAATCCAATTTCAAGGCAATGGTGACGACAACGTCCATGTAGTTGCTATTATCCTGTTATTTATTTTTCAGCTACCCTATGTTAACAATTCAGCTCTTTGTTTTCATCTCAAAGGAAGATGTGCAATCCATGCTCCACACTTTGTTTGCATTGTGCCAGTGAGAATAGCTGAACTCCTATAGTAATTCTGACATGTTTTTTCTTGATTCTACATTTGATGATGTGATTTGACAAAGAGGCTTAACATTGAGCGACGCCACTGATAGACAGTGTTTGACTTGGTTTAGATTGAGTCAACTTTGTAGAATAAAAAATAGCTCTAGCATCAAACATTTAGGAAGTATCCCCCACTTCCTGTTTGTCTTTGTCATCAACTTAATTTGTGTGCCCTGGCCAAACAGTTTGGATATTTGAATGCTGTGTAATTGCCCTAATCTAGGAAGTCCATATATGCTGTGTGCAAAATTTCATGGAAATTTTATCAGCTTTGCTAGAGAAATACCGAAAATACCAAAAAATTCAAAATGGCGGAAAACTGTCATAGTTGAAATGAAAACCAGTATGTGTTGGATTTGTCTGAAGTCAAAGAATCTGAGTCAAAAAGGTGATCCTATGCCTTAAAGTTCAGGAATTATTGTGGCTAAAATGTAAAGTTGCATCTGGTCAATCGGTATAATTTCTTTGGGCTGAGTAGGCGAGATTTGAAACCTATCCACCAAATTTGGTGACTTTGTGACTTACGGACTAAAGCTAAAGCTAAAGATCGTTTTAAGGCAGAAAAAGAAGAAGCGGACGAAAAATCCTAACCAAAACAATAAAGTTCCAGCAGCGGACGAAAAATCCTAACCAAAACAATAAAGTTCCAGCACGCTTGGACCTCTAAGGAAAACATGATCGTTAGGTATAGACTTTTACCCCACTCATACATCCTATACATGACATTTTTTTGTAGATTGTCACTGAACCAAATCAATTTTCTCTTTTTGTTAGTCTGTAATGTTGACTTTCACATATTTGTGTGTCTCTGCTGTCATCAGACTGCAAAAGGGTAAGAATTAATATGTTTGTAATGCAGCATCAAGACAAACTAATGACACCGCACATTCATATCCTACATATTAAAGTTGTGCTATCAGTTCTGAGTCAGAAAACATTTCCCTAGCTCCTATATATATATTCTCGATAGAGCTGTTTATCAGTGACAAAACAGCTGAGGTGGTGGGACAAACTCTTCTTGCATGTTTCTGATTATGAGAGACTGTAGTCAATGTTGTGTGATACAAATTGAATGATCCCAAGGTGTGAGAATAGCATGCTTTTAAGCTGAAACTTCATCTTAAGGCCCTGCACATGGGATTCCCACATTCTTTAAAGCTGTAGCATATTGCTTAATTGTTTGTAGAAGAAAAAATAAACTACTCAAAAGTTGAACTTGATTTTAATTTAATTCACAGCCCATTAGAAATCCACAAAAGGGGTTTGAAGCAAAATACATACGAAGCATAGAAGATGCTTCTTCTTCTTCTGTATTGCAATCATAAGCGATCTTGTAGGACTATGAACACCTAGCCTTTACCAGCATTGCCAAGGACACAATCTACATCTGGACACTTTATGCAGTCAACAGACATTTTTGAGTGGCTTTGCTTTAAAACACTACAGTACTGCTGCTGTTGCTCTTTCTGATGTCAACCTGAAAATGATCTATAGATCAACCAATGTCACAGAGCTGATACTGTAATTGAGTCACTATGTGGATGACACCACTCCTTACCTGCAAGATAAAACCTTACATCTCGTCCCATGACAGGCTGATAATACACGCTGTGTAAAGAAGAGAACAGGCTAAAAATTATATCAACTGTCTGGCATCGCATCAGAAAAGGTCTTTAAAAAATGTTATTGTGTTGTTTCACATTAGTACGATATAACTCCATGAGCTATCTGTCGCACACAAGTATCTGTTGACATGCTCCTTAACATGGATATTATGTTAGGCCTTTTAGCAAACTCTTTTAGCAAACTCCAAAAACCCCACCACAGTCTCTTTTCTGTGGTGGGTCAGGGCTGGCTGAAGCCATTACAGGTAATGAGTATGGAGTCCTACTTTAAAAGGTTCAGGCATGTAAAGTCACCTAAAGCTGACTAATGGATTCCTACTGACACCGAATGCCAGGGGCTTTTACCACATAACAGCATGGCACAATTTTGGAAATTTATGCTACAGGCATAATGAACTATAAATGTAAACTTCAGAAGGTAGCCTCCCACACAGTACGTTTGAGTTATTAATAGATATAGAATGTACAATGTGGTGCAAAAAAAAGGTAATTTGCAAAAGGCTCCATTGTGTAGTTACAGCTCTGCTACCGTTGAGCTTTGAATTTCAGTAGCGTGAACACGAATTTTAAAGAAGCAGTTCGAAAACTACATGGTGGTTCTAGGTATTCTGAGTTTGTTAGCACAGCAATACTTTGTGTCCTGGGAGATGGGCCTCTTCAGCAGGTTCACAGGTCACGCAGCAGCATCCAGAGTGGCCATTGTGCTTTGTCATTTCACAGGTGACTCACATCACTACACTCGAGCATGCTGGAGGTAGAGCACTCGGAGATGCTTGCGGCATTCAAAATGTATGATTTTCAGCCTAGTGCAAACAAATCGCTTTAAAAGATCTGTTTAATCTATTTCGAGCTGTTATTATGAGCTGGAAGAGTTGTTCAGATAAAGAGACTGAAGCAGGGTTAACATCAGAGTGTTGGACAACTCTTCACATACTTTACCTAGTGTGAGAGCTATCAACTTTATTATTTGTTTTTACGATACAGTGTGCATATGATTTACAATGTAGACCCAGCATTTACTAAAATAATGGTCAAGGGGTAAATTACTGTGAGCCAAGCTGTCTGAAACTTTGCTGTGATATAATCTGCCGTATTAAAACAATATCACCAGGTTAATGTCAGTCATAGAAGTCATCAAAGTCATCATTGTTTGTATTTAATGGTTGCGGACGTAAGGCTGCTTCAATCTCTGAGTTGCTGTCATCTGATTCCCCCCAGAAAGCTATAATAAAGAGTACAGAAAAAAGAAAAAGGATTATTATTTGAAAATGGTTTTGTTTAGTATGTACTTAATGTATTTCAAAATGCAATCATTAATTTGTTTTCCCTTCCATGTTTCAAATGAAGTGAAGCTTTTTACATTTTCTACATTACTTTTTTATCTTTTCACACAAGTTTCACACAGTCAGACACTGAGCCTCGACTCGCCTGGCAAGTATTCCAAGGGTTAAATGCACCGAAGCTAAAGCTTACCTTGGCCTTGATTGCACAATGTCTCAACATCCTTTGTTCAACCTGTTGTACAGTCTGATCTGTGTTAAATCAATGTGTCTCTTTGACTGGCTGTAGACCAATGACAAATGACAATCCTCTTTCAGGGTGAAGTTTTTACAGCAAATTACAGATCGCCCCTGAGTTCCTTAGGTGTCTGTTCATGGTTTGTTTAGACATTTAATGACACAGCCACAGCAGGTTCCCTAAATTTAGATTATTTTGGTAATTTATTAGAAGATTAGATATAGCTTTCTGGTAATATAAATCCATTTAAGCTTTCATGAACCTGGATTTGGCTTCAAGGCCATATACAATCAAATGGCTCATTCTTCTGAAGCTTAACATTTACGATAATTAAAAAAAACAATTCCACATGAGCATGTTTATGATAAAATGTTCAATTTAAGTAACCCTTTTGACACAGCCATTACAAGCAATTCAAATGACTTTCTCAAGACTCACCATTTGACTGTACAGCAGCACGAGGTTTTGAGTCTGTCTTCTCTTTCCTAGAAACACAAAGACAGTGTATAGCTATAAAGTTATTAAGCTTTCTTTGATAAAGAATGACTATTAAGCACAAAAAGCTAAAAAGGTAGAAAATGATTTCCATTTTCAGACAAAAACATATACTGTATGTCAAATAAACATTAACTTAGAATTCATTCCACAAAACCATTTTAACTTTTGTTTTGTTTTTTACTACAAGAAGAGTAAATGCAAGTCAGTGAAATGGGGAGCACTTCAGCCGAGAGAACAGACAGAGATAAAATCATAATAGAAATGCACTATCAAACTACCATACACAAATGCTAGCTCTCTTATTGTGACTGTTATAACCATATGTTTGCGACCAACACGTTGTGAGGACACCTATTTCACCCCGGAGGGGGAGATTTGCTGGCTAAGCTCAGACAGAGCAGCAAAGGGAACTTCCTTGACTCCTGTTCTAATCGTGCTGAAGGACTTCCACAAGGCCCTCTTTATTCAGAAGTGGTCCAAAGACAGGGTTGCCAGGTTCCCATAGCTTTGGTGATATCGCTATGTAAATGTGTGACCCCCGAAAAGGCTTTGATCTTCCTCAATGCATATGCAATAAGGCCCCCCGCTCCACTTTTAAAGGCCTCCTCTTTAATTTACATCATCACAGGGCCTATTCAAAGCCCCACAATATATCCTCATCATCTCCCAGGTTAGCATACATATCCATATGGCTGATTTGTTTGGACTTTCTATATCTGAGCCGTGTTGATGCTTTTCTTAGAAATAGGGAAAAAAGATGCAGCAGTTTTAAGCAGATGAGCTCCGGTACAAACAATCACGTGTTATGTTCCTCCATGTGCATCAATTCAAACCCATGACCTCTTTGATTGTCATCCTCTCCATCACCCTCATCTCCCTCTCTCTTTGCTAAGTCTTGGCACATGTGATTGTATACTGAGTATATGGACCAAATTACCCTGGCTGTGCTCCAACTGCTATCTTCCAAACTATATATTGCTGCTTTTGCACCACTCGAGACTGAATGAGAGAAAAGATGCATTTCTAACTATGAGCAGATTGCTTTGTGATATATGCATTAAACCATATAGTATAATCATTACACAGTAACCTTTAAATTCACAAGGCGACAGGACTTCTTACAGGATATTTGGATAATTTGTGCATCTGTTCAGACAGCATACTGAACTTTTGGCACAAACATTCAGTAGCTGGTAAATGAAAACAGATGCAGTCTAAACAAGGACAGAAAAGATGGAAATAAGGGGACATGGAGGCATGGACACAATTGTAAAGAATCAGCCTGTCTGCTTGCATTTGAAACGGCACTGCATGTGTGTGTTTATTTGAAACACAGGATTTTGTTCGCCTGACATGGTCTTTATAAGACATCACATTTCAAAAACAAGACATTTTGTCCTACCTAAAATACAAATCAACATTTGTATTTTAGTATATGTATAATCATGTTTGGTCAAATGCACACCTGTGGCTGAGATTTGGCTTGAAACATCGCATAAGGTTTTGTTTCAACACATCGAATCATTTGCATCAATCATGATATTGGACAATGGAATAGTAAGGAGAGGGATATCTGCATATTTAAAACAGAAATGGCCTGTCATCAGCAGTCAGCCTTATAAAACAAATAACAGATAGAAGTACAGAAGTTGTTGAAGCACAACTAAACCATGGGTGCTAGTGCATCCATTTACAACTGTTAGGCAACACATCCCTGCAGGAGCGAAAATACAGCAATAAACCACACGATTACTTCCTCTCCTCTGCCACAATAATAGCTGATGCAGAGAGTAAATTGGGCTTTTCTTTTCTCGAACTTCCCCCCGGGATGGGAATGGACTATCAGCTGTTCCACTTCAGCTAGGGACGGGACTGATTTCAAGACAGGGCTATTACCATAGGCAGCCCAGTCTGGATCTGACCCCACCAATCTAATATTCCGTTTCCATAAACATTTATGCCAGTTCATCTTCTGCTGAGTTTCCCTTAATTGAGGCAATGATCTGAATATGTAAGACTGGGATGGCCACTGTTTTTCAGGCTCTGGTAGACAGAGGTGAATGTAATGTGTAAAATGATGCAAATTACAGCTATTGTAATGCCCTCTTTTACAATGTCTCCCTCATCCTCTCTCTCTGGCTTTTGCGATGGTTCCATATTGTTGTTTATCCTATGTTTTAACAGTTTTTGTGATTGCTGTGCATAGCTGTGCACAATAGCATTAAAATTGTATGAGTTTTCTACATATTACACAGAGCTTGAAGGGAAGTACTGCTGTTCTTATCTATTCTGCGCTTTTCCTTAATCTCTCAATGTTGTATTATCCATAGGCCATTTCCCATTATATGGCTTTGCTGTTATGAGTTGGGGGAAAGTCCCTTAATTTTCAAAAGGTCATATAACGCTTATATCAGAGGTTGTAAAAATCTATGAAATGCTGGGCACATGTGCAGTGTTTGACTGATAAATAATCCACAAAGAAATAAAAAATTGAGGATGAGGATGTCTTACAGCAGGTTAAATGGTGGACTTTCAGACCAAATGAGATCATATGAACAACAGAAGGTAATGTGAGTGATTACATATCCCAGGCACACCGTATGCACAGAACAATGGAGAAATGTCACGCAGAGTGCCAAGTTTCATCAACATATAGTTAAGACTTTTTAAGACATTTTTAATGCCAGTTAGAATTAAATATTATACCAATCTTATTGAAAAAATGTGAAAATGAAAACTGTAGACCTATCAGAATATGGTCTGCATGACTAATTTCTGAAAGGAAGCACACCAAAAAAACAACAACACACAAACAAATTTCAGATCTCTAAAAATTAATTTAAGACTTAAATGGTTATATTTAGCTGTATTTTAGAACATTTAAAGGCCCTGAGTTCAGATAGTATAAAGACGTTTTAAGACTTTTTCAGGACCTGCAGGCACCCTGGGCATGTTGGTTTGTTTGCCCATGTGAACAGTGTCCTGATTGTGCTTTGTGTTATCACTTGTGGTGTCTCAGCTATAAGGGCCCTGTGCTGTGGACTAAATAAACAGCAACAACTACTACTGCTATTATTACTACTACTACTTTCCTCATGAATTTGAAGTTAACTGAAGCCAACACCACGTCTGGTGTTGTGTTTGTTATATACAAACGTATCCAATAGTATATGACCAAAACAATATCATACAATTGCCCTCATTAACAACTAAGACTATCTGATTTGTTGATCTTATTGGACAATGCATTTCATTTATCATGTGGTAGTCACATTATAGAGCCAGGATTCAGTTTATGGAAATAATGCTTACCCAGCATTTAATATTAGCTTGCGCAAACTGATAGGCAGAAAACTGCTTTTATTTACCCTGGCTTTTTTAAGCTTCTGCCACCCACACACGAATGCTAATAGCACAATAGCACTCTTGCGCAGCAGCGCTTGTCTAAAGGAAAAGGGAGACCCATCACCTCATCATTCCCATCAACTCCTACTCCCATCCCAGCTATGACCCCACAGAAACATTGTTTAGGCTCCGTTTAGATGTTCTCTAACAGGCCTGAATGGTACCAGGACGTAGCCCTTAGTGGGAGCCAACAGTGAGAGGCAACTGTGAGTGCACTGTGAGTGGGCACTCTCTAACATGTGAGTGCTCTCTGCTGGCGACGAGCGAGTACTGCAGCTCAGAGAAAGGGGCATTTTGCCAATGATTTCAACGCAGGCGCTCTGCTCCTGACTGGTGGCAGTGTAGGGGAGACATGCAAGGGATGTTTGCAGGATAGATCATTCACCTAGGAGGATAGCCTAACATTCGCCAAGTCATGAAACTCTCTCTCTCTCTCTCTCACACACACACACACACACACACACACACACACACACACACACACACACACACACACACACACACACACACACACACACACACACACACACACACACACACTTGCATTGAGGTGTGAATAAAGTGCAAAAGTTAAATTTGACAAACCAAATTCAAATGAAAAGAGAATCCTAGCAAACATGTGACAGTTAAACTTTCATTTTATCATAGAGCAGTCAAAGGTCTCCTGTGGTTTATTTCCATGTGGATAACTGAGGTGAAGATGAGGTAGCCAGTGCAGGACAGTGACCTCCTCTGGCTGGATCCTCTAAATGCTGCCTTCATCTGTAGGGTCAATCTCTTATTTGTTTTGTTGGGGCGTATTTTAAATCTCTATCTATATCCTGAATTGGAACACATCAACTGCTATCTTTTCATATATAAGAAAGATCATGTTAAAAAAGGGGGGTGGGTTTGGAGCGGATTGTTTTTGACAGGATATTTTCTTTTCAGACCAAAACAACCATGTAGCGGAATATATATCCAATATTCCTGTAGCGCTGATCATACAAGACTGTGGCTTTAGGTTTAACTCTAACTATCACATTGTGTTAACATATGCTTCCCTACACCGACTGCATGTTGGAGCAGTAATACTCGCTCTTCCACTACCTCTTTGTCTGTTACTGTCTCTCTGTCTCCCTCTATCTCTCACTCTCTCTTTCTGCGTCCCCTTCTCTCCCATCCTTTCTACCAGCTCATGTCCCCTTCACCCCTCCTCCCAGTGAGCAGTCAGAGATGCCACACACATCGCCTCCCCCAGCCTCTCCTTGAGAAAGGGAAAGAGAGCAAGGGAGATATATAGATACATAGAGAGAGGGAGGGAGAGAGAGAGAGAGAGAGAGAGAGAGGGCGCTTCTGATTATGACACTTTGAGTGATTGGAGGGCGAATGCCTAAGCACATCCTGTTGTCCAAGGCAGAGCTGTAAACCACTAATTGTTGAGTCAAGGTTTTTGTCAAGCAGGGACTAGGCACAACAATCACACCGGCTGATGACTGGAGGGTTCTGTTTGTGTGTGTGGCCATGCACATGTGTTCAAGCATTTTTTAAGGATCAAAAACAGGGGCAAAATAAGAGGCAGAAAAAAACAAAAATGAAACAAGAAAAGAGTGGCATCTGAAATGCCTACAGTAGAAAGGAGCACAATGATTCTTTGCACGGGAGGAAGCAGTGGCATGCACTCGCGTACAAAGGGGAACAAGTGGTCTTTACATGGAGTGCAGCTGCTTATTAAGACTCACTCCTTCGTGCATTATTCCTTTCATCCCCACTCAACCACAAAGTGATTTTGCTTTGCCACTCACAAAGACAGCAAAAGATTTCTAATGGACAAATCCTTAATAAATGTTGCAGATCAGTCCGCTTCCCTGTGAGTTATAATACAATAAACAGCACATTCTATAAAAGTATCTGACTGAACAACGCTGTGTGGGAGAGAGCAAGGAAGAGAGAGAGAGAGAGAGAGAGAGAGAGAGAGAAAAGTATATGAAAGACCCCAATTCTCTCCAAAGCCATAATAGTGAAATGAGCACATATAAATGTGTTAAGAGTATCTCTTTGCATCTTGTATAGACTGCATGTATTTAATCTGTAAAGCTTATTAAGGCCCTAGTCATTGCTATGCAAAGCAGCACCCAGTGCTTTTCTCTCGCTTTTCAGCCGAGTGCAGTGTTTGGCCAATAGGACTGGCCCCCCGCCTCTCATTCTGCATTCATAACATGCAACATTTGCACAATGTATCTCTCAAAGGCCCCTGAATAGAGGGCCTTAATACTCATGTAAACAACTGCAAACCAATTACTTAATGAATCGGGCCCACACATAATGAGGAGCCACACAAAGGGCTATAAATGCATTTTTTGCACCAAAGCCTCTGCTTTAAACTACAATCCCTCGGCTGTAGTCTAGGCTTAACTGGCAAATCATAATTATTGTCTAAGACAACAGAGAGGAAGCCATTTTGTATTTTGAGTCCAGCTCCATCCTCCTTTTGATGTCACTCATCAGCTCACTGACAAAATAAAGCAAATAATTAACAAGTAGGATGGAGAGGGGGAGAGGAAAATGCAGGAAGAGAGGATCAGTCAGAGAGGAAGAGGGGCGAAGAGATGGAGAAAGGGCAAGAGAGTGGGAGAGAGTGAGACAGAGAGAAAAAGGAGAGAAGCAGGGCAGGAGCATGCTGCAGTGTTATGCTTCCCCTCAAGTGCAGGGCTTCCAGACCACTTGTAGAAGCAATAAAGCGCAAGAAGTGACTGTGGTAAGTGGAATGCTTAAATGTAAGCGTCCAGGAGAAGCAGAAAAAAAGACCGGGGGAAAGCCAACGTAAGACCAAAGAGAGGGCTGATGGTGACCAGCGGCACTTGGCACAGCTTCCTCCTTTCCCCTAGTGAGATTAGAGTGTCAGGCATGCATAACTACCAATTAGTCTCATTTTACTTATGTACAGAACTGGTGTCTCATCGCTGCTTGCATCATCCTCTGTTTTCTTCAAGTTTTTTGTTCTCTGGGTTTTGTTTTATCACATAAACTGCGGGCTTCCCATGTGTGTTAATGACGGGAGACAGGCGCCATCTGAGAGGGTCTGGGCCCGAAATTGGCTCATGTTTATTAAAGAGGGTGGTCATCAGGGCTGGCAGTGGCAGACATCAGCAGCTATGAGGACCACAATAGAGCCAGCCCATTAGGCCCTTCCCTGGGCTAATAGGCAGACTGGGAGAGCCCCCTGGCCAGGCCAGGGAGATACAGACTTCAGGCCCTTGTGTCAGCGTGGTGCCCAGTAATCACATGAAATCAGAGAAGATTATTCCTCATAACGTTTACCCAGCCATTACCGGAGCCCAAATGGGCTTGTGGTGAAGAGGTGCTCTAAGGACCCGACGTGCAATTGTAGATTTGATGAAGTCGTGTTGATATTCAAATGTAAGCACGACGGTGTTAGCCTCCACCGAGCTATTTATCGTTAGATGTTCTTTCCGACCCACTTAGGGCTCTGATTTGAGCAGCCTAAATGCGTTTCAAGGATGAAAAATGAAAGGACATTTGTCCTTGTCAACACTTGAGTCCCCTTCTTCCAAAACAGTTGTCCCTAGTTCTCTTCTTGACATGATCAGTTTGCACTCTGACGACAAGCCTCAAGACAGTGAGATTAGAACTCCCATTCATCTTCCTCGTGGCTGTTTTGCTTTTGATTTGGAAAACCTGGTTGAACCCAGCAAATAGTGAGGGAGAGAGGCTTTGGGGGCCTTTTGTCTTTGTGAGCGAGTTAATGGGTGGCGCCCCCTTGATCTTATGGAAATGAACAGGGAATTATGAGAGCGGCCATGCAAATGTACATCAACCACTTTGGTGTCTGGTGGCCCATTTCCTGTGGCCCGTTGAATAATAACAATGTTCTTACCGAGGGTAAGGGTCTTGATGTGAGGAGTGCTTGGCCCTCCCTAGGTCCTCTTCATGGCCATCATTTATTCCTTGAAAGAGCAAACAGGGGTAGATGAAACCATTTGATTTGGACATCTAACCACGAGCTAATCTAAGATGCATATTACTACGGTAACTTATGGCGAATGGCTGAGAGCACTGCCCTTTGACTCTTGCTCACCAAGTCTGCATACATGGGAAATGTGGTCTTTGTATAGTGTGTTTTTATGGGATGTGAGAACATATGGCCAGTGTTGACCAATGGTTAGGCTCCAGTGGCTAGCTACTTGTCTGGCAGGGTGGCGGAGTGGTGGTGGGACCTCTGCTCTTACCTGACAGGCCATCCTCCTCCTCTCCAGAACTCTGCAGCCTCTCCTGCATGGCTGATTGTTTAAGCAGCTGATACGCTTTGGTCTCTGTTCAAGGACACACCACACACACCACACACACACCACACACACACCACACACACACACGCCAAGACAAATATTTGCTTAAAGCCCAGGTTTCCAACTTTCAGAGGTTTCTCTGTTTGATGAGACAACACGCTTCAGTGGCTGAGTCTTTTGGTCTCAGTGCTGAACGGAGTGGGTGAAAACACTGTGCCCGATCAGCTAAGCTGTTGATTCAAGCCTAGCGTATATATCGGCAGTTTCCATGAGACGGCAATCACCCTCTCACATTATCTCAGCATCCCCTACCAGGAAGCCAATGATTGATTTTCTGTTTTAAAAACACTCATAACGACTTTCCCGCACACTAGAGTAGGTATCATATTTGAGAAGTGCACACAGACTGCACTGGCAAAATCAACAGAGCAGATGTACATAATAAATGGCCAGTTGTCTCAAGATGATGATGCGGTTACAACAACACACCATAGCAAATCAATGCACAGAACAATTCTGTCTTCTTGTATGGCTCTAAGTGAGCACTAACATTTTCAACTAACATTACGAAGCCATTTGCTTTTTTTTTTTTTATTGTTAAGTCTAAAGAAACTCACACTAGGTGTACAGACACACGTCTTAGCCATTGCTATCACTTCCAAGGTCATGGTATTTGATTGTGAGACAAACATCTCTCACTACAGCAAAAGCTTTCTCTAGTAAAATCTTTAGTCATGGTTTTTATGGAACTTTACTGGTTATGGTTCGTTTCTCCCTCTTTTGATTAGGTGTAGCGATTGGAAACTGGACTCATTTTGCAGGGCTGTGCACCTTGGGGATGTGCAAAAAAAAACACATGAAAAGCCCAGTAGGAAATCTGATAGCCAAGTGTAATATAGCATTGCTTTACATTTCAGAGGTTTAGCAGAGGGATGGGCACACCGGGCGCTTCCAGGATGCCTTCACATCTAGTCTTTTTCAAGTCCAGCCTTGCCAGAGAATTGTTTAGAAGATAATGAGAACCGATGACAGATCTCTTATGCTTCGCACCCTGGCGTCCTGACAATTAAAGCAGCTGCATTATGCCCGGGCCTGCGAATTATCAGTTTTGCCAGAATGCCTCGGACCAGGCTGAAAACATGGCCAGTGTTTTCTTGGAGATAATTAGAGAGAACTAGCACAGCTCTTCAGGTGGGACTTTGACCCTGGATTCACCTTGATCATGCTGCCTCAGCCATTGCGTAAAAGAGACCATTATTCACTGCAGTGGGAAGAAAACAAACCACAACACAAGGACAGTGTGAATGCTGGGGCACCAGCGCTGCCTTTTTACCTCTAATAGGAATACTTTCCACAGGGCTTTCGTCCTGGCTGTCCTCTTCAGTACTTTGTAGTTCTGTAAGAAAGGGAAGCCCATAGTGAGAAGCAGAGGCAGGGAGGAAGGGAGGATAAGGATAGAAATGGGACTGGGGGTGCTTTCTTTAGCTCTGAATAGAGGGCCCTATGAAGACTGGGGCTGTGAGGGATTCACAAAAAAGGTCTATGGTGAAATTGATTTCTTTCATGAAAGGGAAGTTTTATTTCTCTGCAGAGATGGTTCTCCAAAAATGGCAGTAGTCTATATTTGTTCCTAGTTTTGGTCTTTCTCCACATCATGGTGCTATGACATACTTTTCCTAGTTTGGATTGTTGTGGAAGCTTGTAGCAATCTAATGGTAACAGTAACAAAAATACAACATAATGAGGCAATAGATCACAATGTTTCACCTCTGTCACTACATGCAGCCCTGTAGGGTTTTCATTGTACAAAGTGTAATACGAATGTGACATGCCGATTGTACTATGAGTTACTTTGCACAATATGCCTGCTAAGTGTGATGATGCAATACCAATCTTCAGTGACCTTGCATCCATTGGTCCTGTGCTGGCCTGGCAGGCTGCACGTCCCCTCCATCAGCCAGGAGAGGGGGAAGGCCACACGAAGAAGACGAGTCACTCTCCTCCTCTGCTGAGGGACACTCCTCACTGGACCGGGACAGAAGTGTCCTCAGCAGCACTTTGGCCTGCGAGCAGCACAAATTAAAACCACTCTAATTGCTCCCATATTGTGAAGGAAGCGTCAAATTGAACCCTCACCGATTAGGCAAGTCATTTACTTTGGCCATGGCTGCTCACACAGAGGTGCAGCTGTAAAGAAAATAACTTCCAAATTCTCTCTCTTGTTTAACTAAAAAAAGATTATTTCTCTTGCACAGTTTTGCTTCTGCTCTCCCTCTCTCCCTCTCAATCACACCTTTTTTTTTTTTCCCTCTCCCACTCCTCTCATCCATGAGATTAGAGAAGCGCCTAAAGAATGCAATCACCCTGCGTTAATGTGCAACACGTTCCAGATATCTCCTCTCTTGGCTGAGAGGATTGAGACAAACTGCTCTCTTCCTCCCTCTCCAGCTCATTTTTATCTCCGGGGAGATGAGGATACACAATTAAGAGGAGCTGTTCCGTGAGATGAGGAGCAGGGAGATGCCACACACCGATTTCCTTTCTCTCCTTTCTCCCTCCCCCGTATCAAACCCTGCCATCATCATCTCTTTTGTCATCAAAGACTGCCTCTCAGCCTCAGATGGCCATTTGCAACTTTTAATGAGCACTAATATGAAGGAGATGATCAGGAGGATTTTGACTACGGCAAACTTTAAGTACATTGTCAGTTGTTATCAAAAGGTCACAGCGGAGATTGACAATGTACACGCTTTTATTTTTTGAGAGGGAAAGAGAAGCAAACACATGCCAATCTGAGCTTGCCACTTGGTATTTGATGCCATTGCACAATGAAAAAAAAAACTGTCTTGATCCTTGTCCCCAATATCTATCTTTGTTCTTTTTTAGATTTAGTCAAATGTATCATGTGTTGAGGGCTCTTGCAGACCCACTGCATTTTAAATATCAATGAATGCAACTGTTAGCACTTGAATATTCAAAGGGCCTCTTTGAGTGTGTGCATGCGAGCTGCATGCTCCCATTTGCCAGAGTGCCCAGGCTGTGTGGCAAGACGTAAATGAAAATGTCTGTTTGCTCCTGAGTGTGGAGAGTCAGCTGTTGTATGAAGGGAGAGGGAGAGGGAGAGTGAGAAAGAGAGAGAGAGAGAAAGAGGGAGAAAGAGATATTTCACTCAGGCTTTTCCTGATGCACTTGGACACGATGATGGAGATGGCAGCACCTCTCTTCCTTTTGTCAGTTCATATTTTCAAGAGGCTCTACAGTCTCCCTCTTTGGCTCTCTCGCTTGCGTCAGGGACAACTCAGCGACATCTCAACACCACAAGCACCCAACAAGAAGATTGCGCAGAAATAAATAAATCAAAAATCTTCAGGTATCTATCATAATTCTACTAGATAGAATGGCATATTTTCTGAATCCATTTGTAATATGGATTTTGTCAACTATGTCAATACATAGTTGACAAAGTGGGATGCCAGACAAATGGGGATAGGTTGGATAGGGAATGAAGATGAGTTACAGTGGGGCTCCTTGCTCTTAGCATTATCTTCGGGCCCTAAGTGGTGCTAAGTGTGAATATTCACTGTAATTTCCTTCCTGGTTTAATTGAGCATGATCTGCACAAGGTCAATGAGTGGGAAATCTCAAAGACTGCTGTGCGTTGTGGAGAAGGTCTAAATGGCCGCCTCATTCATGTGGGCCAAGGTGATGGCTATACTTTCCGCTAATAGCAAATTAAAGACCAGTGTTTTTTGGAAGAATAAGCCACGCGGGATGAAAGAAGCCGGCGCTGAGGCTGTTATTTGCGATTAGTGTGTGGGTCAGGGTTTCCCTTTGGTCTAGGTCAACGTGTGGAGCAATCTGATGAGTAGGCAGCCTGGGCTGGGATTCAAACACCAGACAGAAACAGGGCACTCAGTACCACCTACAACCCTTTAAAAAAAACACTGTAATTTTTGGACTATATTGTTAAAAAGGAGCCATTTCTGTCTCCTATGGTCATCGCTCTGTGGCTTACGAGTGTGTCTATTCATGTTTGCATGCTTGTGGGAGTGCGTGTTCACGCATGCATGTGCAAGCTTCTATTTGTGTGTGTGTGTGTATAGGCTGTGCTTGTGCTGCCGACGCTACCTGGTGGCTGTAGGCGGCATGGCGCTCCAGCAGCAGCGGCGTGAACAGCTGGACCAGGCGCTCGGTGCTGAGGACGCGCCGCTCCTTGAGCAGAAGGGCGTGCTTGAACCAGCGATCCCACAGCCGAGCAGCGTCAGGGGGGAGGCTGGAGCTGCGGCGAGGGAGAGTGTGGGGGTGTGGGGTGGGTGGAGGGAGACACATGGAGCACCATGAGGAGGGGAGGGAGCGAGAGACAGAGAGAGGAGAGGCTTGCTCACTGGATACACAGAACTCTGAAAACAAAAAAGGTGTAATTGTACTCCTTACGATAGCTGAGAAGTTTTTAATCTTCCATCGTCAGAAAAAAGTAGAATACATTTGTCTCATTCTGTATGATTTTTATCATGTAGCATCCTCAAAAGGCTCTTTACTGTAGGATTTTAACATGCTGTAATAGTCATAGATAATAGTTAACATTGGATGGACACAGACAGCCAATGGACTGCTGGTTGAAAACTGGATGAAAGGTCAAACAGCCAATAGACATCGCCCCAGGAAAGAAGGGGCTTAAATGACACCGCTAGACGCGTTTCTTTGGATTGGGTATATCTGTTAGCAGGAAAGGTCTCAGGGAAATCAATAAAGTAGTGAAGCAGAGCAAGGATTTGGTTCAGAGTATAACTACTCATTATCAAAAGGACTGGAAGGCACAGATAGGGCATTTTAATTTGCTCATGACATTCACCCTTGCAATGTTACCGCCAAAGGTGACACCGGTGATGACCTTTACATTTGTGGACAAGGAAGACTCTGTATCAAATGGCAGCGCACACAATCTCAGCTAGTATTGTAAGTGTGTGCCCCCCCCCCACCTCCATTCAGGTCAAACTATCAAAAAAAATGCACGGGCAGGAATCCACTCTTTGCCTGAAAAGTGGAATTCACCTTTAATTCTCTTCACTTTCGGTATGAAAAGAAGAGAAAGGTCTATTGAACTTTGTCACCGAGAGCACTGAGATTTCAGCTCTGAATTACTCCATTATGGTGCATGTTTATTATAGGAGCAGCAGGAGTTGAAAATGTCTCAGTCCGCACACACACACGCACACACACATGCGCGCACACACACACACACACACAGTCGGCAACTCGATACTAAAGAGCACTAAAGCTGTGACATAAGATCAACTCCTGCATCTCAGAACACCCTTTTTTTTTTTCCTCAAAATATCCATTATATTATGCATGGAAAATCACTATGATAAGAAAAAAACACTACATATACCATTGAAATTCTTTTTACAATCGCAGGTTTTTAATCAAGCTTAAAAATAAACATCAAAGGAAAAAAAAACAATTGAGGGAACAAAGTGACATCAAAAGCTGCCTCTTTGGTGGTGGTTTCACTGAAAAACCAGGAGCCTTACCTTATTTCCTGAGGCTTGGTGCTGGACTGGTGAGAACTAACTAGGTCCTGTGGTAACAAGCAGCCCTTTACCGTGCTCCATGACAACCTCTGAAGCCCGTGAAGGACGACTGCTCCACATGCATCAAGGTCCTCGTCATTCAATCCTGCTCCGCTGTTACAAAGGCTGCCCAATATATAGAGAGCAGTTAGCTATTGCCATGGAGCCCTGGGCTCAGCCCGCAGGTCAGGAGCACATCGTCACCTTCTTAAACTAATGTCATATTTTGAGGAAAATGTTTTTTTTGCCTAAATCATCTCTTCGTGATGCTGGCCACCTCTGGTAAAATTGCCTACATCCTTATTGAAAAGATCATGCTGTTCCTACCCTGGTAGTATAATGGCCTATGTCAAGAGTGTGACTTAGGCAATTAAAAAAAAAAAAAAAATGGCTTAAGTCACATTGTCTTGTGACTTAGGCAATTTTACAAGCTTTACAAGATGGCGGCTGCTTCCAGAAGAAAGACAAACAATATATTTGGTTCAGTTCTTTCTGTTTTTGGAAAAACTTTAAAATATGACTTAGGCCATTAGTTTAAGAAGGTGACGACATGGAGTACAGCCAGCAGCGGCTAACAGTTGACACAAACACACACACGCACACACACACGCACACACACGCACACACACAAGTAAAAATACCAGGTGCCATGGCCATTAACAACTTTCATGTTTGCCCACATGGAGATAGGTATATAATTGGGCTTAGAAAGAGTTAGAAAGTTTCCCTTTGCCAGACATTTATCCATAAATACTTTGGAACGAGAGCTGCAATAATGGTAAATGAATCACGCTATGAAATATAAAAGGCTTCTGAAGAATAAACCCAGTCTAATGAAATATGGCCACTCCATCCTCCATCTCCACGACTCCCAATTGCTGAGACCAATAATTAACAGCAAAGGGTGGTTACTATAACAATCCAGTGTGTTTGAAAACCCCTCAGAAATGAAGACGTGTGTGTGTGTGTGTGCGCGCGCATATTGTCGTGTGTGCCGAGTGATGACACTTCATCTAAAGTGAGAGCCCTTGGCAGAAGAATAATACGTTTTCCTCCGGATCTGCAGAAACCCCTCGATGATCATTAAAAGAAATACTGCATCCAGACTGGGAGAGAGAAGATAAAAAGTTTAAAGAAAGATCCCTGTACCTGATAATTTCATTGAGTTTTCTCCCATCAATCGAAGAGTCCCAGTAGACATATGTCCGTTCACCATGGAATCGTCCTTCGATGCTCTCCAGCAGATGAAAGAGTCCTTCCAGGGAGAGTCTGAAAGAACATTACCCATTAAACTGCTGAAAGGAAATAAAGAAGGATGAGGTAATTTGATCGATAGTCCAACTATTTATAAAAAGAGGATGCCTTTTGATCAGAAATTCTGTGATATGTTTTTTTTTCCACCAGGTGATTTCCAGGTGAAGGACTGCTGGAGGAATCTGGAAATTAAAGTGCCACTGCCACAGTTTGGACCTTCAACAATTCAAATAATTTCTACTGATGGTGAAGGAATGACAGGTTGCACAGGCAAGCTCTACAGCTTGTTGTTCATTATAAAAGCTAGTAGAATTAGATGCCTACTGCAAAAGTAGAATGGGAAAAGAAATTCTTTAGATTCAGTTAAACGGCAGAATAAAGTTAATATATTATGTCAAATGTAGTCACATGTAGAGTAAAAGAGTAAAAGTAAATCCATAGACATGAAAATATTAACAACTCTGAAATAAAACCCCACATTCAATTAAAAGTAAGAAAAGTAAAAAGGTTCCAAGAAAAAAAAAAACTGACTCAAGATGATTTCTTTTGGTGAGAGATTTACACTTTAATCTGACCATGTGTGAGCCTGCAAGATGAGAAATGGATGCCTAATGCATGTGGATATTGGGAATCCATCTCTTTCTTGAGCATTAAGCTCTGGGTGGCCCTCATTGAATTCACCCAGAAACCCCAAGCAGAGAGATCCTGAGCCCCCCTACATAAAAGGGCCCAAAAAGAATTTATGACAATCTGTAATGGGCTCCCGGGTTAGGGGTCAGCAAACAATTGCTCCTTCTCTTTTGCAGGTTGTTTCCTGGTAACATCATGATTAAGCTGGCAGCTTGAATTATATCCATGACATTCTGTGTGCAATCCATCTGCACTAAGTCCTCTCCAATGTGGCTGAAGTAGCACAGGCAAAAGCTCTGTCTTTTTTACCTCCCTCAATCGCCAGCGTGGGCCTTGAAAAATTCATCATCTTTCCCTTTCCACTTTATTTGTCAATGCTCTTCAAAAAGAGACCTTTAGAGAGGGAGAAAGAGAAGTTGTTGTGTGTTGCCGCAGACCTCTCTCCCTCGCTCACTATATTGTTGCCAGGTTTCATGGTGAGGTCTCCAACCTCACTTTAGCTGCTGCTGTTTGTCATCATCAGGGCTGTATTGTTAGCTCGGAGAAAGAGGTCAGCCTCTCGGCAGTGATATTGCTCTACAGTGTACAGCACCGTCTCGGGGGTGATTTACCATGTGGAATGGCCGTTGAGTGATTGGTGTCAGGGGGGTCTCACCACACTGACACAGACAGAAAATAAAACACGCCAAGTTATGGGAAAATATACCACATGTATTAATAGCACAGGGAGGGCAGGGGCTGCAAGAGTAAATTTAAGATCTGTCTTAGCACATGGCTAGCACACAAACTACTAAGTGCTGTATGTCAGTGAGTAGGTTAATTGAGACTAGAAATAGAGCATCAAGCCACACAGAAACACTGTCGTGCACAAACAAGCATTCTTCACTCTCAAGGAGAAAAAATTATTCTCCACATTGTTTCTGATACAGACAAAGCAAAGTACATTTTGAAATAAAGCATCTGACTAATTGACAATGCCATGAATGGTTCTTCATGTTTGTGGCTACAGTAAAATAGTTTGTATTATTTTCCATGACAATATGCCACTGTAGGGCACTGCATCAATGAAATGAAAGATAGGATAGTAAACACGCATATATAGGCAACAAAAGGACAGAGACAACATAGAAAATAACCACTGGGAATGTCCCTGAGAATGGAGGGTGGAGAACCTATAAAATGAAGTTTTCGTTTTACTTTTCAAGAGCATAAGTGCTCTTGCACGTTTAGAATAAATATTGCAGGGAAAATGCACAGGTTGTGGGCACAAATATTCAGGTGGGCTTTTCTGTGGCTGTAACCCCATCCAAAATTATCCTTCAACTCAGAGGCCATCAGCACGCTAAGGATTTGTGGCTGTGAGTGCTGTCCACATGCCCACCCTCCAGAACACTCTATGGCGCTACGAATTTCCTCCTCCACTGCAGACTTCCTGAGGTCTCTCAAGCAGAAAATTGCTCTGTTACAGCATTATCTTGGATTATGGCAATATTGTCCGTCACGGGTCCTGAGCTCTCCCTATAAGGTGCATCACTCCCACCACCGCAGCTGCTGCCGAGCTGCACAGAGCATGGTGGCGTGGAGTTTAACTCCCACAATCCTCTGTCAGCCACAGATGTGATGGTGGCGAGGTGTTTGGTGTCTTTACCCACTCCTATCATTAACAGACCCCTTTAGTTTAGCATGGCCACTGGAACATTCTCCGCTGTTAGCTTGCTTACTTGCTTAGCTACTTTTAGCATATGTTGGTTTAATATACTCAAAAACGGACTGAATTGTGCACATTGTCTTGAGAGCATGCACCATAGATACATACCTTTCCAAGGTTTCTGCTGGAGGTATGAAATCATGATTTAATGGTCTGTTCTTGGTCTCCTCAGAGTGGAAGGACGATTCCTGACTGTGCTGACTGTGGTTACCACTCCCTCCAGGTGTGATGCTCTTCTCCGGTGCCACTCCGGCAGTGGGGATGGCATCTAGGTGAGCCACACTCTCAGGTAGATCCTCCTCCAGCTCAGAATCGGTCAGAGAAATGGAGAGCTCACTACCGCTGCTCATTGACAACTTCACACTAGAGCTCGGTGTGCTGATGCTCTTGCTTTTACCTGAATGCGAAGACAGCGCAAGGTAACTGATAAGTCATTTTAAGTGTTAAAAGGGAGTAATAAACTACATTCAACTGATGATAAATAGAAAACAGAGAATATCTTTGTCCCACTAAAAAGAAAATAGCATGATGCAATAACTTTGAGGAATAATACTGCAAACCTGGGGCATCTTGAGATTCTTTTCCAAAATGGGTTTCAGGCATTGAACGGCTCAGACCTCTCTCTGCTCCCTCTATTATGGGCAGCTGATGGACAACCTCTCGGGAGTCAGTGTATTGTGCAGGGGAACTCTCGGCCCACACGGGGCTAATGCTGCTGGGAGATGAAAGATTCTTCTCGGGGCTCGTCAAGGTCACTGGAGGTGAGAGCGCTTGTTCATCATCACCTCCAAAAAGCACACCGCCAGCTGAGCCTGTTAAGGCACGAACAGATGGGAGCACTGCCACCGTCCTTTCATGTTTGTCACTCAAATTACAGCCGTCGGGGGAATCGTTTGAGCCTGAAATGTCATCTGATAAATGCGCTCGGTTGTTGGCAGCAGCCTCTCCGCAAACTCTGAAGTCCTTCAAAAGGCCACTTGGTAGACGTTCAGGGGAGTGCATGCAGCGATTGGGTGAACGCTGCAATGCTTGGTGTGAGTGTACACTTGTGGTGGCAGCTTCAGCGGCAGACCCTCTGAAGGTCTGGCGCCCCATGAATATTACTGCTGCTGGTTGTTTAAAATCCACAGCCGGGTGAGAGGGGGAGTCAACCTGGTACTGTCTATGTAAAGCATCAACCTGTAAATACAAAATAAGAGTCCACTGTTATAACTCCAATATCACTGTCAAAACCAGAAATCCTTTATACTACAGCACAGATAATCATGACAAATAAGCCAAATAAACGATGGCAAGACTGTTGGATATGGCCTTGGACACCCCCTGCTCACAAAAGGGAAAAAAAAGAGATGATTTTTCCAAGCAGCTCATGAATTTACATTTGTAGAAATTTGTCATGAAACGTTAAACTAAAGTAAATGAAGTTAAATGGATTTATCTCTTAAGAAATTCAACTCAAGTGTGTAAAACTATCCGCTTTTCAATTTTGAATAAGCATAGCTTATTTGGGCCAAGGTCAGAATTCTCTTCACACCATCTTTCAGAAGAATGTTTCAGGATCAATGTTTTAACTTTTAATCTTATTAGAAATCCTTTACGCAAGGTTTGATTCATGTCTGCAATGTCACCGAGGGGGGGGGGGAGAACAGCAAAAAAGCCTCCCTCCAAACATAATAACAAAAAGCATGGCTTCTGTTTCTTTTCTGATAAGCGTCTTAAATACCAAACAGTTAGCTGCTTAATAACATTCACTGTAAACCATGCAGCCTGCCCAGCAGATCCACAAAGTAGGTAAAAAAGAGGAAAAGTTAATTTCTTGGCTGAGTGATTCCATCGGTAGCTGCAGGGCAAAGTAGAAAGTGTTTCACTAAAGTAGCAATTGATTCTTCTATCAATCTGCGGCACGCGTGTGCTCTTCCAAGGAATGTATTAAATATGAAAATCATATCCCGTTATCATCTGTCTCCAGCTTTCAGCCCGGTAAGCTTCCCTTAATGAATGCTGCAGCCTGAGGGACATGCACACTGCCAGCCAATGGCTTGTATGCATAATGGAGTGACGGTACCATTTTCCTCATTACAATATCGACAGGCTGAGGGGGGTTTTGCACACAGTTACAAGTGACTGCTCTAGACAGCATGCTCCAAGTTATTATGAGATGTCTTAGACATTTCATCTAAAAGAGCTTTAACTGCTTTAAGTGAAGGGAGAAAGCAGCTATGGTTTGAACTACATTGCTTGTACAGATGCACCAGCTAGGATTAGACACCTGCGCTATTACAGATACAGTTTAAATGTAGACTCCTCTACAGATTTACCCTGCATAATGTCTACTTTTCTTTGTTGTTCTAAACCTGAAAACACAGCTTGACAGAATTGCGATTTGCATTATCCTTGTAAACATTACAAAAAAGAAAAAGAAAAAAAAGGCTTTCTTTAGGTTACACACCAAAATGTGTAAAATGCCAAGAATTGAAAATTGTACAATGCACAGTAGAAAATCTATGTTGGTTGTTTGATCTGAATGATTTGAGGTAAAAAAACAAAACAAAAAAACAATCAGTCTGATGCCACACGCTGATAAACAGTGTAAGTATGAATGGAAAAAACACACAAAAAAAAAACATCACATATATACACTATTGTTTATATAAACAATTAACAATTATGACTGTTACCTTTTCTGCTTCAAGCTCTTGCTCTCTCTTTTCCCGTGTTGCCAACAATCTAGAAAATTTATTATAGCACTCAGTCTGTTAAAAAACAAAAACACAAGAATAAAAATTCTCATTTTTAGATACCAAAATTCACGCTCCATTTCTTACACACTATGGATTCAATGTTCATGTTCAATTTCATGTTCACCTACTGTACACAGTTCCTTAAGAATTTAAACAATGTGCTGGATAGAAGATAATAATGAAGATATTTCAGACTAACTGACATGTCCCAGGTAAATTTGACACAAGACATATGCAAACACTAGGGGATTTTGTATATATGATAATGCTGTGTGTTGAACATGATCTGCAAACACACAGGCACGTGGGGTTTTGAAAAAGGAGCTGGCGAAATTTAAAGTGGCCCAACGTCAAATGTCAGTCAGTGACAACGGGTTTTCCCAAGTGAGTATCCTCCATGTGGTTGCCAACACTCTAAATCAATTATCTGACAAGCCAGACTGACCGCCTTAATCCCAACTCCAATTAAACAGTCTAATGGTACAGTTAAGGGCACTGGGATTAACTCCAACATCCCAGGCCTTTCTTCAAAACAATACCAGTTTACACAAAAAAAAGACACCTTTCAAAAAGGACCACCTTAAAATTGCTCAATTGCCTACTCTTGTTATCTATTTGCGCTGGTTCTCCACCAAGCTGTATCGACAATGATTACAAATAATCACAAAGATTACGCTAAAGTGAAGACATCGGTGTGTGTCTGTGTGTGTGTCAGGTGTGAGACGTTTTACTCTCGGTCCATTTGGGAAGCGATGTTATTCAGTGTACCCAAAAATGTCAACATTAAAAGAACAGAATTCTGGCGATATCCCAGACAAAAGAAAACTGGACGACCAAAATAACAACATACATGTAGGACTCATAAAGCATCGAGGGGAAATAAACCAATTGCTTGAGGGGAGAGAGAGCGTAAACCCCTGGAGCACTTCAGAGTCTCTATATTGGGCAATTAACTCAGCGAGTCATAATTAACCAATTTTGTTAATTTGATATTAAGCTGTCAAGCACTGTCGTTGAGTTTTAAGTGATAATCTGACTGGTTCATTGTTTTCTCCCTTGCTCATTTGCTTGTAGTGATAAATTGCACTGTTTGAGTGTTTACTATTGTCACATCAAGCAATTGCTGTGTATGAAAATTAGAACATGATAGTAAGACAAATGAGTATAAAAGATGCTTCATTTATATGGTATTTATTCACATCCAGTTTAAAAAATACCACTACAATGTCTGTTTACTATTATGTATTTACTAAACACACAAAACAGTTTTCTACTGAATAAATAAACATAAATAGATAAAGTAATTCTGAAAAAGCTGAAATAGTTCAACCTGTGTGGAGTAAAAACACTATTTATGCTGTTTCAAAAATAAAATCATAATGTGTGAAGCTAATCCACTGAACAAATAAAACTGTGTGTGTGTGTGTGTGTGTGTGTGGCATACTTTTTTTTGGTGCAGGGGGCCACGGTCAGGACCATGTTCCTTCATGCTGATTTCTATGCACTCCACATCTCTCTGAAGCTCAAGATTTCTCATTTTTGCTCGTGTTTCCCTCTCACAGATTTCCTTGAGATAACTGCGCAGTTTGGCACACTTTATCTGGCAGCTGAAGGCAGTGGAGAACTATTATTTAAAAGAAACATTATCTAAAAGCATTGTCAAAAATAAGAGCTAGACTTTTCAAAAGAAAAAGGTTGTGTTGTATATTTTTAGTCAAATCATGTTATCAAGTCTCATATGAACCTCAGCTTTACTGTTCAGATCTACCATTTTAAGTTGATTTCCAATGAAAACAGGATGTTCTGCTTGCATACAACGAAGCAGTGAGCTAATAACACACGTCCGTACTACAGTCATGTTGTTATAGAGTAAAATATTTCAGATTCACACGTAGGCTAAGGCCTTTTCATTATCTTTTAAATAACACAGTCAGGTGACTATGCATCTGTACATAGATGACTTGTACAGTTGCTGAAGCTTTTCAGTCAATGATACTGACTTGTGTTATCGCTAAGGGGACTCAACTCATAAAATAGAGGACTGCTGCTGTCCTCAGCAACTGAAAGTTAGCAATATGAAAAAATGTGCAAGATAGTGGAAGTGTGATATAATGGATAATAACCACAAAGACAAACATTTTTTGGGGGGGTAATATAGTAACTTAGATGACTCACATTCTTTTATCAGACATGGAGTAAGCAAACAGCTCCCTCTCCAACTCCAGCCTCCGTTTCTCCCTGAGGACAGTCAGAGGGGTTGTCACCAACACAGACCATCGCCGTGGTTTGCTAGGTAGCTGACTAAGTCAACGTTATTAAAGAGGTTTACAGCTTATTTCCTACCAATTAACCAAATGTAACTAGTCTGCTAATGATTAACCCGCTCGGCGTAGTATTAGCTACAAGCTGAACAAAAACACGAGCATACGCTGTAAGTTAGCTAACATACAAAGGTTTCAAGGTTAGCTTCTGTTATCTTAAATGCAAGAATAGTCGCTTGATAACTAGCATAGCAATGCTGCAAAGCAAAGTGCTGTCGTTACCTAAGGGTAGCGCTAAGGTGTAGCACTAACGTTACAGCATGAAAAGCTAAACGGTAGCCGTGTTTGCGCTAGCTTAGCTCACTGGCTAACGTTAGCCTGCTTTCTTCTTGCGACAGGCAGCAGGAGGAGGCTACGAGACCGGAGAGACCACTTGAGTCCCTGGTCGCTAAGAGGCCTTGTTCTCGTGGAAAAAGGACTGAAACCTCACCTTTCGTGCATGCTTTGTTGAATAGATCCTATCTTTTCATAATATTGGTCCTCGCTGAGAGCCATGCTCGCTATTTACACTTGCTTGGTGCTGCTGACAAGAAGAGGAGGCGGGTGAAATGTGTTTACGTTGGTTACCATGAGCACCGCTTCCCAGAAAGCCCTGCTGATAAACACACTGACCACGTGGCGGGAGCTCTTCCCCACACGGCTCTTTTAAAAACAGCTTTTCTACACGGGGTAATTATGCTCTTTACAACAACCATACACGTTTCTTATCAAATAAAACATAGAGACGGTAAGGGTAAGACAAATGGTACTTGTGCAAAGCAATGATTACAGTCAGGCAGCCTATCTAGGGCCTAAATACTCAGATGACATCTCTAAATAATCAGCAATTAAGCTCTACATTTATTTATTTTACAGAATATAAATGCAATCAAATGTAAATCAACTGAGGAAAAGGAAATGTCTATGACATTTCTAGGATGAAAAAGGAGACTGAACAAACTTTTAGTTTCTAATTCAACAAATCCTATCATTTTCTGACAAAAATGTCTTGTCTATAATGTATGTCTATAACCTGACTGTTGTTTGGGCTAAATGCCAACCATCAGAAGGCTTGCTTTGTCTTTCGCTGATAAGCTTCTCCCTCTCTATCAGATACATTTTCATGTCTCGTTTACTCTGATAGCTACTATATCATCCCCTGATCTTGTTATGCATTTTCAAAGTTCACCACTGACAGCTCTCATAATGTCATTTTTTGACTGCCAGCATGTCATTTTGTCAAAGCTACAACACTACATGTCCTTTCTGGGTTTCTGTAATTGACAGCCCCTTCAAATGCAGACCCTAATCAAGCAATTTCCCCAATTCTAGTCCCATCAAATTGCTCTTTAGCTGTTGAACTAGGGAGTTTTGTTGTCCCTTTCTCATGCTAATCTCCCCTATTCAGCATCTCTCTGTGGGGCTATTTGTTGTGAAATAAATCCCCTTGTTTGCCTCCTGCATGTATAATTGATATTGTTGCAGGGCTTTTTGTTTGTGCTGTGGAGAGCTGAAAGGCGGTACTTTGGAGGTGATGAAGAAAATGGGACTTCAACATTGATGCTGAGGCTGAGCTCAACTGAGGTTGGTGCCAGTCAACCTTGTTGGATTTCATAGTGTTCTCGTGATTATATTCACTAGATGATGGCTGGCATTATGGACAACATTGTGAACCGTTGTGCAATAGGGGTGGGCGTATGAGCCCTGCTTATGTGACTAACCTGTCTCAAGACCTGAAGGCTTCCTTTCGGACAGGACACCAGCAAGATGCACTGGCGCCGTGCTGAGGAAGGGGATTGGGATTGAGGTAGACATTGTAGGACTTCACTTGAGGTATCGGGCCAAGTCTGAACTTGTGACTTAATAAATGTTGGTGAGTATGAGTACAATCACTCTGCATAGACAAATCAAAAACAAAATGGTCCGCAAATTCTTCCTACCTCCCGCATACTATGCTGTCAAACCTCATCTATTTCTTAAACCTCTGCTGAGTCAACGATAAAGAGATTACTCTTTTTTCCCCACTACAATATTTCAACCCTCGCCTCAATATTTCTTCCTTAATCGGAATAACTTATATAGCCTAAATCATGAAAAATACAAAGGTTTTCGCTTGTTGTAGTAATAAAGTAGCTATACTCTTTGTAGGTTATGATTTATCAATAAATGCATATATACATTTTTCATTCCATTTATTCGCTCTGCTTATTCATAAGCAGGTTTTTTTTTTGTATTTTGTATATTGTGCCTGTACCTTTGTACATTCTTGTGATACTGTTATGCTGCTGCAACCCCAGAATTTCCCCCCCGGGGATCAATAAAGTATCTATCTATCTATCTATCTATCTATCTATCTATATCATAATACATGGGTGGGAATACATAAATTATGTTTCCCCCTATTTCTAGTTTTATACAGTGTTATTGCGCTGTTCTTTTTCCTCCCTGCTGTCCCATTGAAGGCATACAATGTATATGGTCATTGATATGCCCTAACAGAGGTCACAATTTGCATGAGAATTAACAGCTAGTAAATTAAATTGATATTCAGCGCACATCTCTGTTGAATCCCTCAGACCTTTGTTCCCCTGCCTGGCAGAGCCCATGTTCAGCCGCTAGCCAGTCAGAAACATCTGTGCAGTTAATAATTTGATAAACAGCTTATACAAATGCCAAATTATCTTCTCCGAACCCCCCCTTTCCCCCTTGTGGGAGACTTGGAACAGTTGGCTCGCCTCTCTCTCTGTGATGCACATGTTGGGTTTATCTGTCTTTTGTGTCTATTCTTCCATACCTCTGGTTTTCATGGCTCTCCCTTCACTCCTTTCACTATCACTTAGATATTGAAGCAGTGTTTGGGGTTAATTCAAATTCTCAGTTCTCACCTACGACGGAGAGTAAAAGAAAAATGGCGTAGGGGTTGCCTATTGTGGCAAATTTTGAAAGGAACTTCGACTGTATGATTGAGTATTTATTGTCCATTCATGCGTTGAACAAAGAAGTTTACAAAGTTTACAAATTTACAAAGAAGTTGTGAACAAGAAATCTGACATTTATCAACACATTTTAACATTTAAAATGTCACTGTAGCTCCACTGAGTTAAAGACTATTGTTTGCCCAGAACTCAGGTGAGTCCCTCTGAAATTGCAAATTAAGGTATGACATATTTTATCAGAGTGCATTCTACATCAGAGTGTAAAAGCTTTCAAGTTTAATCTGTTAATTCAATGGTCACTTGTTTCTATAATTGGCTGATACCATCAGCACAAGAGATTTGACCGGGCATTTGTAATCGTTTCATCAACTAGGCACTTTGATTTTCACAAACTTATATTAAAAAGATTAAATGTGTGCACACGATGATATTAGTAGTATCTGTGAAAAACAAGGACTGATGAAATTTACAACGGATATAAAACATCAGATTCTGTGCACACGTGCCTGCATGCTTGCGTACGGCTTATTTGTGTGTTTACTATGTTCACATTTTGTGAGTACATTTTTGTCTATGAGAAGACAGCAATTAGTTAAATGCTGTCAAGTGGATAAAAAGGTGCAACAAATCCCCTTTATAATTTCATGGAAAACTGAAAAAATAAAATGGGTTGGAAAAAACAAGTTTCCAATGCTTGCCCTTTTGGGCTGAAAATTAAGAGGAAATTGAGTACAGAAAAAAAACAAATGTCAAGAAGCTGTGTCAGTGTCCTAGTGACTATAAATATCATATATAAAAATATAGGCAGTAGTCCTTATGGGGTGTGACCTTAAGCTAATCTGAAAACAGCCTTACGTAGGTACCGCATCTCATCTCTTATGGAGGATATCTCATGCTCTGAAGCTGGTCTGATCTTCCAAAATGGTATTGTGAATACAAATACTATGAAAACATGGTGTGTTACAGGAACGAAGGTAAGCTGTCCCTAAAATCTCCCCAGAAAACCCCAAAAGATAGTATCATGGGTTGTCATCAATGCAATATATGAAGACACATTTTATGTAAAAAGTATTTGCTGTAAAAAGAAATTCTGATTTATACACTGCATGTTTTCTTTTCCATCAGTTTGGATGACTTAGGAAATCAGATTCACCATGATGCTGCTCTTGTTGGTTATTTGAATAAACATCCGGGCAGTCTCGAGTGCTGTCTGAGAGGACAATGCTTCAGTGTGGTTTCAAACAAAGACTTCCACGTCTAAGGACACTGGCCCGTTGTTAGTGCACGCATGTCTTGTGATAAAGTGGATTCATTCTCCATTCTCCATTCTCCATTTTCCTTCTCCCTCTTTTTTTTTCTCCTACCGATGGACGCATGCTGCTTTTGCCATACTTGGTGTCATACTTTTTTGCCAGACTTTCCAATCGCTTTCGCAAGCTAGTGGTCCAACGATTAAGCCCTGCAAGTGGGCGAGAGACAGGAAGCAGAGTATCATCTCTCAGTTTGACAAGAGTCTGTGAGCCTGGAGTTTGACCGACAGCTGATAGCAGGGTTGTGGCACATAGTAGCGGATAAGGGCAGCGTGTGTGGTTGCTGGATGATGAGATCCAGGCTGGCGGGGCTGTTTGGTTCAGGTGCATGCTAGCCAGGGCTTGATGCCTCGGTGGGGCTTCTTGGCCTGACTGATCCCTGACCTTGTTAAGGCAGTGGCCATCCTCCTCCGTGTTTACCGGCTCTGGCTCTGGGGTAGTGAACTGGATGTCATGCAGCGGGTCACTGCACTGAAGTGAACCCATTACTGATCCTGAACTAGGAGTTGGCTTGTGTTGTTTTTTTTTTGTCCTGTCTCGCTGTACGTCAGTAGCCTCTGTTTGGAATTGATGTAGCTCAGAAAATTCTCAGGGTTTGTTTGTGTCATAGCAGTATTACACCTCACACACACACACACTGTTAGATGATGCAGTAGTTAAAGCTCTATCTTATGCTACACCTTATAAGATCATTGCAAAATCTGTTCATATGTTCTATAGAAAATTAGTGAGTGTGATATGATGTAAAGTGCGCTACTAAGATCTGTCACTTTCAGTCATCACTGTCAAACCAAGCCTATCCCTGGCTGTCAGGGGTGACACAGATTGACGGCTCATTATATGAGCAGTTCTCCCTACATCCAAAGAGTCAATCCAGCCCAGGATGGCCCATTTGACCTCCTCCTCCAGGAGAGGCCCACAGGGCACATGTCACATCCACATTAGGGCATTAGGGACTGTTTTATTTGTTTGCGTCAGGGGCATCCTCTCCTGTCTCTTCCTAGGGTCACACTCGGTTGACACCGCCACTGGATATCATCGTGCTTATGTGGGTTTAGTCTTCCAGGTCAAATTATCCTTCAATTTGGACTGAAATTGGGAATGGCGGAGGCAAAGATCAGCTCAGGCCCGGGCTCTCTCCTCTGTATTAAGCCATCACAGTGATGTAAGGCGAGCTCATATAATGAACCCTGTCACCGCTACCACTGCACCAATATCCCCACAACACAGCATGCATATTGATTGCAGATTGTGAGTGCGGGGGCCTGCATGTGTGTGAGTGTGTATATGCACGTGTGTGTATGCGCGCAAGCCCCTCTTTTTTCCAGCAAGGAGCAGGGGAATCGTGTTACTCTCTGACTGATTAGAAAGCTCATGCATAGGAAATCACGACAGAGACACTGCTCCCCATCTGCCCGCAGTGCAGGTGAAAACAATTTACACATCGGCAGGCTAATGGATACATTCATAGGGAGCACAGACAGAGGGAAAGAGGGATCGAGGGGGAGAGGGAGGGGAAAAAAGGGAGCGAGAAAGAGAGCAGGGGTTGTAATGGGCCCAGGCCAATGCAGGCCAGTGGCCCTGGTCAGGCGGCCAAGCCAGATAGCAGCGTATCAGATAACACATAATCACTGGGGTCAGGGACTAATGAATGCGGTCGTGGCCCACCAGAGCAGGCTTTTGCCCGCGCTAAAGACACTTGTAAACAATTCGGCTGGGTGAAACATGGCAATAATATGTTGATTCAGCAGGTAATGAGGTTCTCCCTGAATCAATACCCCCGGCTAACCCCTCTCCCAGGCAGGCCAGTGAAGAGCGGGGAGCCAAGTTGGCGAGCGCGCACCTCTGCCGATGACCTTTCCACGGCAGTAAGGACACGAGGCAGTCTGAAGAGGACTATTCTCGTATTGCACAAGGCGCTGAGTGTCAGAACTTTCATTCGTGGCAAGCAAATGAACAGGCAGGCGCTGCATGCTAATGAGCGGCAGGCTATTTTCCACCTTTTTTATCTGCACATTATGCTCTTGACTTTGGAGAAGGTGGGAATTAGGTTGGACCTCAGTGTCAGGCTGCCTGATGGCTCCCGCTCAGGAAAAACTGGTAATTGAAGCCGATGGCTGCCGCGGAGGAGGTCTGAATTTGGAAATAAACAGTTTCAAGCACTGCACGTCATTTCTAGAGAGATGACAGGGGGAATGGAAATGAGCTGTCTGGATCTAATGTGCTTTCACAGCAGGGAAAAAAGGGAAAAAAGGGGGCCATCTTTCAGATAACAATCCCACTCATTAGGACTTCAGTGCCGCCGTAATGACGAGAGACCAAGTTGCTAAATTCAGAGAGGACAATTAGGAAATGTTGGCACCCAGACAATCCAAGTAAACAAGGATGCATCGCTCTGAAATCTGTATATGTTGTAGCTTGACATTGCGGGATATATCTAGTAGCTTTGAAGGGGAGCAAAAAGAGAAGCAATAAATGACCTCCTACTGGGAAATTCTTATCGTAGCAACTTGTTTATTAGCATAATGGGAAATAAACCAATTAATTCTCCTCTCATTGGCAAAGTAAGTCATTTGTGTTTGATTGCCTGCTCATTAAAACGGAATGCAGCTGATTTTTTATATGCATTTTCTAGTTCAGATCTGGTTTGGCTGATAAAAAAGCTCAAACATTCAAACATTTCATGAGAAGCTGAGGCTCCCATTACTGTCTCACTGTCTCCCACTCCATTCATAGTTTAAAGTCTTGGTCCTGTGGTTTCTAGCTTTGAGAGAGAAAGGTACCTTGTTCATAAAGTATAATAGTTGAACGGTCCACCAACAGAGAAATAGCATCTGGAAATTCCCCTTTAATGTTATTAATTTCACCACGTGTACAGTACATTCAAGCACGTGCACGTATGTACAAGTGTGTCTGTGTGTTCAAATTTATCAGTGCAGACAGTACAGATTGTACAGGATAATGTTTTAAATTGGTGCAATTATCAACGTTTGGTCATAATTGCAGAAGGTGAAGCACCAAGCAGTAGTTTGGCTGAAGGAAACCGGCTGCATGAGACATAGGTGACTCATTTCCTCCAGTATGCTCTTCCTGCAATTTCTGCAGATATGGCCTCTTCACCTTCCTCTCACTGGCCCCCAATCCACTGTACCCCCCATGGCTACCACCAACTTCTCAGGCTCTGCAATGCTAGCATTGCTCTGTGTGTGTCCACTGCATCACCCTCCCTTTAGGAAACCACTGCCTCTCCCCATTTCAATTTCCAAAGGATTATCAACAACAATGCATTTCCTCAACAGTTGTGCAAACTTTTCCCGTCTCCCCTCCCACACCAACTCTTTCCCCCGGTCGCCCAAGCAAAGCCCCAAACCCCCCCCCCCCAAAATGTAACTTAGCAGACTTTTTTATTATTTTTTTTAAGCAGCATTCCATGAGCTGAATGATGCTCTGCTCATTAAAAGCTTTTCAACATGGCTGCTGGGTTGCTCTCTCACTGTGTGTTGGGTAAAGAACATGTTTATATACTTACAAATGACAGCGGCGGTTAATCTCTGATGGTTTTTAATGTGGCATCGATGTGGCATGTCAAGAAGAAGAAAAAAAAAAACATGCAACCTTCCGTGGGCGCGGCATGCAACCTTGATGTAGCGGGCGAGACCACGGGGGTTTCTTAGACTCCAATAGCCTTCATGCTCATGAATAAAACAGGGGGTTTAGGGGGCTTCCTGTGCAGCTAATTCATAATGCCGAGGTTCCAATCTGTTTTTATGGCACTTGGGCGGAACAATTTCTCTTCCCCTGCTCCAGGGCTGCATACAGCACCGAGAGAGGATTCTCGGCAGCTCGCGCAGGGATAGTAATTTGCTATAATCAATCATCGTGCGCTGGTTCGGTGCAAGCTGAGAGACATGATACTTTCTGGTGTTTCTTCAATTTTATGCAAATAAACAAAGCAGCGCCGCTTCTAAAATTGCCCTTCATCTCTAACATCTGAATGCCTGTCCGCATGTAGCTGCCAACACCGAGCAGTATAGCACAATCGGTGAAACTAGCTTAATTCATCAGGTCAGCTTCAGTGTTGCTTTGCACAAGTTGTGTTATTGCCATTTCTCACAAAGGACCTTGATCTCATATGAGCTAAGCAACGTCTCCGTACACTTTAACTGGGGCACCTTTAGCTAAAATAGCAGACACCACTTCTTTGTCATCACTCACTGCAATTAGCAATGAGGACCGCGGTTCTCTTCCTCGTGAGTCCTGTTTGCAGACTCATTACCAGGCCCTGCTGGTGTCTCCAAGCACTGAGAGGAAGTTAAACAAAGCGCCACTCACACGCAGCCCCTCCGCAGCGACAACAGGCTCCGGACCCGTCGCCAAGCGCTGCGAAGTGAAGGGCTTCTACTCAACCGCACCCTGTCACCGTCCAAGCCCCGTCGCTAGTACCTCTAGCTAACCTGAAGAGCTGTGAAAACAGACCACCATGCAGTAACTCCCCCCCCCCCTACGTCTTTCATCTTAATTCTACCATGTAGGTCATCAAGTCACAGATAGACTGCGAGGTGAAACCACCTCTCTTTGTTCTTTCTCTCTTCGTCGGCGTGTTTTGATGTTTTGAACTCAAGAGAAGTGAACCTTTCTGCTCAGTCTTCATTTACAATAAGTACTGAATCGGACGTGTGCATATACTGACCTCATACATACCAGCGCATGCATACATACAAAAGCGATTGCATGCATAGATGCAGACGGACATACATGTGCACGCTCCCATACACACACTCCCACACGTGTACACACACACACACACACACAGCAGAGGCAGAGGGGACCTAATTAAATGCAGACAGTGGCGGTGTGGACAGCCGTACAGTGGAGCCGGGCCCCAAGCTGCTACAGCAACAGTTCATCTCGGCCAATTAGATGTCACTTCAAAGGCAGGCTGACCATAAAACGGTGGGTTCACAGGCGACATTGTTGTGTGCGTGGTCAGCAATCAGCAACATCCCCTGCTGGGATCTGCCGCCGTTGAAGCCATGGAGGGAGTCACCTGACAACGGCCGGTACAGCAGAGGCCCGCCTGCCTGCTGTGTGATCTTCTCCTAATATGTGTCTGACTGAACCACAGGCCTCTGGGATGGAAGTAATGCGATGTTTTTGGCGGGTGGGGGGGGGGATCCAAAACACCAGCTAATTTAAAATGTTTTGGTCCTTTTTGAATCAAAATATCTGTGTGTCTGATCCTCACAGCCCTAAAGCATGATGCAGCAAAGCTAATGATGACATGTAACTACTTTTGTGCAGGTAATTAATGAAAGAAAATTGTTGCATCCCTTCTGAAAAAAGTATTGAAAGGTTTGCTCATTGATTTCCTCTCTGTTTGCCCGGGTCATGAGCAAGCCTGTGACAATTACCTTCCCGCCATGAAGCTCGATGTTCATATTTTCTGATTCAACAGTGGTAATTTGCATGGGTAATTTTCCCATTGACTTAAGAGAGAAAATTAGCTCAGCGAATTAGGGGTTCAGTTTTTTCACCACTGTATTTTCCTGCGTTTTATATTATGAAAGGCATCATTTGACATGTTTTTTTTCCTTAAGAGATGGAATAATGTAGTTTATAGCTTATATCATTCTCGCCATAAAGTGACATAATTTTTGAAAGAATGAGCGAAAATCGTACTTCACCTCGTAAACAATGACTCATTTAGCTTTCTCTTCTCATGCTCACCAATATCTCAGCGACCAGTCCTATCATATAGTGTAGAAACAGACGCTGCTGAAATTGTATCTGAGCCAAGAGAATGAGAGAAAGCAAGAGCGTGAGCAAGAATAAGATAAGAGACACTCAGTTTTGTGGTTAACCTGCTGATTGGCACAGGTACATTCAGTCTTTTTGGTCCCAATGAGAAAAACCGATGCGGGATGCTCTCGGGGGCTGAGGAGCTCTCGCCCGTCTCTCCCTCCCCTCCATCCTAAACCTGTGAATGAGGCTGGAGTCAGCCCAGGATGGGTTTCCCAGGATTAGGAGGGGTCAGGGCTGGAGTGCTGCCACTCTTCCTCTCAGCGGCCGAGCCACAGCTCCCTCATTATACCTGAGGAGTCAAACCATTACCCATGGTGCACTTGGGCCTCTGTGACAGTCCCACCCCTTACACCATACGGGGCGGAGTGGACTCAGTTCCATTGTGGTGAAAGGGAAGAAAGTATATTTGATACTGCTCATGTGCTCATTATAAATACAGATTGCGATAGAAGTTTGTGAACTCTGGACTAATAATATTTCCTAGATCAGGGTAAAAATATGTTTGAAAAGTATTTAAACACACACACACACTCTGTTTCTCCTGTGTGTATCTCAGTATATGCAAATAGCCTCCACAACACGTGAAGGCATCCATTAACCAATCACATCATGCGCCTTCGTAAATGTATGTATATTTATTTATATATTTCTTCCTTTCCTTTAGCAAAACATAATTAGCGATTATGTAACGTTAAGGCCGGCCGTGCTGATTACTGTCCAGTGTTTGAAAGGCTCCAGTTCTTAGTGAATTAGAGGATGATTAGTGCATGGCACATCTACTTCATTCTCAATGTGTTAATTAACAATCTATGCAGTGGGTGCAGTGGTTAAAAGCACTAGTAACCTCACACAAGCTTCAAATGTAACCACACTCTAAATTGCTTGCCGTGGGTTTCTTTGAAAGGCTATATTTAATTAAATGCTATACAGTAGCCATTTTGGGACTAATGGAACTTACATTATATGTAAGAGATCTGGTGAGGAGTCACTTAACCATCCATTACGACTCTGGTTTCAGCACCGCGGCACCGTTTTCTTAGTTAGCCACGTGTAAAATGATGGGAATTAAATCGGCACTCATACAATTTGGCCTAGATATGTGAATTGAGGAGCTTGGCATTTTTGCAAACCTGCTCCCAAATTTATTTAAACAGGTGAGCTAGAATGTGGTGAACGATGTGTTTATTTTCTGTTTTGGTATATTGCATTCCAACATTCCCTATATATGAAGTAACTATATGACTGGTATTCATTCATATATGCATAGTATAGAGAAATCTCTGTTTTGATTTATTAATTTTTTTTGTATTACATTATTACATCTGCTGAGAAAAAAGGCTTTTTTGAATCTATGTAAACACAAGACCAATCCAGTAAGACTGAGTGGCTCTTGAGGACCACTAACAGAGCACAGAGCCACCTAGTGTTAGCTCTCAACACACAATAGACTCCTCTAGTATCCTCACATCCAACACTCCCTTCACTGAAAGGCCACAGAACAGGCTGATGTACCAGACACCGCTGGACACGGACTTTTTCAAACACAAATTGGTTTGCTTGTGTGAAACTTGACATTAAAATGAATTGTTGATCATACAACATGGTGCGGGCAACATGCAGTACTGTAGGCTGTTACCAAGTCTATGTGGCAACAGTGTTCATGGTGGACACTGTTAAGTTAAGTATAATCTGAATTTCTCAATACATTTTCAGCATGACAATAATAATTCATAGACATGTAGAATTCCCTTCATTGTCGCATGCCACCCTGCTAGCCAGTGTGGGATGCAGGGTGTTTCATAACTTGGGTAAGGGTGCCCCCACCTGGCCAACAGTACACTAATATGTTGATAGGATCTATGAGGCAGTGTTTCTGTAGCCTGCAGCTCATTCTCAACACTAATTATATATACTATAATTTACACACACCTATTATGAAGGGTGATTGTCAAATAATATGTAATATGTAAAAAAATATATATATAATTTTTACAGCGACGTAAAGTGGGTTTTTTTTGTAGAATACTTTTAAATGATCACATTGTGATAATTAGCGTTCATAACGTTGGACCTTTAGGCAAAAGAGAACATTCAGGAGGTCTCACATTCATACATTTACTTACTTACTTACTCTCTCTCTCTCTCTCTCTCTCTCTCTCATACACACACACACACTTTTCAGGGTCCATGCAGCAACAGTTGTTTTGGGGCAGACTTGGCATATTGGGTGAAATAAAAGGTGGCTGTGTGCTGCAGTGTAATTTGCCGTCTCGTCAGAGGAGCCCATTTCCTTGCGCGTGGTCACTGGCTGCTGGCTGCTGTTCATCAGTATGGAAGTCTATGAGGTGAGGAAAAAACTGTAATGATGGACACTGAGCGGCGGGAATCAGCTGCTCAATAAGGCCCCCTAATTGCTTAGCAACAGTGTTCCAGGGGCTCTCATTTGAGATCAAGAGTTTAGTGGACTGAAGACTCCGCTTTGGAGAAATAGAGCTTGTGCCATTAGATAAGACGCCGGAGAAATGGGCTCTATCTTCTACTTCCTCTGTGCCCTCCCTCCCCTCCAACCTCCTCTCTCTCTCTCTCTCGCTCTCTGGCTCTCCCTCCCCTCCCTCGCCGACCCTTCCCTACCAGGATGATTATGTTACCTTTCAACTGCATGATGTATTCAGTTCACTAGATTATTTTCTGTCATCTCAGTTAATTGAATTCTGTCCATCACATTTAGATGTTTTTGCATTTGCATAAAGGTTAGAGTGGTGAAGAGTGTCAAACTTCAATTTAGACAATGTCACTCAAATAAATATACTGGCCTCTCTCTCTCTCTCTCTCTCTCTCTCTCTCTCTCTCTCTCTCTCTCTCTCTCTCTCTCTCTCTCTCTCTCTCTCTCTCTCTCTCTCTCTGGCGGTAGGTATTTACGGATTCTGTCTGAATTTAAATGGATCTGTATTCCTGGGACGTGGTGGCTCTCATATACATGTAAATATGAATCTGAAAATGACCGGCTGGCTCTCTGATATGTATTGCATGACTGTGTGTGTGTGTGTGCCGCTTTAATAATCTATGTGTGTGCACATATCTGATTACCTGTGTGTGCACGTGTCCATATGGTAGCTGTTTTGGTTGCCCTGGTGGGCAGGCCTCTGACACAGACCCGTATGTAGGCACCACTGTCCTCTATAGAGGCTCTCAATAGGCGCTTCCTGCTTCTCCCCTACTTATTGTCAAGTACCTCTAACCTCCAAACTCCAAGTGTCATATGAAAATGTAGGGCCGTGGCGGGAGGGGTAAGAAAAGGACCTACCCACACACACACCCATGACTTTTACACACACACACACACACAAACATCCTCCATTGAGATTTTAGAGCAGCGTCTCCGTAGCAGGCAATCTGTTAAATGGCTACGACTGACAGAGGGAAACAGGGCATAATAACATATCGCACAATGAAACATAGGAGAGAGGGGGAGAGAACCCGGGCTTTCCCTGACAGACAAGAAGGACCCGGGCCAATTCACATTTAATAAGTGTTGTGGAATATCCAATTATGTTTGCTTTTGAAAATTGATTCATGTGTCTTTAGCGGCAATTTTCATATTAGCCTCTTTCAAATAAACATCTATTGGGTTTATGTTTCACAATCGGCGTGTGGCGACAGCGTGCAACCGGAGCTAAAATAAGTCTGTCAGTTAGTCAATAAAGGGAAGCGCAAAGACGGCGGACAGATTAGAGTGCTTATCTCTTTTCATCAACTCTGAATGCCGGCTGAATTGAAGGTCAATATCTGAGGATTCTCCAAGCCGAGCAGGTGTCTGGAGAGTATGGATTGGCTAGTGCTTGCAGCGCCTCTGTCCTTTGTGGGCAGGCCAGGGCCAATTTCAAATATGTCAAAACTGCATCGCAGCCAACCGTTCTCAGGACAAAACCCCCATACGTCGCCCCGTATTCTAGTCTGTCCTCTTCAGCACCTCCCTTCGCCCCATTCTCTCCTTCATTCTTCCTTTCCCTTCGCCATGTCTGAGTTCTCTCCGTTCGTCTAGATATGCCGCAACCGTGGGCTTCGTCGTGACAGGTGACACGCGGTGTGAGTTATCTGTAGAGGCTTAGAAAATGTCTACTGAGAGACAATCGAAGGTATGTCGTGAGCTATTATTTCATGAAAGACAATGGTGTGTTGGGCTTTGACCGGAATGTTTGCAGTTGTTTTCGAAGGGAGAGATGGCAGGCGGACGCTCGGCAATGGAGAAACATTCCTTTTTTGATTCTAAATTACAGAGCACAAATATGGAGCCAGATAAGTACAGAAGGCTTTTCAATAGGCCATCTGTTTACAGCCATTTTCAAGGTTGTTCATTATTGATTACATCTCCATTTCTCTTCCAGAGACACACACAGTAGATAAAGAACTATTTCAAACTTATTCAGGCAGTGTGGAATTCATTTTATTATGCCTTTCTCCCTCTTCTTTGCAGTGAATGCAGAGGTTTTCTTGGAAATGGACAGGCCACGATAGGCCATGAACATGGCAGATGGCTCTCTGCTCTCTCCTCCTGCTCCCACTGTTTGTGTTTGAGCTTAGGACTCTGTTCAAACTCCAAAGTCACACAAAAAACAGTGGATAAAACAACATTGGCTCTCGCACGGTGCCACACACGAGCAGAAAAGGGAGTGTATGCAGAATGTGTGTGTGTGTGTGTGTTTGGGGTTGGGTTTGGGAGCCACGGGGTTGGCCACGGGGCTGTGGAGGTGGTGCTCGTGTATTGAAGGGTCTTGTCCAGTGTGTCAGAGGGCCCTTTCGGCTACTCTCCTCTCAGACAAAGCTTTGGTGAAGGGGCTCACTCCAACAGGACATGGCTGCAGGGGGAGAGCGCAGCAGCAGCAGCACTCCAGACCTTCTCCCCTGCAGGAGAAGACTATCTGAGCCACCTAGTCCACTCCTCAGGCTGGCCGACACCCTCCACCACCACCACCAGCACCCCTGGGGAAGGCCATATCTGACCTTATCTCAGCGCACGTGTGGCTGTCTATCAACGCACATCGGCAGAGCCACGCGGAAAGTATAGGAAAATCTCCAAACCCGGCGCCACTAAAATCTATACACAGCAAAATGATGTTGGCTTAGATATTAGGAGGCGAGTTGAGAATATCAATCATCGGACAATCAGTGGGCTGAAAGAAATTATTTTGACATTGAATAAACAGAACAGAACCGTAGGCAGACGGGAATTTGTTTTGGTACCACAAATTAAGCTGCATAAGAAATTAATATAGTTTCACAGCGCTGAATAAAAAGAAATTGCCCGCTGAGTATCGCAAGGGAATGAATGGCCCGCTTTATTTGTGTACGCATCTGTAATGTTATTGTGGCCATTTTTATTCATGCCGGCAAAGTTGTGAGCTCACCCTTGGCTTTTATTTACATGGTAGTCTTTCGCCTGCTCAACGGGAGAGCCTAGCGAGCTGCAGATAGGTCCTTTCAGATGTGTACAAAGGCCGCTTCAGCAGCTTTTTGTTGCTGTAACTACCTCTTTCTTCCTCACATTCCAAATATCTTTGGTTCAAACCTGGTGGCCTTGATGGACAAGCTTCTATGGAATCAATTGACTGCTTCTCTCAGAAGATCTTAACATGGTTCAATATTGGCCTTGCCACATTGTCCTTTTGAGATATAAACATCATACGACTTACGCCTGAGATCCAAGTTTCTTTTCTGAGAGGTCTTTTTGTATAGAGTGGATTTCAGAGAGGCCTCACTGTGGGGGGAAAAAAACAGCCAGAGAGAGAGGAGCAAGGCTGAGGCATATTGTTCCCACTAATAATGGATGACAGCATACCTCAAGTATTTATGTGACTCATTCATTCAGTATAATCAAGGAAACAGCTTTAAATCTGTCATCTTTAATTAATATAGAACATTTCGCACAATCAACACGAGTGCTGTGTGAGTGCATGACAGTCATCATGTATTGAGGTTTTACAGTAATTCATATGTAGACTCTTCCACTTTCCGTTTCATGTGATTATATGTAATCAACAAATACAGACATAGATTATTAGCGGTGTCCTATTTTTCTTTTTTTGGTAATACTCAAAACAGGAAAACACACAAGGGACAGACTGCAAAAAAATATATATATCTTTTTTGTGAATCTTATGTTTTCACTGTATTTGATCAAACGCCAAATACACCTGTAAATTGTTTTTTTGTCATGTGCAGCAGGAAGCATTGTTAGCGAAACAGACAGCTATTCACGACGGGCATATGTGCAAAGCCCCATCAGCGTCTACAACCTCTCCCAGCTTCAGTAAAACAGCAACATCTGCCTTCAGTATTTTATAGCCTACAACATATGTCCCTTCTTTGGTGACACACTGGCGGAGGCTCTCACGCTGTTCCTGTCCCCCTAGTCTAAACATACATCTTTAGATACCTGTCAGCCTTTATTATTCCATCCTCTGTCGCCGCAGATAAGGGAAGTTAAAGTTTAATGAAATGCACCCCGGCTACAGAGGCCCGTCTTTCATAATTTGTCACAGGCTGGGTGCTGGGATCCCACTGCTATGTAAACACAGAGGCAGTGGTCACGGCCATTACTTCTAAATGACGGCACATGGACGGAGTGGCAGAAATGTCACTCCGCCAGCCATTTTTCTGTTGCTGCCTTGCGCTGCACTGTGCTCCCCCATAAACCAAGATGGAGACAACAACATTTGAAAACACAAATTCTAATAAAGCCCGTGGTAATGTTTTTTGTGGCAAATTACCCACGGAGACCGGATCCAAATGCAGTCATTTTGCGTCTGTATTTTCCACATAAAATTGATAGCCGGCATGCTTGCCAGGCTGTAGTCAGGGAGTAGCTTCGGATGTCAGAATGACTCTACAAAAAAATGGCCGTGGTAGCTGTAGGTGTGATAAGTGTTTAAGCTTCCAAAGCCCCGCAGTAGTGTGACACCCTGTACTTCAGCCGGCGAACAGCACCCTGGGGTGGAAAAGAGAACCCATTCCCTGTCTCAAGCATTAGGGCCACAGCACTACTTACACTGCAACCACCTATATAACCCTAATGGGCAAACGAAGATGGGCCTGCGATGCCTGCAGCTACGGTGGTCAAGGAGCTCCAATGCACTCTATATCATTGGACTGAAGAGTCTCATAGCCAACTGCCTTTGAGTATCAGAAAGGAGGAAATGTACTGTATGTCTGATCACAAGGATCTATAGCAAAACTGCACAAGCATCAGGAACATTTTACATGTGTCGCTTGGTCCTCCGCTGAAGGTTTTTATACTGGGATGTTATAGGAAACAGCAGAATTGTCATTTCCGGGTTATTAAAAAAATCTGGTGGTGCAGTTGATTTGGTCACGCACAAAGAGCTGCACAGTGTGACATAAGAGAGGAGGGCCATCCCTCTTCACTGGTTTGTTCTGCACTAGACAGAACTCTAGGAAACAGCTTATTCTGCCACTTCAATTCAGAGCCCCATTTTAGCCCCGGACCGCAGTCTAGCTGAGAGCAGGGGTCCTATACACACCCCAACACACACACACACAGCGCGGACCACACTCACACACATCCGCGCACACTTCAGCCGTTGATGTCTTAATACTGGCAGGATCTAATTTAGCTGATCCTCTGACATTTATCCTTTAGGTAAACTCCCGCCCTCCCCTCTCCGCCCATGTGCCACCTCGTGCCAACAAAACAGCGCAGGCATATTTTAGAGCATCCGCTTCACACCTGGAAAGTGCACTCAGGGATACTCCGTGTCTCCACTCAGGTTTCTAGTGAAATACTCCGCGACTGATTTTATTTCTTGCTCCCTTTGTGATCAGGGGACACGAAGTTAACCGAGAGTACACTCTTTTATTTATTTTTGTCTGCAGCCATTTTCAGGTGGTGCAGAAATCGGCGGACAGCAACACACATACTCCCTCACTTATGGCCGAGGCGCACCAACAAAGCAGTTGAACAGACATGCGCAAACACACTCAAAGAAAGATGGTGGTGTGTGTGTGTGTGTGTGTGTGTGCGCGCGTGTGTTTGTGGACTGGCTGGGGCTGTAATCAGTAGCTCTGTGACAAGGGAGGGAGGGGGTTGCTGGCGGGAGGGACAGAGGGACAGGAGTGATAACAGATTGAGCGACTCTGATAAACTCTCCTCTAATGGTTCTGCCTGTCCCTCTCCCCCTTTTTCTACGGCACCTATTTAGTGGAGTCTTTCACTGGCGGCGGATTAGAAACCTGGATAAGGAGAAGCAAACACTGGCAGCTTCTCTGAGTAAGCAACGGAGAGAGGGGAGGCAGAGGAAGATAGAGAGAATGAGGGAAAGGAGACAGGAGGAGGAGGAGGAGGAGAGGCGAGGAGAATGAAGGACAGAGGGAGAGAGGCAGAGTGGGAAGGGAGCCAGAGAGGATATTCAAGGAGTGGCACTTACCCATAGCCATCCATCGTTTCTCCTCCCCCCCCCCCACACACCCCCCCACCCCCCTCGACACACGTTGTATTTTTGCTTTCCCGGCCCTTGACAATGCAGCAACTGCTTACGGAGCGCTGGAACTGCTCTTTGAGCCTGGAGTCGATGATGGGTTCAAGTGGCGGGTTGCAGGTGGTGTCAAACACGGCCTAATTCTGTGTGGTTAACGGCTAGGCGTGACACGTGCAGGACAGTGTAAACATGGATTAGGTTGACGTCTCAATCACAGCATGGCAGACTGACAGGCGGGCTGCTCCCGACAGCGGCGGCAACATGGGAGAACGGCGTGTAGATGTCACAAGGGGTTCACAGTAACATCATGCTCTCGCCGATCGAAACACAAAATCCATCTAGGTTGTTTTCAGTGTAGTTTTATTTATTTTACACTTTAAAAAGTAATAATCAGACCAAATGATCTAATTTAGTTCAAGTGATCTAATTTAGTTCAGTAATTTAGTAATTTGGCTGTTGGTCTCGCTTGTTTTGACTGTAGTGGTAATACAAAAAAGGAATTGAATTACTGAATTACTGAATTAAAGTATAATGTTATAATGTCATTTTGTATTTAGTGACTACCAAGCTAACTTGAAGCTTCATTTTTTGTCCAAATTTACCATTTGATTGAGAAATGAGATTCTTTTAATAATTTGAGATGCTACTTAATGCTGAGAGTGATATTGATACAATTAAAAACAACAGTGCTCAACTTAAATCACAATCCAAGATAAATAAACTGCAAAACGTATCTGTACTGTAGATTTGGCATAGATTAAATGTAATAAAGTTATCTACATATTTTCTACTGTAATGACACAATTGATACAAATGGTCATCTTAAGGTACTCTTATCGGTACTGTACCATCACGATGGGACCTGACGGAGGTTCTGTAGTGGGATATCTCATTGAATATGGATTGGCAGAACTCCCCAAAGCCGATCTACCGTTCAACTGAGGGACTTAGAGCAGGAAGGGATAACGCAACCATGGAAAATAAAAAGCTTTAACGTTTCCTGCTACTGCAATACTGCATGTATGTTGTCATTTTCTCATTTGATTGTGACTATTGAGTATCTGTTGCATCTTTTGTATTGCACTCATTCACTGAACAAGACATTGGAAATGACCTGACCTGACACAATATACTGGAGGAAATGAAAGGAATGCTACTTTTGCTGAAATTTGTCCATAAAAATACCATTTAAAATATAATTTTTACAGTGTATCATGTGTTAAACTATTTCACAGACAACTAATGACCACTGTAAGAGCATTTAAAGGGCCACTCCACACATAAGAAAGAAATATTGAAACTCTTGCCACAATGTCAAAGAAGGAATAACACAAATTGCTATACACTGGAGGCAATTATGTTGAGTAGCATCCTAGTCGACAGGGTCTTTCTCCACATGCAAGACAACGTCATACTTCTGAGGGCCAGTGAGCAGCTTCTCTCAGCCTCGTGCTCCAGTGTCAAGTGCTGCAAACAATATGCACTCACAGCAAGCACTGCTCGACTCAGGAGACGCCATGCTCCAATGATTGTGCCTTTGCCACAAATATTTCTGATTGACAAAGGCCCATATAATTCACCACTGACTTTACCTCACAAGTCGGTATCTCCGCACATCTCAGCGCGAGAGCAAACAAACAAGCAGTAAATAACTCTCTCACTCGGTCTCCGCGGACCGTCAATCAAATGGACAAATGTACACTACACTGTGTTAGAGAGCTCAGAGCTGAACTAATCCAGTAAATACGACAAAAGCCCCAACCTGAGAAAAATCCTGTCTGGAGATCCAGTCTCAAACCACAGGAGAAAAGCTGGGAACACAGCAATCTAATGACTCCAAAGCAGGCATGAAGTGTGAAATCCTACTCTTTCCTAGGAACAGCTGAGCCTGAGACGTGAGCCGCGGCTAGTGACGTTCCTGTGATGATAACTAATCGTATTTGCCGATCCACTGAGAGGAGTCATTAGCTAGTTAACGAGTGACTACCAGCGCTATTAGCCATTATAGCGGAAAGCCACGTTGAAAAGAACGTCACTTGAAATTCATAATAACCAAATGAATGCAACTGTTCTTCGGGATTGGAGTCTTTCAGTAGCAGTCTTGCCATCATCATACCAATGCATTATACCGAACAAAAGAGCGGAAGACCAATTATTGAAAGATCCCCACAAACTAGTGAGCTAGCTAAACATTGTCAACTCCAGCCAAATTCCCAATCTGCCTCTATTAATTAAGCCATTTAATCATCCACCAGACTAATTGCCTAATTAAATCACTGCCTCCTGGGTGCTACTGATGTGCAGTGGGCAATCTGGCGCAAAAAATAGCACTCATCAACAATGTGGGCTGGTCGATAATGGTAATGGAATGGCTAGGACCACAGCAACTCAACGAGGACAACTTGCTTTGTAAATACACAATAGGTTATGGTTAGCATTTACACACCATTCTGTTATGATCTGGCAGCCAGCAGAACGAATGTTGTCATAGCAGAGCGTATTAATCATGTCTTTCTGCAATTGTTTTTCCAACCACATTGTGCTGCCACTCATGTTAAATGAGCTATTCAGAGGTATGTCTCTATGTACAATTCAGCGGATGAGTCAAGAAAGATACGCTCTCTAATAAATCGACAAGTGGAGCGTGTCTGACCAGCAAGTGCACGTCATCTTAATCTTTTCTTTCAGGTAGATATCTGAACACAGCAAAGATTGTGCACGCGATCAATTTGAGATTCACTCGGGGTGTCTATAGCCTGTGAGAGATACTTGAATTTTTCACTCCCTTTAAAAGTCTCTAAAGTAGATACATGACATTTTGACACTTGGAAAATATAGTTTCGTACATTCCTACGCAGCGCTAAGATTGTGCGATTATTACGACATACGGACAATTTTGTTTTGATGAATTATATAAAAGGCTCGGATGTTTATTCCTAGATAAAATACCATCATCTAAAATCCAAAACCACAAATCAGAAAAAGCTAATTAACAATGGAGATTTTGATTCCACAGTAGAATAGATACACACACCCCCCTCATCCAAACACAACAACAAGCTGTGACCAAGCCCTTCAATTTAGCCCAGCCGTTGTCAGCCGACGCGAGTGTGACCGGCACAAACACCTTGTGTGTTGGCATTGTTGGTCCGCTCGTCTCAGCACGAGGCTCGGCGGCTCCGGCCAAGTGTTTAAATTCCTGAAGAGCCTCCAGAAGAAATTAGTATGTAATGGCCACACTCTGCAAGAAGAAAGACCCATTATGGCTTTCCACTGACTGTACTTGGCTTTCATTTGTGAGCTAAATGGATGCGTGTGAAGGTGAGAGTTCACTAGCCATTCAAGTATTTGGCTTTAACAGGCTCCAGCACTCTTGTTTTAATTCAAGCAGAAGGACAAGTATGAATAATCGCTTTGGATAAGACTCATCAAAACCAGCGGCACGAGTCCCCACCACGACCAACCCCCCCCCCCACCCGTCCTCAAAATGTCTGCTGAAGCTTAATGACAAAATACCATTTACATCATGCCTTTTAATTTGCAATTTGCCAGCTTTTGTCGCCGCTATCTGATTTTTGGTTTGTTTGCTGCACACTGTATTATTTTGATGCAAATTTCCCCCCCCCCCCTCCCCAGCTCGTCTCCACTGGTTCTAATTTCACATTTGTTTATCGGGGCTCGAGAAAATAGCTAGGGAGAAATGGGTCGCTCTAATCAATGGAAAATAGAACACAAAATATCCAATGATTACAAATCCACCAAGCTGGCAAGCCATGGAGGACGGAGGATGCAACAACAGCCGCTGTGCTATCGCGGAGACAAAGAGACCACACCCAGTTGACACTGTGGGGATGAGTTGTAAAGAATCGAGGTTTTTGGGGAGAAATGTCTTTTGTCGGGGCCCATAATAACCAAGGAGTGAATGGTTTATTTAAATACACGGGAGTGTGCAGCCAAAACTGCTAATACGAGGCCCCGAGGGTGTTCGTCTCATGTAATATATGCACAGGCTAATTTATTACACTAGAACTAATTTCCATTTCTTGTGCTTGGAGTTGCCTTGCTAATTATTGAATGTTTTTTTTTCTTTTAACCATTTTTTTCTCCCTGTTTCATAATTACGCATCCGCATTCAGGGGCAGCATCTTTGCAAATGAGATGAGGCCTTGCCATTTGGCATTCACGGACCCCCACACCCAGGTGAGCCCACACAGCCCACACAGGGCCACCCGGCGACGCTTTCCCTTCCAAAAAAAAAACACCCACCCACTCCGAGTCACCAATCCTTGGATCTTTGATGGGCTCTACCCCCAGAGCTGCTGTGACCATCTCAGAAATATCAGATAGGCTGGTGTGTAATTAGACTTGGGACTTTAATTAGGAAAAGTTAACTGTCAGATGAAAGCTGTCACATCTGTGATACGTACTGCTGGTTCAGTGCTTGGATCCCAGGGGGGTCTGCATCAAAAAGCCCTTCCCCGCTGAGCAGGCCCACTCTAGCATGTTCTCATGCGCCAAATCAGGCCCTCTGAGTGGCAGCGAATGAGAAGGGATGGAAAAACAGAGGCGCAGACACGAGTTAACTGCAAAGGAGAGATGAAGAGGAGGAGGACGACGGAGAAGGAAATGGAGGGAAAGAGAGAAGAGGGAGAGAGAGAGAAGAAAGGGAAAATATCGCAGAGCCGCTCGGCTGCTTTTTTGTCTCGTTAAATGGAGAACACGACACAGACACAAAGGGATCTGAGGGGAAACAATGTCGCTTAACAAGACATCACTGGGTCATCATTAGCAATTTGTTGTGGGCATAATTTTCCCCTGCCCCTTGCATAATAGGTGCCCTGGGATATTGACGCCGCTTTTGTGTGCCCTCATTTGGCTATTTATTTACTTGGCTCGTGTCACAAAAGAGATCTGGCCACCTCGAGCGAGAGCCAAGATAACACTGTTATGGCTCCACATCACAGCCCTATTAAGATGGAGCTCCTTTAATTGACTCCCCTAGCTCATTGCCTGACCTGGAGTCTTACCGATCCCACCCAAACAATAAGAGGCCTCGTCTCACAGACCGAACTCAGCTTACAGGAATGTGACCTTTTTTTTTTACGACTTGTTTTTTTGCTGTTTCAAAGTTCCAAGTTAAGCTGCTAAAAAACAGTTGTGATTGAATATTCTATATTTTTGATTTGCTCTCTCCTCCTCTCTCCTTCGTGCTCGCTCTCTCTCTCTCTCTCTAGCGGACAAAATACAACAGCTGCAAACAGCTGTAGCAGTGTTAAATATGGTGAAACGGCTTGACGGATATCACTGCCATTAATCACAAAAGCAGGGCGAGAGAAAGCCTTATAATTTCATTGTGTGTGTTTCCTGTTTACCCATCCCCACAGATGGCACTGCTGCCAGCGCTCCACAGAGAAGCTCTCACACTTTTGTTCCATTGGCCCCCCGCTCTCTGTGGCCCTTTTGTGACACTGTAGACATTGAGCTGTCATTTACGTTCAATAGACACATACACTCGGGATGGATGGATGGTCCAACGGACGGATGGCCCAAGTCATGACAACAACGTAGCTATTTGGAAAAACTGTCGGCGGTATTTCTGGAAATGGAAAGAAATTGATGACGGCTCGCCGGGTTCAACACTGACAGAGTGCAACGATTACAATGACCTCCATAGTTTTTCCACCCATTCTTTATCATTCAGTAAATGTACTGCACATTGGTATACAGTCTGTGGTGTAAATGTAATACAATTGTGTGTGTTGTCAAGAAAATGATAATCAAGTATTTGACCTTTGTAACTCACAAGTGGCGTAGTGTACGCTACGGCTTATTGGTGGCCTTCAGACAAACGCGGCAGTATAGCATCTTTTGATGTCACCATTCGCCCTCCATTTCCCAGTAAATTGCTTTAATGTATTCTGTCCTTAGCATAGCTGGAATCTGCATGAATCTGTCAGGCTTAAAAAAAGCCCGACTGCTTCTCCTTGGTCCTTCATTGTGAGTGCGTTGAATGTATACGCATGCACGCGGCAACCTGCGTCTGTGCATTGACACGAAGCTGTGCTGTGGCAAGGCCAAATGGGAGGATAGTGAAATCGATTTCCACATTGTATTTCACACCCTTTCATCAGGCCCGGCCCTCGTGGCTGGAACGCTTGTGATTTCAAAAGCACTTAACATACGCCAGCCCCTTTGTTCAAGAAGCATACTACTTCTGAGGAGACATCAATGCAAATAAAACCAGCTAGCAGAGCGAAGGGAAACTCGAGCTGAAGAACAACCAAATTACCCGTAGTTAATACGTCTTCATTACGATTTTTCTCTCCCCCTCTCTCTCTCTCTCTCTCTCTCTTTGTCTCTCTCTCGCGGCACACCAAAGATTCTCAGCGCTAATGATTTTCTGGGTATTAAAGAGGCAGCCACTGCTGTCACTCTGGATATGAAACAAGAAAACAGATTATTGTCGAGATCACCCACTGTGAACACCCGAACGATACTTAAAAAATAATGACGTTCTTAACCATACTCATTAACAGCACAGTGCAGGAAAGAACAATACTCTCCTCCAGGAAAGCCAAACAGATTTCAAATTAGAGCATAAAGCAGAGAGGCAATCAGTTTGGGAAAAAAAAACACTGAAGATGGAAACAAAGCATTCGGTGAGGTGATATTTTGTTCCCACGCACAACGACTTGTGTACACTAGCTGCGGTTTAAACTTGCTGAACATTTGGCCGTGTTTATTGGTGTAAACTCTGCATCTTTTGTGTTTTTTCAATCGTAGTTAACGCATTAAACACAGCCATAGAAAATACAATCCCATATAGTAACTTCCTGGAACAGATGTGGACTACGTACTGTCTGCACGATTGTGTTTGTAGTCAACGCCAAGGACATCAAATCAGCACAATGAAGATTATTGTTCCCTCAGTGTTCTTCACTTCAAACATCTTCCGTATAGTCGCATTAACATGCATCTGTTACACCTTTCCTTCGACACGCCGCTGCAACTAAGTGTCACCAGACTGTCAGGAGACAAAAGGTAACTGTTGGTATGATTTTGCAAAACGGGGCGGCATGCAACAGCTGCTTTTTCATTCACCTGATTCAAAACAGACCAAGTTTAGTGTCCACAGCATGACGGGAAGTCCAATCCCGACGAGTTGTCGATAAATAACCGAGGCCTAATTCCCATCGCATAGGAGAACGATTCAGATGTACAAACAAATGGACTGTAAAGGAAGTTCAAGGCTCCATTAGTCAAGCTTTGTTATGGAGTACTTTCCTGAATAGGACAACTAGGGACACAGTGGGATTGTTCAGTTCTTGCCCAGCCAAAACGATTCTTTGTCAGCCGGGCATAAATAACATAGTGTTGATTGTTCTGTCAAAGTTAATCTGACAGCTTGGGGAAGCAGTCATTTATCTAATGACAGAGTTTCTATGACGACAATCGATGCCTCCAGCAGCTTTGGGTGTGTGTGTGTGTGTGTTGGGGGGGTTGGCTAATGAAAAGGCATAACATTTACTCAGTTGCCATTGGCTGTGTTGGCTGAACACAATAAAACACATTCAGAACTGGGGACAGAGATGCTTTGTGGCGATGTGCAGCTTTGTCCTTAAAGGTATTACTGTAATAAATTCTTCAGCTGCCCCGTATATCCAGCGCGCATTCTTTGGTCTCAATTTGAAATCAAGCACTCATAAAGGTTTACAGGTTTACAGCCCCGCCGCTGAATAGTTTGATGTCAATAGTGAGATAACGGCTGCGCTACTAATGGCGGTCTTCTCTTTGAGACTGCGGTGGGCACATTCCACTCAGGTGGTCTTCTCTGTGACCTTCCTTCTTTTCACA